>VZTM01038044.1:62551-111892 GCA_013400555.1 Jacana jacana
CGAATGATTCAAGCTGAGCTGTTTTACTGAGCAATGCAGTGAGTGAAGGTACCATAGCTTTGTAACTCTAGCATGTTTTTCAGACAGATACCTGAAGGTGCATATTCACTGGCTTTGAACCTGTTGGATTACTGTCTTTTTGCTCTTTTTTATTTTCTGTGTTCTTTTTGTTCTTATATTCTTTTCATCTTTTGCCCCTTTATTTTATTTTTCCTTGTTTATTCTTTCTGCTTTTCTTCCTTCTTTCTCCCCATTATTGCAGTTTTGTGCTTTTCCAGTTTATCTGTCAGGAATAAAAACAAACACTGGCTTGCCTTCTTTCAAAGGAGAATTTGGTTGGAGTCATAATAATACATTTGTGGTGAGCAGCAAGGGGCCATCTGTTCACTGCTGGAGTAACATTCACAAAGTAAGCATATCGGTGAAGTGCACAGAGAAGGACAAAGCAAAGCCTCCCTGAGTGCTTCTCTCAAGGCTATTATTTAAAGATTTGTGTTGCTTCAACCCACATTGCTTTGAACAGGGCTTCTGAAGATGTCTGGGTTAAAGCTGTCTACTGTTTTATTTAGGTGACAGCCTACTCTCCTGCTTCTTCAGCTACTGGTCTGCAGGCAGGCAGATACAGACCAACCTATGTCACCCATTTTCATGGTCTTGAACAAGAGTCAGAGCTGGGGAAGAGAGGGAAAAACAGGGAGGACACACCACCACACACATGCAGGGACTACAGCATACTGAGAGCACCCTGGACTTGCACAGGTCCACCAGATCTCTCACATTCATATCTGCCATGAAATCAAAGGGAAATATTACCTGAATGGCCTCCCCACAGGCTCTTCATGTTGATTATTTATGAGACGTGCTTGCTTCCAGTATTAGGTGATGAAACCCTTTGGGTACATTTGCCCTCACTGCATGAGATCCTACAGAAAGAATTGTGTTTTCATTTCTTCTGCTTGACAAGTGAGGGCTGCCTTTTGACAGAACTGGGAAACTCAGCCCTCTTCTCCAGTCTCCTAATGCTACATCTAAGGTTGGAGAAACGTGATGAATGCAGCAGAAGCCATACCTGCTCTGTGTCTCAGGAAGTTTCACACTTAGGATATCTCCCCAAAGGTGCCTGCATTGCAGTTCCTTAACCTGCAATTACTCTGCCACACTGAGGTGGGACTTCCCCCCTTCTCCTATGTGCTGGCTGTAGTAGAAGAGGATGAGATGGGAAGACTTGACTGAGTTTCCTCAAGATATTTCAGAGTATGCAGTCTCTGTAATGTTGCTCAGGCTCTTCAATTGCTGCCTGAAGCTGGCTTATCACCGTGCTGAGAGACGTTTTGATCCTAAGGGGCACTGCAACAAATGTGGGATCTTAGGTGTGAGCTTGTTTGCTTCAGTGAGCTTAGACGGTCCTGATCCCTTCATCACCAGAAATCTACACAGCAGCTGGAAAAAAATCAGAGATGGGCAACAAAAATGGTTGAAGGTACAGAAAGGCTCTGTATGAGGGATAACTAAGCTAGGACTTTTTTGTTTGGAAAAAAGATAGTGGAAGAAGGGGTGATAGATTTACAAAAAAAATCTTGAGTGGCTTGGAGGGTAGGAATAGATGAATTTTTTACTCTTTTCCACTACCAGAGATGGGAGGCGTCATATGCAGGTAATAAAATAGTAGGGCTCCAAACAAGACACCTTTGCAGGCAGCTGACCTGCAGATTTCCTTGCCAAAGGATGGCTTGGGTGCTAAAGTTTTATATGGGTTCAAGGACAGATTGGAGAATTTAATGGAAGAGTAATCCCCTGAGAGTACTAAATACACAGAAACCACAGCTTCATCAGGAAGTTCCTATCCTGAAAATGGCTGGAAGCTGGGAGAGTGTTACAGGGAGTTTTCATATATAACTATTTACTAGACATCCACTCTTGGCAATGGTGGGAAGCAGGGTAGGGGCCAGAAAAACCTTCAATCGGACATTTTACAGATTTTCTTCTGTTTTTCACTGCAGTGAAAAGTCTGCAAAGCTGTAGAAACTAAGGGTAGAGTTTACCTCACTTAACTTTAACCATGAGAAAGCAAAAGCTCTAGTCACTTTGCTCCCCCAGTAATTGGGGGCACAGAGGGCACATCATCCACCTAAGATAGGTATCCAAAAGAATGGGTGACTCACCATCTCCAAGTATCTTTTATTTCTAATTTTCCCAGGGGGGTCATATCACCTGTCTAGGGCTGGATGAGTATTTTCTTTATTACTTAAGTTAATCTTACTTCAGTGAGACTTATCTTGATTAAAGCAGGTTTTAACAGTAGGTTTAAGGCCTTTTAACTGCAAGATTTTAAATGCACACTGTGTTAAGGCTTATATTTGTTAGATGTGTGCTCTGAAAAAAGATCCTTAAACACAACTGGGAATTTCTCTCTTCAAATGTCAGTGGACGGCAGCAACAAAACCAATCAATCTCTACCTGTTGTCTGGGGTAGCTTTATTTCAGACTGTGGGACTGCTGACATTTCACTACTTATTTAGACACTGCATCTGAAACTAATTAAAAGGAAGGTGACTGATAGCTGATAGATGCAGATTGCTGGCTTGTGTTGTACTATCCAGAAACAGTACATGACCATTCCCAGCTGTTGTTCCAGCATGGGGTACCACCAGCTGTCTCATCAAATCACACCACAGAATAAGAGTGCAGAAATCTTCCATATTATCCTGCCACAAGAAAACAACCACCACTGACAAGACCCAAGAACAAAAAAGAAATTCTTGAAAGCTAATTTTCTTGCTTCCTCTGATTGAATTTTACCTTCCAGTAAGCAGATATAAACACAGTCCAAGTTTGTTCTAGCTTTGTAGTCACCAGCCTTTGTTTTAGTAAATGTATTTGAACTGCTAAATTCATTTGCACAGCATATGAATTACTGAGAAAATTCTTTTTCATCCAGCCTTCTAACATGCAGTGTGACAGACCTTGGTACTGGTGGAGCAGTGTACCCTGCTGGAGTTCTATGGACGTGCTGACCATTACAGCACAGCTTTCCAAAACGAACAGATATTGCTGAATGTCATATACATATTAATTCAAGCTAAATACTTGCATTTTTTTAGTATAAGTCTTTGTTTTGGTTCTGCTTTTTACAAGAGATTGTGGCATTCAATTTGTAATGTCAAATTTGTCTCAGAATTTAGGGACAGACTTATTAGAAGCCAAGATTAGCCAATTTCTGTTTTCTAAATTTGACTAGATCTAATTGCTTAAATGTATAACCAGCATCTTAACAACACAAAGGTCACTCTATTTGATCCCAGATATGAAACTGACAGGAAATGGGTTACGATAAAATGCAGAAGTGAGGAATCTGCTTCCACCAGCTTGCCTGAGTAATAGGCACAAATCTTAGAATTGTACTTTAACTATCTTTGAATTTTATGTATGTCAGATGCTATTTGTTAATTAGATATGGAAAGTAATAATAAAATCTCTGGATACTAAAGCTGGTTATAAACCTGCAGTAATGGCACTCAACATATCTAAATACCATTGATACAGAATTGGTGGAAGGGTAGTCAGACCTAAGACCTTTTATACCTGCTCTCTTTAACCTGGCCAGACCTTACCTGCCACAGTCTTTGCTGTGCATGCAAAGCTCAGACACCAGTGCTTTTTATCTAAGAATGAGAAGCAACAGTATCCTCAGGTAAAAGGAGCTCTATTTAAACACATTTGAAGGCTACACAGCGTGGGAGAAACTCATAACTTGAGCCAGCGTGGGTGTCCGAATACTCTGAATATTTTTATGGGGCTTTTAAAAAAGATGAGCTGACAGCATCTTACCTTACCTACTACCCTGAATGCTGTTTTGTGCTGTCCTTGAGCAAGGCTGCCTGGGGGAGGTAAGGCTTGTTGAATGACTAAGAGCTAGCAGTATTTAGTCACCTACCTCCCCTTCACTTCAGTTAAAAATAGATACAGAAATGCCTTTGTGGATTTGGGCCTGGTGAGCAAGGAGATATGGCAGGGAATCAAAGTGACCTGCACAAACAGTGCAGCAGCTGCAGCAGGTGTTTTTTGGCTATGCTGAAGGCAGATGTACTGAAGAACTAGTCTCTGGCTGCACAACAGATGTCCCCTCGTCTCCATGCAGGAGCCCTTGCTCACCTGAAGTTGATGCTGACTTTCTAGCATGAATGAGGATTACAGCTAGCCAAATAACTTATGCTAGCTGCCCCATCAGCTCTCTGAAGAAAGTGTTTTCTTAGAAGCATTTCTGGAAGTCCTCTGCAAGCTTGTGGTGTGACACTTTTCAGGAATATGCAAGAAGCGATGCTATGAGCAGCCAGACAAGAGTTGGACAGAGTACAAAGAGAGCTTACAAGAAAGAAGGCTAGTATCAACAAATATAGGTCAGATACACATAATCATTTATCTGCTCTGGCCATGCTAACAGTAAACCAGCTGCAAACATATGCCGACAACACGCTGTGTCTACTTCAAATGTTTCAAGAGTTCCTTAACGTGAACCCAAGCAGGGCGCTGTGGATGCCAAGATAGACACAGAAATCTTCCTTAGATAACCATTTCTTAGCCTGGCATTTCATCTTAATTACCTCCTTTCAGAAAAGGAGAGCTGCTAATAATTAGCTGGTTTCTTTGCTGAAATAATTAAGAAGCTGGGCTATACATCTTGTATGGTTACATTTAATTTTCAAGCCTAAAAGGAAGGGAGAGAAGCTGAGGAAAAGGAGGCAGGACACAGGTTTTAGCTAGAATAATTTGTGGGGCCAGGCAATTTAGCCAGAGTGCCATAAAATATCTGGAGGAAGGATTGGGAAGCTACTTTGCACATTTAGCTGCTGCTTCATAGAATGTGCTGGAAGTTTGGGTGAGGGGGGGGACAGTCACCATCCAAGAGCTATGAGGGAGGCAGAGGGATAGGAGAAGGCGTGTGGCATAGTTAAAGGCTGGTCTCCAAAGCCAGGAGCTGGGCAACATGGGAACAAGCAGCATGCCCACTGTGAGGATCACATTCCTGTTAAACCTGCTCAGAAATGGCAATCTCACTTTGCAAACTTTGTGAAAGTTTGCCATGAGCCTTTTTCAGCAGCTATGTGCACCCAGGCTCATGCACACTGTGTATGACCTATGAATAAGCACTGATGTGTTTCAGGCTTGATGAATTTTCTTTTATACAGACAGATAAGAGACATCTTACAAACCTCTTTCAGCTGTAGTCAGTATATTTCCCATACTGGGTACAGCTACGGATTTCTTGTCTTACCCAGAACGAAGTTGCCAGAAGGGTTGTGTGCAAAGACAGGTAGCAAATAGGGCTGATATTTCTGGACTTCAAATCCCAAAGAAATGTCATCAGAAATACCTGCTGATTGTGGAGCCATCTAAAATGACAACTGAGCCCAGCTTAAGTGAAAAAAAACAAACAAAAAAATGCCCCAAAATAATAAACCTTTATAAGAAAATAATGCTGTGCACATATAAAGTACTTCCTGGGATTGTGATTTTTCCAAAATAAATTGAAAGTTGCTTTTCATTCAACTGCTACAGCTGTGACTCCAGCTGCCCCTCCTAAATGTTCTGTTTCAAGAAGCCTCTTAACTAGAGGTCTGATCTTTCAAATGGATTCATTGTGTGTTCCCCCTTTTTTGCTTCTTTATGTATATGCTGATCAGATGAGGGTGGTGGTCAGGTGATAAATTGCTAATAGGTGATAAATTGATAGATAACCTGCTCATTAGTTAAAAGGTTGGTGGGGACAGAAAAGATTGAGGATGTTGGTTTGGGTATGAAAGTGCTAGTGCAAGCTGATGAAGGCTTCCGTGGAACATGATTAAACAGTGTAAGTTTTAATATGACTGTTTAGATGGATATGCTGCATGTAGTTCTTGCTGCATTTTGGAAGGAGTGGCTGTATGTTTTTCATCTTTATCTTCTTATATACCTCCTATATTACTTTGTTGCTTAAGAGTGAATAAATAGAGTGCTGAGCCTATGTATATTTCTGTAAGACCGTGCTATTATAAACTTAAAATGAATAGCAGTGGTGTTGGCTATGAAAAGTTCCTTTCTTGGGAGAATAAGGGATGGATATTTATTGATTAATATTGGCTCTTAGTGTGGCTTGAGGTTTCAGTGTGAAATGCAAGGCCATGCAGTTTTACAGCAGTGCTACCTTCCACCCAGGACTCTTCTCCTTGTTGAGGAAGCTATTAATTTTAGTAAGACTGCAGGGTGCCCTGAGATTGATCATACTTTCCTGTCCAAAATCAAAAAATCATGTGTGGTTTCTACTTTAGATTTTGGTAAAATCCCTTCAGATAAAAGTTGTGGTTTCTGGCAGTATCTCTTATTCTACAAATTCTAAAGATCATAAACACTTTCCAGTATGTGCACCATTGGTGAAAGCTGCCCCTGTGCCCTTGGCTAGCTAGGGTTCACGTTTAATGCCCACCAAAACTTAATTCTTGAAAATCAGTCCCTGTGAGAAACAGTTTTAATGAGATGGACTTTCCTGAAATGTGCAAATGAGTCACTTTAATCACTTCAACTTGAAGTAGCAGTTTTCCTGTGTAGTCAGGGGAAACAGGCTGAAGATTTTTCTCTTGTCTAAAGTACTTTCTGAGAGAGCTAGGACTTCAAAATACTTCTGGTCAGTCAGGGCTGGCAGTCAGTATGAAATTATCTGTGTGTTGGCTGGTATCGGAGTGAGATTAGTCTCTAGCCATTGTTTTTGGCAACACAAGCTACATACGTAAAAGACGCAATACTGGAGTCAGATACAGACTTATGGATCCCTCGTGGCTGTCTCCACACCTATGAAAAGAAAATAAATTATATTAGCAATGACGCACCAACTTTAGGAGCTGTTCCAAGCGTTATCCCCAGAGCATCCAATGGAGATAAGAGCTAAGTATGTGCTTCAGGAAACAGAAGAGCAAACGCACAAAGTGTGTTAAGCCCAGGCAGCCCATCTGCAAAGATGCTGTGCACGGATTAAACCTTCTAGGAACTAAGTACAGCAGATATATTTGGGGCTTTCATAGTTTGTTTTGCAGTAGGAGATCAATTTAGACTTATGCATTTTGCCTACAGTACAAGGTTGGGACCAGGTAGCTGGCTGTTGCCTTCTGCAGACATTCCCCACTGCAGTGAATACAGCCTGGAGGAGTATGAGCTGTCTGAAATAGACAATCATAAAATATTCTAAGAGACAGAAAACTATTCATGTAGTTACAACAGCATTATTACTTGACATCAAATACTACTTGTTACACTCTGAATCAGCAGCTCCCCAGAGGGTGCAATGCTTGCTCCCAGCAAGACCTATCACTACAGAATCATAGAATGGTCCAGGCCAGAAGAGGCCTCTAGTGTCATCTAGTTCAACCTCCCCACAGTCAGTAGGGACACCCCCAAGAAGACCAGGTTACTCAGGGCCTCGTTGAGCCTCACCTCGAGTATCTCCATGGAAAGGGGCTCAACCACCACCCTGGGCAACCTGTTCCAGTGTTCCACCACCTTCATAGTAAAGAACCTATTCCTAATATCTGATCTAAATTGGCTCTTCTCCAGTTTGGAGCCATTGCCCCTTGTCCTGTCACTGCAGGCCTTCATAATTTTGGCAATGATCATGCTGTGCTGTGAGTATGTGGTGATGCTGGTATTTTTTGCCCAAAGTTACTTTAGTTCTGCAGGAGGCTGTATTCCAAATTCTCTGAGCCTGAAGAAGCATTGCATGTGGTTAGTAATATTAATATGCAATTTTTTTAAAAATTAAATTTAATATGTAATTTTTCATTAATATGCAAATTAAACAATACTGAATATCTGTGCTTAGCAAACATCAGTGATAGGGTAAGGGGAATGTGGGACTGAGGACTTGCAACAGCAAACTTTCCAGACTGTCTTGTGTCATTCAGTAAAGGGCTGCTGTAATACAGGGTCCCTACTGCTACTTTTCACTACCAGTGACTGCTTGCTAGTGATGTACAACACCTGCTTAAACCCCTTCAGAGGCCTTTCAGTGAGCTGCAGTTTGGAGGGAGGCTATTATTTTTTTCTCCAGTAGAACAACGGAGAGAACTGCAAGGAGAGAAGCTAATAAAATAGACAAGCTTTTTGGGTCATCCAAGGTCACCTTCAGCTGAAAATTAGAAGCAGTAACTTCAGGCTAAGAATGGGGTGAGAACTGTAGTTTTGAGGATGAAAGGACAGAAAAGAGTTTCCAACCCATTCAGAAGTTTGCCAGGCCCTTGCTCAGTAGGGGAGCTCTCCTTAAAAATCTGGATTACATTGTTGAGCCACTTTCTAAACTAAGACACTTGTAGCAATACAGTCTGTGCTGTGAAGGTGGGAATAACAGTATATAGGAGAGAGAGGAATAAATTTTCAGTAGCACAGGAGGTGAGCTCTTGTTCCAGGCTGTGTAAAGTCTGTACTGAGGTATGTCCTGGTGTATCTCTATCTTTTGGAGAAAGTCCCATTTTAAGGATTTTCTTCTTTCTTCTCACCCACAGAACCTTATTCAGCCCCACCTTGGCTGGGTTGCACAGCTGTTTAGGAGGCCACTGGGAATTTATACCAGTGAATTCATCAGAGGCTTTTAAAAATCCCTACCAAAACAAGCATACACCCATCCTGTGCCTGGGCTAATAGACCCTACCTATGTTAGCACAGTAATACTTCATCCAATCTAAAGTCTCTGTGTGGAGCTTGCACCTGCCTCTCTCCCCAGCCTTGGGTCTCATCATGTGGTGCAGATAAGCCTGTAAGAAAGCTGGAGAGGGACTTTTTACGAGGGCATGTAGTGATAGGATAAGGGGTAATGGCTTCAAACTGGAAGAGGGTAGATTTAGATTAGATATTAGGGTGAAATTATTTACTGTGAGGGTGGTGAGTCACTGGAACAGTGAAGCTGTGGATGCCCCATCCCTGGAAGTGTTCAGGGTCAGGCTGGATGGGGCTTTGAGCAACCCGGTTTAGTGGGAGATGTCCCTGCCCATGGCGGGGGCTTAGAACTAGATGGTGCTTAAGGTCCCTTCCAGCCCAAATTATTATATGATTCTATGTGCTGACCACATCTTTGACTATAGGAATCATGACTGGCTCTGTAAAATCTGGCCTGTCACTGTTAAAGACACTCTGAATTATCATGCCTTCATGTGCTTAAGGGTTCTCCTTACAGGACTTCTTAGACCATTGTGTCCTTAAAATTTAGGTAACTAGAAGGGACGTATGAGGATAGATTACCTATAAATACATGCATAATCCTGGGATTGGCAGACTTGAGGATGCATATCCACATAAGCCAAGCCTGTTGCTGGGGGTTATGAGTAGCCCATGAAAATAAACAGAAACATAGCAGCAGGCAGTGATGGGCTAGTCTGTACAAGGTGGGTTTTCTTTCACCCCTCCTCCTCCCTTAGGTTTCCTCAATGTAAAATATACATCCTTAGTAATATTTTCGCTATTTTTCAATAACAGTTCAACTACATGGGTTTCGGTTGGCATAAGTTTAAAATTTTTTGATAACTTGCATTTTGAGTAAATGTCACCTTTTTATTTGTTACGTGATATCTACAAAAGCTTGATACCACTAGAAAGACAATGTTTGCAAAGAGACGCACCAATATGAAGTTTGCTCAGGGTATTTCAAAGAAAGCATAGTTATTGCAGTAGCTGTTGATCAAAAACACTTCACATGTGGAAAAGCTTAGCTGAAGAAAGAACGGTTCATGCATATAAAAATAGGATATCTATAAAAATAGACATATAACTTGACCACTTAAACTCCTAATCATGTGTTTAAATAGTAAGCTCTAGCTTATTTCCTTTTCCCACTATTTGATCTACAGATATATGGGTTTATAGAGTTTATCTCCAGTAGAGCGATGCAATTTGCATGTGCTATCCTCCTTCACCTGGCCTTTTATAAAGGCTCAAACCAATGTGGCTATCTTTTGGGATGGCACAACTATGGTGGGAATAGTGTGTTTCCTTTTAAACTATTTTTCTATTGTGCTTCTACATTTTAGAGGAGTGCCTTAAAATAAAAGGTCTTAAAAGTATACTGCTGGCAGGACATGTCTAGCTTTTTCAGTATATCATTAGTTTATCAAGGCTGAAACTTGCTGGATAAACTCTGTTGTAATACATGCCTATATCATGCCTATGAGCCTTTTTAATACACTGTAACTTAGTACTAACTATCAACAATATAGTAGTTGGAATTTAAATGATGGAAAGTTTGGCTTTTTACTGGGCTCACTAGAAAGTTATTAGGAATTGTATGCCAGAACTTCATTTTTTTAATTAAATTTAGGTTTTATTTTATGAAGTCTGTATTGACTTCATGCAGAGCTCTGTGCACACACAAATCAGTGTGTGGGGAGATTCGTCCTGTGTGGCAGACCTCAGAGGTTTCCCTGCCCCAGGATGAGAACTGTGGTAGTTGTGTGGATGCCTCACCCTGAGCAAAAGCTGCTCCTGACCTGCAGGTGGATAAGTGACCGTTGTTCTGCAATGCTGCCTTGACTTGGGATGCTAAAATAGACCTGAGTCCTGGCCCAGGAGCAGGTCATTAGAGTCAGCTCTGTGGGAGGATGGAGGTAAGGGGCTGGGAAGCTGCTGGATGCTGTATGGAAATCTGGGGATGGCTGCTGCTGATGCAAAGTACCCTGCTGTGGTGTCACCTAAATGAAGGATTTCCAAACCTTTGTGTCCAGCACAGGGACACATGAATGGATCTGAGGATGTAATTAGCCTTACTGAATGAATCAAAGGGCTTATTTGCTACAGCCATGCTAAAATCCTACAAGCCACAGCCACACTTAGCACAGTTGGAATATTTCATACCTTTCTGGTTTTAGTTTAGTCTAAGTTTTCTTATCTGCTTCCAGAAAGGTCATAGGAGTGTAAACCGATCAGTTTGTCTCTAAGGTTATGATTCCAGAAAACTGGGACAGTTTGATCCAAAGCACCATCTGCAGAAATGGAGATTTTAACCTCATATGAGGCTGACCTATCTTATACTGATTCTGACTCCTTTCTGCTGGTTTTTCTTTGGGGTAAGCAGATAATTTTCTGGAACAAAGTCTAAATGGACTATGACATTCTCACAATGTTGCGCAGCAAATCCCAGTTTTAAAAATAAAAAATTCTCTATTCCAAAGCAATGCAGGTATTCACAACCTTGTTTCACTAGAAGGAAATGTGATTGAGGACTTAAACTTTAAGAAATGGTAGTTGTAAAATAATTTAGTTCCTTGGAAACTTTATCCTCAGACTTTCTTATTAATGTTCTCCCAGAAGACTGCTAATAAACTGAGGACCACAAAGACTCATTGAATTCACTTCAAGAGTTATACCCATGTGCTAGACACCTAGCCAGATTGCTGCCAGAGACCTACCGCCAAAGCAAAACTGGCTGTAACTGCCATAAAAGCCAACTCTTGGTCAGGCCAGGTCCACACTGGCTTACAGGACAGTTGAGGTTGTTTGTCTTTGCTGTAGTTTGGTGAAGAGCCTTGCCTCAGCAATTTAGGTGCTCAGCAGATGATGGCTCAGCCCAGAGACAATGCTGGAAAATGTCAGCACTTGGAATAGGAACAAAGAGTAAGTTTGGGCTTAGGAAGCTGCTGGAGCTGCTGATGCTTAATGATGGAGAAACCACCATTTTCTGTGCTTTTCAGGCTTGTCTTTCAGGCAGCTGTAGGGTTTGTGCTACTTGTGAAGAAAAGCAGCAAACCAGTTCTGCCTCTTACTGGGAAAGGCACAGGAAGAGTAAAATACCAACAGTCACTATACCTAGAGGTGTGCAGCCATACTCCGCATTACTGTGGTTAAGTTCACTGAAACAATTAAACTTATTGACTGCAGATATACACCTGCTGAGTGCCAAGACCCTGCCTTCAAGCAATAGGATCACAGCCTTCTGGATGACTACTATTTTCTATTTATCCTTGAGTAAGTAGCTCTTAATTCCTCTTTGGGATAATATATGACTAAGATTAGTGGGACATCCAATGACTGCTTGGAGCACAGTCAAAATCATCTCCCACTGCCTTACTTTGAATCCCATCTCTTTGTCTGCTTCATCCAAATTGTCTGTTCCCTACATTTTGAGGCCTGTTCTAGGCAGGCACACTGTATGCATCTGATCTCTTCAGCATACCAAAGTGTCTGTCCCCTTCAGTCAACCTTTAGCAACAGGATACCACCCATTTCTCTCATCCTGCTGCTGTTCCTTCCTTCAGCGCTGCCTTCTATAAAAATAACGTGTTTCCTGACCTTTCCCAAAGAAGTCTGCAGCCTGCTGTGTTTGCCTGTAGTTAGCTGAAACAGCTGGGTTGGGTCCCTTTTTTTTCCTGGACACTCAGTAGAATGCGATTTATGAATACACTGGGATATTAATGAGATGTGTTTTACCTTCTTGACTGTAAAATTATTAATTTGCTTAGTGCTCTCAGTAACTTCCTTCAAAACCAGGGAGCTCAGATCCCACCTTTGGGTTTATCCAGACTGTCAAACAACAACAACAACAAAAAAAAGGGGCATTCAGGGTGAAAACAAGTTGGGTTGTTCTCTGGTTAATGTAGCTGCTTGTATTTAAAATAAAATGTGATGGCAGTTACTTAAAATGTCTCTATGCTTCTGAGTCCAGAATTTGTGACTTCTCCTGTTGCTAATGGGAGTGCAGAGAGAGGTAAGATATGGCATCAGAAGCTGCTTGGTGTTAACTTGTCACGTGCCCAAGTGTGTCATGGGTGGAGGTGTGCCATCATGATATGGTGATATCATAACCAAAAAGGTTATGTGCTAGGCTTTGTGTTGTCATTCTTTTTCCCTTACCCCTTCCATTCACCTTTTTCCCAAAGCAGGGGTTTTACTGCTAGCACTGTGAGAATAATACATGCTATATTTAGTTAAGAGGTGTAATGTGAGGGTTTGGGGAACTACACGTGTTTTGGAAAACAACCCTATCATGCAAAACTACAGATCAGAGTTCTGGTTGTGTACCTGCTGTTGTACCCCACCAGCTCAAACTGCTTTTTTGCTAATAACAGAGGGTTTTGTCTAGTGTAAAATGTTCAATTTTATTTTTATTCTACCCCTGTAGCCAGACTGTGATACCATCATTCCCACTGTGCACTAGGCTTGTGTTTCAAAAGTCACTAAGCCACCTCTTTCCCAGTGAAATTCCCCCTAAAATCTGTTCCTTATTCTTCAGATAACTCCACTGCCATCTGTAGGTTGCTCACAAGGTTATTTATTGCTCAGTTTAAATGAGGGTGGCAGAACCTGGCATCGGGAATATCTTTCTCCATACTGCATACAAAATGTAAAAGGCAGTGGATGTGTTTGAATAGATGTGCTTTTAATCTTATGTATGTGAGAGGTTTGCTTCAGACTGCATTTGTGTTGCTTGGCAGCAGAGAACAATGTGTAGGTGTGGCAGCCACCAGTGCAGGGGCTGAGGTTAAGGCTGCAGAGCTCTCTGTGGGCAATGCCACCCCATCACATGTTTCGGAGGAGTAGCATGGCATTAATCAATTGGGGGGCAGGTGTTTGAGCCAAAACAGATTTCTAGAAATAATGAAATTATTTGGTTTCAGCAATTTTTTCTCTTCTAGTCAAAAACAATACTAGGTCAAGCTGCTGGTGTTTAGTTTCCCTATACAGCTCTGGAGACATTTTTAGAGTAAACATGTTCTCAAATATGTGTATGGAGACTGAGAATATGACTGAGGGCTAAAGGTAAGGAGAGTGCACAACTGCACAGCGTTCTGAAAGAAGCTGTTCCTTTTCCTGCTGATTAAGGACAGATAGTGTGTATGGATGTGACAGAAGAACTCAACTCAAGTGGAAAGGTATACTGGGCCAGAGTCTAATTTTGTTTGTGTCAGTGGATATGCTGAGTAATCCAGATGATTTCAGTGAGAGACACTTAGGGATTGACAGAACCAAGATCAGGATGTGAGCCATGAACTGCCCACCTTTGCATCATTCCTTGCTCTGACATGGAGCTGGTTTGAGGTGTTCTTGCTCTGATAGCACTGTTTTTTACACACAGAGAACCTGTCAGCAGGCCAGACCAACCCTTTTAAGCCAAGGGCAGTGTACCTTTGATGTGACCACTACTGGTTTAGGGATATACTACACAGTGGGATCTGGGGTACTGAATCTCTAGAACCTTCACAATAAAAAACACCTCACAAAAGCGCCTTATTGAATGCTACAATTTAATAATTTTATGACCTTTCCATATGCCGGTGTGTCCTAAGACTATTCATACACTGAGGCATGGGGCATAATCCTCCCTCTTATGTGTTGTAGCCTTCTGGATGTTACAGCCTACATATAGGAGTAGGGAAGCTTGCCCACACCTTCACCTTACTCCCACACCCCTGGAGGAGCTGACCCTGTCCATTTCTGCATCCTCTGCAGCTCAGTTGAGCTGTGGCAGTTCTCCTCCCCGGAAAAACAATCTCTCACCAGGAGGGTGAAGAGCAGGGTCAGAGTGCTTTTCCTCAAGACAGGGTTGCCTTTTGCAACACACTGCTACGTGTCTGCATCATACACTGAGCAACCTGTTTAGCTAGGCCAGATCTGACAGCTAAGAGAAAAACATCAGCCTTCCAGTACCTAAAGGGGGCCTACAGGAGAGATGGGGAGGGACTCTTGATTAGGGAGTGTGGTGATAGGATGAGGGGTAATGGTTTTAAACTGGAAGAGGGAAGATTTAGGTTAGATATTAGAAAGAAATTCTTTACTGTGAGGGTGGTGAGACTCTGGTTGCCCAGAGAAGCTGTGAATGCTCCACCGCTGGGAGTGTTTAAGGCCAGGCTGGATGGGGCTTTGAGCAACCTGCTCTAGTGGGAGGTGTCCCTGCCCATGGCAGGGGGGTTGGAAATAGATGATCTTTAAGGTACCTTCCAAGCCAAACCATTTTATGATTCTATGATGGGCTGGTGCCCCAAATTCCAAGCAGTGAAGCAAGTATCTTTAATAAGCAAGTAGTTCTAACCAGACATAAACACACACCACTTGTGGTCTGTATCTTGCATTTAGACAATATGAGATATAGTTTAAAAAAAGCCAACCAACCAACACTGCAGTTAAAGCTGAGAATCTTCCTGCTTATCCTGCACAGAAGACAGCTGGTTTTCAGAAGTGATTTTTCTAAGCCTTCAATCCATGCAGAAGCTTCAGATAGTGGATGTTTTCAGCACCCAATGCATATGCGAGGTATTTTGAGCAGACTGCTCAGATACATTTGCTGTTGTTTTTTTTTTTAATAAAAGCTTCATATCTGAAGGAACTCAACGCAGCAAGGCTTTCAAGTAACTGTATGTAGAGAGAGACGTTGTTATGACCCAAGCTCTGGTGGCAGTGGAAGGGATTGGAAGGATGTTGTTTGTTTTTCTGTATTAAGTCCAGATTTTGACGAACTCCTGTGAAGGTCCTGGTATCTGATGCTGAACTGTCCTCAGTCCCAGCTGGGTACATCATGTATCTTCTTGCCAGCTTTGTGGGCTGGGAGAGGGAAGGGCACAGGCTGAGTGTAACTGGGATTATAACTTGGCCCTCAAATGCCTTTATTAAACTGTGGGAAAGTGACAGTGTTGCCAACCAGCCAAGCAGAGAAAGTACTGAAAGGTTATCACACTAAACACCTCCTCCATTTCAAAGCAGAGGAAGGCCTTAGTGTGGGAAATCCCATTCTCCTGACCAAAATAGAAAATGGCATGGCAACCTCCCCTTTTTTGATTATTTTCAGGTGCTTACACCTATTCATGTTACAAATATATGTAGGAAATTTTGCTGAAGTATCTATAGACTTACTTTAACTAATCCACACAGTTATGGGCATATTGAAGTTCAGGATTGTCCCCGGTGTTTCTGTAGTTCTGGATTTTCCATCTGATGTGGTTTTGAAAAATACTAGTAAATCCTTGCATAAATGTTTTGTTTCTACCCCTGGCTCATAGACATTCTCCAGGCATAACAGCAAAAGTTATTCTGAAGTTTCACCTTCTGCTTTCTATTAAAGATTGGTTGATCCGTCTTGGTTTACCTTGCATTTGAGCTATGGTGTTGGAACAAGCCTGTCCTATATACATATAATCAAGTCCTTTCACCAAACTTCCCCATTGCATGTTCCAGCATAGATTAACAATGGGCACTTCAGGCACAACCCACATGTGGCAGTCGTGGGTAGCGAACAAGATGTTAACCATCTACAGAGAGAATCACAGGACTGGCTGCAGTCTCATTAAGTCTCTTGTACTCTCCCGTTCTCATTTTGTTCATTTAAATTCCCCTGAAGAGGGAGTATCAGCTTTCCAAAAGAGAAGAAACACTGACTACTTACTGAGCAACAGCTGAAAGCTATCATTTTTAATCTTACAATTTCTTTTGACATTGGATGCTTACACTGGAAGACACATTTTTCACTACAAACTATTTCTGTTTTGCTTTGTAGAGCAAATGAAATGATTAAAGTAGGAGCTATTCCCAGTTTAGAATCACTTTTTCAATATGGCAATAATAACTGACCTCAGGTTAGTCTCTCTATAAATTATATTTGAAATCATGTAAGTCGTCAACAAGCACAGACACACTGTCCCCAAAACATATTTTCCAAGAAAGTTATGTCAGGTTTGAGTAAGACATACTGGGATACTTGCTTTGGTTCTTAAATTCTGGTGTGCTAAACTGAAATCAAACTCTTGTGTTCCATATGTGAGAAGTATAATGTTTTGCTAGTCATTAACAAGAAAAGTATTATGGTTAATTTGAGGCTTTTCTAAAGCCTTTTTTTTTTTTTTTTTGGCAATTATGCTGTGAAAGGAGGCAGCTGAAATAATAATAAAACTTTATACTTACAGGGAACTTTCATCTGGGAATATCAAAATAATTTATAAACCCAGTTAAGACTATCTTGGTATTTTTCTAGGATACTGCTTTCCTGTGGCAATTGGTAAGCAAGTAATTTTATCCTGGTTTAGCAGAAGGGTGAACTGGGGCACAGAAAGGGTAAGCAACTCATGCAGGGCTACTGCAGCAGATCACGGTGGGTTAGCCAAGATTCATGCATGCAGAGGTGGGTTTTGCATCCCCCTACTCATGAAGGGTTTGGATTACTTTCTGATTTTTGACAGTAGGGATTTTTTCATTGCGAAGAGCCTTTCCCCCATTAGTGCTGAGTATCCAAGTCCTAAGGACCTACCTCCAGGAGTTGGTAGCTGCTTGCCTCCCTCTTAATTTCATTCATTCCCAAGGTAAGTTCCCTTCACGTGCCCAAACTGCTCTCCTCACACCAGAAAACTGGGCTCTGCAGCAGGCACTGTCCACCCTGAGCGAGGACCCCAGCTGGGGCATGGAGCACCCAAGTGACAGAATCCCAAAGAGCTACATTTATGGGGGAGGTAGAGATGCTTCTGCTGTAGCCATGAAGCATTTCCTTGTTCCTAATAAGCACCTCAAGGTATCTGGAGTGCAGCGATTCTTCAGTTAGAAGTGATAAAAGTCCACCTCATGATGCTAAGTCCATACTAGGAAGGAAGGATGAAACTTCATAGGCAGTTGAATACAGGACCACTTTACTACGTTTTTGTTTAGGAACACACAAAAACTTAGGGAGTCTGTCATCCACTTAAGAGATACATGTCTTCAAGAAGTGGCTCTGATGTATGAGATCTTCAGGTCTCTTTCTTGAAAGAAGCTGACCCTTTGCTCCAAAAAGCTCAATTCTGTCTGGTGCTGCAAATAACATTTTCTTTAACAAGAAGATACTTCCAGGGGCTATAAATGTAACAAGTTGTTAAAGGAGGAATTCCCCATCTTTCATGGCAGAGAAGTTGTGAAAGCACACGGGTACTTCCTGTGCTAACCTCAGGCCCCTGTGGATGGTCTGGGCTGGATCTGAATCAGAATAAGGACTATATACTCTGGAGAGAGAAATCTGGTTGTTCAGATTTCTGGTGCCTATGTGAAATCTAACTGTGAAATCTAGAACTATCATTTTATAATAAATCTAGGCAGGTGCCAGTGCATAGTCCTATGGACACTTGCAAAGAAGATCGTGAACTCTACTTGGTCAGCTTTCTGTCTATTGAGCAGAAAGTGTTTAAAGGAACAAATCAAGGGGTGAAAAATATGAACTCTGCATCATAGCTCATTGTCAGTCACGCAAAAGGTTTATTAATTTCCTTTTGGCAGAGGTTCCAATAATGTTTTTAAAGCACCCTGTGCCATTCACTTTGTTTCACTATCTCCACTCTCCTTAAGCGATGGCTTCTTCTGGTCACAGCTTAGAGCCGAGACTTTCAGACAGGAGGCATGGTTTAGAGAGTACAGCATAAGGCTCTGGAAATCTGATGGAGAGTGGGAAAGGTTCTGGGACACCAGGACCTTTGCAGCATCAATGAGCTGATCATTAAGGGGGCACTGAAAATAAGCACTTGCCTCTGAAAATCTGGATTCAGACCACGTACCCAGTTATAAGAGTTCTCGAAACAGAAAATACCTTTTGATTAGCTGGAATGCACAACACTGCTAATCCAAAGCTCTGAAACTTCACTACTCCGCCGAAGAAAAGACAAAACAGGTATTGGCATAGCTTTTACACTCAGGCCTTTATTCTTTTTCAGTGTTATCTTTATTTTTCCAGTGATTCTGCTCTAGTACCATGATTAGACATGCAGATCCTGATATCATTAATGGATTCTCAACTGAAAATAAAAGGGGCCAAGCAGATCTACTGGAGGTTTTATTCACTAATGAACTCCAAGTACACCCAAAGCAAACATCTGTACAGAAGTCTTAAAACTAGATCTGTTGAAGGGATTCCAAGCCAGGACATTTTATTAACCTCCACATAACTGATTGCGCTTCAGCTCCACACATGTTTTGATTTGTAACTGCTCAAAAAAAATCAACAGCACGTGCATCTCGGATGCCTGGTTGATATACTTTGTGAAAGCAAATGATCAAAAGCAGGTCAGATGCCTCATTCTGTCTTGCTTAAACATGTTCAAAATCAAAATGATTCTCAGCATTTGGTCAACTTTATTAATGCTTTTTGTCCTGGTTTCTTAATTCTCTGTAGAGAAACATAAAAATCTGTGACAAGTTTTATGAGTTCAAGGACATTTTATTTAGTCACCTGTCTAGACATGTACATGCACAAATTAATTGCTTCTTACTTCAAGATGTGCATAAAACACTAACAAACCGACATATTGAAGACAGTTCTTTTATTGGCTGTTACCTGTTTGAAGACTATTAATAAGGTATAAAACTGAAATGTTTGCTTAAGTTAGTAAAAGGAAAATTCTCACGCAAAATGAACAATGCAGAGGCTCACCTTCCAGTAACGGAGACTGGGTTTTGGTCTGATAGTTCATGTGTGCTGGGGGTGTTTGAATTAAGAATATCATTATAGTTTGGTCTATTTACTAAATTTTATTCTTCTAATGAGCATTCAGCCAATTTACAAATAATTTTGCTGTTGCTGATCACAATTTTACAAGCTTCTCAACTGCAGAAGTTCTCTCCACATTGTGTGGAAATGTACCTTTAACATGTACCTTTAATGTTCTGAATAAGATGCTAATTAAAACCAGCTGTTTTAAAATGAGCAATGTCACTTTAAATCAGAAAGCTTTCATATGTCTTTGATTCTGTTACCATTAATTGTTTTCCCTTGAAATCTGCTATAATTTATGGGAAAACATTAGTCTCTTGTAGAATGACATGAAACTGGAATTTTGTAATCCTTCTGAGCACTGTTAAAATGATTTCCCACAATTGTTATTTCCTTTAGGATGACAAAGTGTCCTTATTATCATTGTGTCCCATATACGTACCAATTTTCTGTAATAACTTGGCTGGGTGGCAGCTAATACCTTTTATGGCAATTTTTTTCCCTTTGGCTCACTTTTCACATGGCTGATACACCTTGACCATATTTTTAACCAACATGTATTTCTGTTTATAGGTATACATGCATACCTATTGGGCTGAGTTTTAGTTTGATGGTCTATGTGTGGCAAGACTAATTACTTTCACTCTTTCCTTTGACTCAAACATTTTAAAAGTTTATGGTACTTCAAAAGTGGATAACATTTGGTTTCTGTTTGGGATGAAGTTCTGAGCCAACTTTTTTTTTTTTATTCTTTCTCTTTCCACTCCACTATCCCCCAACCTGCTTGCCTAATATCTGAGGAGTTTAACTGTATGATTAATGTAAAGATCACCTGGGCTTTGACTCTGTGTAAGATGAATGATACTCCAAACATAATGTAGTTGAAGATCCTTGCTCTTGTATTTTTATTTTTTTTTTCTGAGCACACCAGATGATCTGTGCAAGAGGGAGTAGTGAGATTAACACCGTGTTCCCTGCAAGGTTCTGGTGTGATGATAATGTTATTTTTAGGGCAGTGTTATTGATATTGGCTAGCATTACTCAGAGCCTTTAATCAAAAGTGATAAAGACATCTTTATGATATGCCCATATGTGATAAGGATGAGAAATGTGGAAAAAGATTAAAGACCTAGTATCTTGGCCTTGGAGAAAAGAGTCTTTGTCCCGTTAAAAAATAAAGTTGACCAGATGTGTTCATTTAGGCATGGCAGCCCGCATTTTCTCACCAAACTCATCCTTGCTTAGGCTTTTAAAATCAAAATCTTAATTTTGACTTTTGTCTTTGAGCTCATATAATGCTTGTTACACTGCTCTGTGACTGAGCTATGCAAGACACTTCAGCTTGGGCCTTTTTTCTGCATGTGAATAGTAAAAACAAGCTGGCAGTTAAATATATATTTCATACCCTCACTGAATCAGGGCATCAAGCGACAAGTTTGTCCCTTGCTGACCTGTTCCTGTGCATAAACTTCTTCATAATTGTTTTGCAGTCAGGCAGGTGGAAAAAAACTCAAATAGTTGTAGGTATAATTGTCCCAATGGGAATTACTCAACCTGCACATCTGTGGTTCTGAAAAGCCTAAAAGTTAAAAAAAAAAAAAAAAGTAAACCACCAACCTGGCTACCTATGCCTGCAGCACACACCCACTGCATATGCTCTTCACTGTTTGTGGATGAGCTTTCTCAGTAGCAGTTGCATCTGGCAGGAAGCATTCTGCATTTACAAATTAAAGGTTCACATGGTTAACCAAGCTCTTCTACTTCAGGGTCAGACACAGCTTGTGGGAGCATTATCTCACTAGATTTTACAGTTTAGAATGGACCAAACATATCAGCCTCATCAGGCCTGCTGAGAGGTTAACTTTTTAAAAGTGCGATCTTAACAGGAATATTTGCATACAACTGTGCACTCTGGAATGAAGAAATGTTTTCCATTCAGTTGGGCAGCTGACTGTGTAGGTTCCTAGTTTAAAGTACAGAGGAGAAAAGGGAAAGCTAAAAACTACATCTCAGTACATCAAGAAGCTTCTGGACATAGCCTAAAAGAAGACCTTCAGTTATGTACTAGGCACTGTGACTCTAAGTTTACACTCGGTGAATTCTCATCCCCTTCTGCATTTTTGCAGCAGAGCCACAACTCGAGGAGAATATATATTATTAATTTAAGTGTTGTTTCCTTGTTTTCTTTATGCAACCATTGCCTGCTTTTGAATTCTCTTTAGGGGAAGTAAATTGCTTTCAAATGCCTTTTTTCCATAGGGTATAACTGTTCTTTATCTTCTCTCTGGAAACTTCACTGGCTTTTGCTGGGATAGTGTAATGGAAGAAGAGTTGTTTTGGTTTTACAAGTTCTTAAAAAATAATTTGATTACCATTAAGTGGAAACACTTTTAATGCTTTCCTATCCTAGATGGAGTTATCAGTGTTGACAGAAAGTCTCAGGGGGTGGAGAAAGTACTAAGTAGTCTTCCAAAGTGAAGGCTTATATATGTGTCATGGCTTAGGCAAGACTGGCCACTGAAACGAACAACAGATGCTCTCCCCCACTTCACCCTGAAGGGAGAGAAGCAAGACAGAAAGAGACTTATGTGTTTAAAAAGAAACTAAACTAATGAAAATATTAATAAAATAATCAAAAGAAAATAATAAAATATGTACAATATATACAAAACGGTATCAAGCTCCCAGGATGACAATCATATCACCAGCAGGCACTGGAAAAGTCCCAGACTGGATCCACGTCCTAGTGGAAACCTGGGTCCAGATCTGGACCTGGATTCCAGAATACATGAATTGAAATCAAAGGTGGATGAACCGAGTCCTCCTTGGATGCCAGCCACTGAAGAAAAAGATCTGACCCCTTTGATCCCTCAGCTTTAATAGTGAGTAGTATGATACAAATAGTGTGGGTTGTCTTGTTAGTCAGTTTTGAGTCACTTGACATGTCCACTCCTTCCTGCAGGTATGACCCTTCTACACTCTTCCACTTCCAACCCTCCAATGGGGCAAATAATGAAATTACCTTGGTTGTTATAGCAACAAGTACAAGCAAGAGCCTCTCCACNCAAAAGAAAATAATAAAATATGTACAATATATACAAAACGGTATCAAGCTCCCAGGATGACAATCATATCACCAGCAGGCACTGGAAAAGTCCCAGACTGGATCCACGTCCTAGTGGAAACCTGGGTCCAGATCTGGACCTGGATTCCAGAATACATGAATTGAAATCAAAGGTGGATGAACCGAGTCCTCCTTGGATGCCAGCCACTGAAGAAAAAGATCTGACCCCTTTGATCCCTCAGCTTTAATAGTGAGTAGTATGATACAAATAGTGTGGGTTGTCTTGTTAGTCAGTTTTGAGTCACTTGACATGTCCACTCCTTCCTGCAGGTATGACCCTTCTACGCTCTTCCACTTCCAACCCTCCAATGGGGCAAATAATGAAATTACCTTGGTTGTTATAGCAACAAGTACAAGCAAGAGCCTCTCCACATACCATTCCTTGGCGTAAATGATAAACAATCAGGTCTTACCACTCTGGGAGCAAACTATATCTGAACAATATGCTGGTAATTTCAGTTAGTTAGAGGAGGCTTAACTGAAAAATAAAATTGCTGAAAAGAAAATTGGTTCTGTTTTACCTCAGACCAGGAGAATATGTATCCAAGCATCTAGCAGTTCGGATGCTAATATTTTATCTTCAAATCAATGGGAAAGGGCCACATAGCAACATTGTACTACCTACTGAAATCCTATTCCATTCCTTAGGATTATGCTTCAGGATTAGGGAGAGGAGGGTCAGGTAGATGGTTTTATTAAATCCTTCAGCGGTATTTCACATCCATCATTCCCAAATGATGGTGGATGAGCCAGTGATGGTCTGGGATGCCATGGATCATAGTGATTCCTGTGAATCAATACTAGAAGAGCTCCACTGGTGTAATTCAGATCCTCTCCTGGGCCCCAGTTTGTGGCACAGCCTTTCAGACTTTTCTCTGCACTCGGTCCTGGTATGCAAAATACACCCCTTGATGCATGGCATGGTGCTTGGTGTGCAGTGCCCCGCACTGAGTGTCTGTGTGATAGTTTGCAAGAGAAAAAAAGGCATGCTTAGAGCCATCACATGCTTATACCCAGTAATTGTCCTGACTTTTTCAGAGTCTTGTATTGTCAGAAACTGGGGTGAGTAAACATGAACGATACCTTCAGGGGTCATTAAAGTACAGTAGAAACCACCTAAGGGCCAGAACAAGATTGTTTGGCCTCTGCTGCCTGATGACCCCTTTTCTGGGGAGTGTCAAGCTGAATTTGTAGCTGTATCTCTTTGTTTAAACGTTGGCTTTCAATTTACTACTTAAAGGAGCCAGCCTCAAATTGGAGATGGGTCATTATTTGCCCTTCTTAATGGTAAACTGAATTGTGCACACAAACATGTCAGGAACAGCTAAGGGTAAAATGCTTTCTAGCCCTCTGACAGTCCATCACTTTATGTTGGTGTCACTTGATTAACATAAACTCTCAATGACTGTGGCAATTAGAGAAAAGTGCAACTTTATTACCTGAGAACTCAGCCAGACAGTTGTTATTGCTTTGGTATGGCAGCAGGATGGAGAAATGATAGCTCTGGGGCTGTGATGCCTAGTGCTGGGTGCTGTGTAAGCACAAAAGAGAAAGACTGTCTCCACCTCCCAGCAGTTGGTCCAGAGGGGCTCTAGCCTCCTTGGCCACAGACCATTTTCAGGCAGCCAGTCTACCTTCCTTGGAGCCTGTGCTGACCCAAGTCAAAATCCAGCTCAGCGTTAGGTACAAGTAAATAAACAATGTGCTCTGGAGACACAGCCATGCCTCATCCAGGTCCTGCTAGGCTTCCATAGTACTAGGGATGTCAACAGTCAATGATATAAATCTACCAAGTAGTTTTTCCCCTTTGTAGGACCTACAATTTTTGCTGGCTGTAGAATATTCTAAATATCTAGTAGTGAATTAAGTCCACAAAAAAGGATGATATCCTTGGTTTACAGTTAAGTAGATTAACGTCCTCTGGGTAATCCTTTGTGGGTTTCTTCATTATTTGGGACAATGGAGCTACGTGTACCTGCTTGAAGAAAACCATGTGAGAGTGAAAGTATCCATACAGCTAAATATGCTACTGTAGAGTGTGCAGATCAAGGGTGAAGGACCTAAATAAACCTCAGATACTGCAGGTAACAGACTGTCTATGTTACTGTGTGCATTCAGCATTTTCCAGTGGAGTTATGGATTTTCCCGTTGATGCACCATTTCCTTTGTTGTACAAGGGATTACAATAGAGACCAACACTAAACCACACTTGCAGATTTTCATTTAGTGCTAGGATGTTTGTTCTGATCTGTAACTATCTTCCAAAAGTGATCTTCTATACTTATCTAAGTCACAGCTACCATCTCCCTTTCAAAGCAATTTTATTTGTTAAGCATATGTGAGAGTGATATCATTCTGCAGACAGAAATGTTTGAGGGTTAGGGTTTTCTTCAGGCTCCATATATTTACTTGTTTGTTTCTTTATAACATCTTGTTTCTGCTTAGAAATATGTTTGGCTACACAGGAAGAGTATCCATTGCAATTTAGTCTTCTTGACCTTTTGTAAATCTAAAATAAACTGCTTTTTGGAAAGAAACTCTCTGGAAACTCTTTGGAAAGAACTCTCCTCTCCATTCCCTTCAAACAAATCTGACCTTACAGTTGTTTCTCGTAGAGACAGAAGAAGCTTCTCTTTGAGTCAGTGAAAAGGAAGCAGGAAAGAGTAAAATTTTCCTATGCTGATCATACTCCTTTTTTTTTTTTTTTAATTAAGTATTTTTATTTTTAAGCATTTTTATTTTTAAGTATTCAGATATTCTTTAAAGGATACCGGATGAGTTTTCAAACCCATGCAATTTTTGTTGCTTTAGCTGTGAGTGTTTGGGGTTCTCCCTCAGCCCCAGTAGCTGTGTTCAATCTCCTGGAGCCCTGACATGGCTGCTGCTGTTTCTTCTGAAGTGTAGCCAGAAGGGACGGGTGCAGAGATTGGACTGAACTGATAAAGTAAGTGACTGTAAGACCCTCATACAGCTCTTGAGTGAATTTTGGGGAATAGTCTTCCAGCTGCAGGGGTTATGAGCCAGGAGTCCTGCAGCCAGACTGATGAACGGTATTGTATGGGAAATAAAGGAAATTAATTCTGTCAACTGATGAGGTTTCAACACTGGCACTTTCATGGTCCTGGCAGTCACAATGAGGCACATCCCAAGCACAACATCAGTTGCAGCCTATGCTGCTCGGGTGGGTTGGTGGAGCATGGAGATTATCATGGTGTCTGTGTAAGTCTAGAAGTCCCAAATAAACTATTATGTCTTCTCTTGTGCTTCTGATATCAGCTCCAGCTTTTCTCAGGGAGGGCAAACTTTGTCTAGTAAAGTTGCCTGACTCATATGCAAACTTTTTGCTTTTTCTCACTGAGGTGTGAGTTTGGAAGACAAGCTCTGGTGGGCAATGACCATGAAGTTCTCAGTCTTAACTATGTGCATCTGTCTTACCCTAGTTTGAGGCTTCGGATTGTGCAAAGCACTTTAAAATCATTCTCTAAAATTAATAAGTATTGAACTATCCTGCACATTGTTGGGAAAAACAATGCAGTTGGAGGAGATCAGGAAAGGTTTCTTTCTGACAACTATTTTTAACAATATGATACAATTTTGCTGAAAGTTGGGGAATAGCTGGGGGCAAAAGGAGAAACATCCCTTCCTTTGGTTAACCTTGCTCGGGAAATGTGAATCACTGAACTAAATAAAGTTTGTAAAAGATGCTTTGAAAATACTACGCTACGCCCTATAATTCAGACCAAGAATGAAGGAGGAGGGAAAAGAAAACATCAAAAGTCCCTGCTTCTTTTTATATTGCTTCCTGGCACATTTCTGTTGCTTATTCTCCTCCCAACCCCCACCCCTGAAAAAAAAAGAATCTTCTTTCTGGATTTGGTTTTCTTTTTTTGTCTTTTTGTTTTTATCTTTTTTTAAAAATCCTTTTAATTTTGTGATGCTTGTACCACAACCTTAACAACAACCTTGTTGTCTAAAGACAACAACAACAATGGCGAGAAATGCCTAGGGAGATGGGAGTCCTGTTGGGATCAGAGGACAACAAAGACAGTTTTTTAACATTTTTATTAGGACCTCATGATGTACACATGAAAAATTAATTTCAGAACATGAACTGCTCTTCAGATGGTGCCGTTTAAATCTGGAGGATGTTAACATTCCTGCTGCATGACAAAGATCTGCCACCCCCTGTGCTGATACTCATCCTGCTCAAAGGGGCAATAACATCTAAGGAAGAACAGAGGCCATGGCACCAAATCCTGTTTGAAGGCTACTTTCATAGATTTATCTTGGGATTTTCTAGAATTCCTGTCAGGGTCAGTTTGCCCTTGAGGGCTAGCTGCATGGCTCTATCTCTTTGCAGGGGTCTGGCTGTTTCACTATTTGCACACATTTGGATGTATGCTTTGGCACAGAGGATAATCAGCGGTTGAGGAGGAAAGGCAGCAGGAAAAGAGCCTGCCCCAAAAATATGGAATCGGGGGTTTCAGTGCTGTTTTAGCAACTGCTGTTGTAGTCAGGTGATATCATGGGGAAAGACCGTAACTCATTTGTATGGACAAATACATCTGCAGGCCCCCCATGCTGGTGTGAGGGGAGCACTGGGAGCTGGCGGTGGCACAGGGTGGCCGGGTGACAGCAGGCAGTGGAACAGTGGGAGTCACTGGGCTTGCAGCCACATGGGTGTGTTCCCCAAGCCCTAGGGGCAGCAGGGTGTGAAACCCATCCCTGCAGTGTCTGTCTGCCATTCCATCTTACCTGTTTCATAGAAGTCTAGCCGGGGGGGGGCACGTGCGATTCACTTGAACAATGTTCCCCTGGAAAATGCCTGAATCTGCCCTACTCTCTTAACAGCAAAGAAAGCAGCAATAAAACTGAACAGTCTCATTTTCCTGTTCTTTCTAAAAAGCTGTACTGCTGGGGGGAACCACTGATCCTTTGCCCTGTCCCTGTCCCTGACGTACGCCTTGTGGGCAGCTCAGAGGGACCGGGACCTGGGGGTAATGAGCCACCCGGGACCTTGCATGGAGGTGGCAGCTCTCATGCTGCTGGAGGGGCATCGGGAGAGTAGAGCAGGGCCACGAAAGTGGCTTGTCATCTGCTTCTCCATCTCTGCTTTGCCGCTTAACCCCTTGCTCCTCCTCATAAAAACAAACAAGCGCAGCCTAACTTCCAGGTTCTTTTGCTGGTTAAGTGCTCATCGCAGCAGATGCAGCCTGGGGAAGGCTGGGGCCGTCTGCAACCTGGGAAGAAAGGGAGATTTTTCTCCCCAGGCCACCGAGATCTGCAGTGGCTATTTAGCCTGAGGGCTGGACTAGCACACATGTGGCTCAGGGGCTCCCTACAGAGCAGTAATGACCTTTGAATCTGTAGCTCCACTGTCCCCAGTCCTGGTGCTTTTCCATCTGGTTCCTGCTATTCCAGTAAATCCCTGCTGTCTGTTTAATAGCAAGCAGGGGGTTTCAATGAAGCTGAGGTCACTTTGACTCACCAAATGTCGCCGCTTCTAAACTGGAACCAGACTGAGCCCAGGGCAGTGTTTGTGCTGGGGGGAGCAATGACAAAGTGTCCTACGACTCCTCATCAGATGTTGGTCATGAGCCCACAGCTTGAGCTCAAGGTTTGCCTTTGTGTGACTGTCAGTCTCTGGAGCACATTTATGAACACGCTGCTGAGTGGACTGTCTTTTCTTTAGACATGGGTTTAATGCCAAAATCCTTAAATATTTTGGTAGTTTTGGTGCTTGTACATAGATGCTGTTTGTGTATACCTAAAGTTGCCTGGTGTGCTCAGCCTTTGAATTACCCTGTCGCTGTGAGAAATTTGCACAAGCAACCAGTAGCATAGCCTGAGCAAAGAAATTCCTATATATCTTTAAGGTCAGTGAAAGCTGAAAAGAGATGATTTTTGACAACTGCTTGGCTTGCAGATCTGTCAGTAGCACTAAGGCTCTGTGGCCAGTTAAGTACTACTGAAAAAAACCCCAGAGCCACTTTGGGGCTCTGGCTTTATCGCACTGTCTCCAAGTACAGTCTTATGCTGAAAGGGCTTCCTTGGAGATCTCTGCATGGCAAGACTGGGCTCTTGGTCTGAGGACAGAAGACTTGAAGCTGCTTTTCCATGCCAAACTTGAGTGCCCCACAGAAAAGGTGATTATGTCCTCATACCACTCCCCTCCCGCCTCCCCTCCTCNCCTAAGAAAGAAATGGGGGAAAGCTTGTGGGAGAATAGTGTTTGCTGATCTTGTGCAAAGCATGGTGACAAATGAGTGCTGGAGAAGCATGACAAGGCATGTAAACTTCAGCTAATGGAGACCTGTGTGCCAGCCGAGTGTTTACTCAGGCCTGTCATTGTCAACAGAGACCCCTTTACAAGACCAGGTACTGTTTGTAGTAACAAGTGCACCATGAAGGGGAATGTACCTTTGAATTCATTAATTCACCTCTTTAAAACACTTTATAGAAAAGGTCCTTAACCCATCCTTACACGGAATAATGGTAGAAACTAAACACTTGTATACTTGTCTGCATATTTTGGGTTTAATAATTCTACTTTTCATTGCAGTCTTCTCATTGGTACCATTGAACCCATGTTACTGTCCCAAATGTACTCATCCAGTTTGTCACTGTGAAGCTGTATCTTTTGATATCACTGACTGGAGTAGGAGCGAAGAAGGGAACAAACATTTGTGTCCCAATGTTTTCTCTCTGCAGAACAAAAGGACAGACAGTTTGTTGAGCAGACTGTCACCCTTACTCTTCTGCCTTTTTGGCAAGATGTCTCTCAGCTAAGCAAACAATAGTGAGAGCTCATTTTGAATAAAAGTCACTGATTCGCAGCCATTTAGACAAAATCCATACGAACTCTTAAATACAGCATAAATGAAGCAATAAGTCTTGTGTCAAGGCTGCATTAGGATGCACTGTATCCATTCTGCTGTAGAAGTAGGAGAGAAATATCCAAGGAGTTTTGCTACTCTTTGAATGAATTTATGACATAAGCCTTTTTGCCCTTTTAAAAAAATAAAAACATCCTATAGCTGTAGAGTTCTGTTGACCTCTTAGACCTATATGGATACCGGTGGACTGGGTACCAGATGACTGAGACTGACAGCTCAGTGAATTTGAAATAGGACTAAATACTTAATACGGGTAACAAACTTCATCCACATTGGGCAATTCAAATAGCATTCAGGGTTTGGCTATTGGATCTCCTGAGTTGCATCAGGGAGAAATGAGTGTGTGTTTGCATACACTAGAAATTTGGGATTGGTCTGTTTCTGATTCCACTCTGGCTTTCCGAGACTGATACTTAATTTCATCATGCATCAGTTTCTTCTACTTTAAAAAAACTCCACACTCAACAGCACCTCTCTCAAAGGGACGCTGTGAAGTTTAATAGCCTTTATAATTCTTGAAGAACTTTTGGAGAGAAGATCTCTTGGAGAGAAGATCTCTCCAGAGATGTGTGTCTAGAAGCAGGTATTAGTTTAAATGATGAACATTGCTATGCGGTCAATTTTCAGCTGGGAGAGAGGAGTCCTCTCACAAATGCTGTCTCTTGTTTCCTGGGTTTGCTGAGTCTTCTACCGAGATTGGTGCTGTGTCAGGTTGCTAATAAGGCTTGCTATGCAGTCTGGGTGGAGCTGATTTAGCGACAGGACTGGATGTGTCTCGGGTATTCTGGCTCACTAGCCAGACCCCTCCCCAACGATAGTTAATTCCCCAAGCTGCAGCAGAAGCTGTGGGAAGGCAGTCCTGCAGTCTGTTGTTGGAGATAAAGTTTTAATCACTCCTGTTTTCCTTGGCTCTCCTACTGGCTGGGCACACAGGAAATGTGTCTGAGTCATTTATGCATGTGGCATTTTTGTGCAGCCTTGGGAGGACCCTGCTTACCCAGTTCTGCTCTGTAGTTCACCAGAAATGGCACTGAATTTATGAGCCTCTCAGGTTCTTAACTTGCTGTTATTTGGAAAAATGACTGCTTCTGGTATTAAAGTTTTCTGTAGCAAAGTTTTGAGGGTGCTTGTTGAAGGCTTTGTGAAGCAATCTAAGACATAAAATGTACGAAGCTGCTCCTGGAAATAAGTGGAAATGGAAATAAATGATATATTTGAGTAGATCAGGAACAGAATCTGCAAAGCAATTTAAGCCAGTGCAATGGTAAGCAGCTCATAGTGGAAGATTTGTTCTCAAGTGTTTCCATTTTTCTTTATCAACTCAAGAAGTGAGTGAATTGCAGGCACTCAGTTCAAAAAGTACATGCTCAGACCTCTACAGGCAGTGACAAGCTCTCGGATGCTACCAACACCAGAATCCAAATGCTACTAGCTTCATCTGTGCTGAAATACTGTGCCTCCTAGCAAAGTGCTTGACACAGTTTCCTGGGCAGTGTAGGCAGTAATTAATTGGTTTATACATGTTTACACTGGACAGAAACTAACCCCTTGTTAGAAAGAACCATACACAAAAATGGTTTTGGCAAAGAGTCTGTGCTCAAAGAATACAGGCTGGAAAGACTGTACCTTAAGTCACCTAAACAAAACATCTTGTTTCCTTTTGCTTTTGCTAGGAGGTATCTCTGAATTTTTACAGTGAAGTGTGTTGCAGAGATCCCCTGCTGCCCATGACTCAGTGCTCTGGGTCTGCAAGCACCATAAACGTTCCAGCATTGCTCCCTGCCCAAGCCAGTCAACCTGCCCTGACACAGGGTGTACTGTTGGGGGTGCATGGTCCCCTGCATGTGGCTTAAGGGCTCTGTGTTTCCACATGACCCATCGATGGAGAGACAGGCCAACCTCACTTGAAGACCTGGCCATGGTGCTCAGTTATGCAGTAGAGATACACTTAGAAGTACAGCCCCTACTCTCTACTCTCACTCCACAGCACTGTTTAAGCAACTTTGCCAGTCCCAAAGGGCAGAACATTGCAAGGCACCTTCAAGAACAAAGCACATCACTTCTAAGAGCACAGTTTCATTAAGAACCTTTGAAATTCCCAGGTTAAAACTAAATGTGCTTCTCTAAAGGTGCTTCTGCTGAAAGGTTAATTTTGTATTAGTTACCGTCCAGGAGAGAAATTATGTCATCAGTGTACAGCAAGTCATTTGTCTCTAGAAGGGTTAAAGCAAAGAAAACTGTGAGTCATTAGAAAGCAATTCCCTTATTTGAAGCACACATGAAACAGGAGTCCGGATGGCAGAGGAACAAAGCCTCATTCTTTCATGTGCATTCGCTGAACGCCTTGGTGTCTTAGATAAAGGACAAGTATCTACTAGTGGATTAACATTATGAAAAAGTCAGGATTAAAAAAAAATTCTCAGCGAATCTGTGTAATTGAAGCTCTACAACAGTTCAAAAGCTTAGGCCAGTAAGCTCCTGGCCACTAGCTAATTCATGTATTTTATGACAAGAAGGCAGAATGCTAATCATCAGGGCAGCATATGGAGGAGGGAGAATGAGAAGGCTGCGTGGATATTCAGTGACAACCATCTGAACTTCAGAGGCAGTACAGAGAACTATTAATGTACTCCCTTGCCCTGTCTGAGAGTGCTGACCTCACTTCTAATCCTGCCCCTCCAGGGTACTTAATTTCCAGCATTGCTCAACCCAGCCAGGCCTGTTTAACAATTTCTTTTCTGAGTTAGTCTCTTTGAAGAGGCCCTATTTTCTGTTCAGTGACATGAAAGAAATACTGATGTTGATTATCAAAGGCATGTGCTCCAAACCACCAAGTGTCTAATGCCCAAGGGAGGTAATATTATCTCTGCCTTCAACATTTACATCCTCCTGCCAAGAAAGATGCGGTGGTTAACTAGCACAACTTTTTTCCTTCCTACTAATTTTACATAAGCTATTAATCAGAGGGGAAAATTAACCAATTCTTCAGCTTGTAGGTCATGCTAGGGCAGCACTCTCATCTAGATTAAAAGGACTGTGGACTGGTGTAAAGTCAGCTGTGCTATACGTTGCAGCAAGACAGGTTTCTATACGGTCTTTTTACTAGATTGTACTATGGAAGTTTTTCTCAAACTCCAATGAGTGACCATAAACCTTAGCCCAACTGCACAGCTGGACGTCTGGTTACTTCCAGCTACTCCTGCTTCTGGGAGGAGTCTGGTCCACCTATCAGCTGCCAGGGCAAAGATCAATCAGTATTTGCCAGTTCACCATGAAAGGAAAACAATCTCTCCTGAGGAAGAAGTTCTTGGGCATTCACCTTTGGATGATGAGGGAAGGCTCCATCATTGCCTGAGCTTTTAACCCAGAAACCCAGAAATGAGACTGTGGGCAGGTGGATCTCAGAGGTTAACAAAAGGGAAGCAATTGTTTACTACTCACCAGCTGAGGAAATTAATGATTCAGGGCTGCAGAGAGAGCTGTGGCTCAGCTTAATTACACAAAGCAGTGGGGAAGGGGAAAGAACTTGGTTCTCATCTCCTGAAGCCAGGATCATTGTGCATGTGCAACAGTTAGTCTTCTCTAATGCAGTGAATCAAAGTGTTGTCCCATCATATGAGCTGCACTGTACAACAGCACCTATACTGGGCATGCACAGTATATATCATGCTTCATAATGTAAATTCTGCAGTCTAGACTCAGTGGCTCAAGAGATCTCTTCCAGCTTTGTGTCAATTAAGATTAAACAAAAGGAGAGTGTTTCTTCTTGAGATGGACACAACATTCTAATCTCTCTCACCTTGTGTTTCTCTGCAGGACTTATTTTTCCCCCCTCACTCTTAGTGTACATTCTGACTGTCAAGATGACACAAGTAAGCAAGCCCATAAGGCTGAAGGAGTGTTTAGTTGGAGTCAGCTGGATCAGCATTTCTTCATCATTTGCCCATTTCAACATCTCAGAAAGAATATTGCATTCACAGAAGTTGTTTGTTAAGAAGATGCACACAAATCCACACTAAGGAATTTCAAGATACTGTGTATATTGACAATGAAAATACTAGTACGTGTTGATATGCTCACATAATTTTCAAATGTTGTCTGCAATAAAATTTTGACTCAGGGGCTCTAAGTTGACAAAAATGGGTAGTATAAGGAGCTAGACAGATTTATGGTTATTTAAATAGGTCAGGTACTCTTATCAGTACTTTGCACAGAATAAGTGAAAAGTCAAGTGGACAGTAACTTTCTTTCCGTGAAACATGGCCATGTGAGTTTTTATAACATTTTACAAATAAATAGCATCAGGATACTGACTAAACACTTAGAAAAGTGTCATTTTAACAGTGTCTGTTAAAGAATGAACTTCTGTACTACTGATAGATCCACTGCATTCAACTGTCATCTGTTTGTTGGTTTGTTTTTTTTTTCATAAAGATGCAAATGCACACACAATATCTCATGTAATTATTGCAGCAGAGCACACACCAAGGACTTACAGCAGTAGATTTATCTGATCTGCCTGGACCCTTGCTGTGGTGTCAAGTCTGCAGAAGTCTTTCTGATGCTTACTGGTGGACCTGCCCTTGCTGTATGCAGACCTTAAATGTTCATTCCTTCTCTGACCACGAGCTGACCACAAATATTTTTTGAGGTTTTTCACAAAAATTATTTTTACTGAAAGATCCACACTTAGCTCAAGACATTCAAGCCTTTGTGATTTACAACCTTTGCCCTTTATTTGGAGTGCAAAATGTAAACAAAAACCTGCTGTGGCACTTGATTTTCAGCTCCACATTGCTACCAGCTAATGAGTAATCCCTTCAGAACTGAATTTGCTAATGAGTTTCTGCTAGGAAACACAGAAATAACATGTAGGAGCAAATGCTCACGATATGTCTTCATAAAGTGCTTGGATTTGGTCTTCCAGAAGAGGATTCAGTAGCATTTGCCTCAGTATTAATTACTCCCAGGATGAAAGTGCACTGAGATGTATTCAGACAGTTCAGTTCTGATGGAGACTGATTTAACTCAATATTGTGTCTGCACATATTAATACATTTTACGATGACTGTGTTTACTCTGCCAACGTTTAGCCCTGGAACAAAGGACAATGTTGTGGTGCATACACGCATGTGTGTAAAAGCCCATACTGATGAGATCTACAGTGGTGAGATGAAAAAAACAGGACCCTTCCCACAGGAAAAAAAAAATATAATTGCTGTTTTATCTTCATTTGGAAACCAAGCATCCTGGCTCATCACCAGCATCAGACTTCTGTTCTTTTATGCTTCAGCCTCTAGAAAGTCCAGCCTTGGACTGGGGCCACTGGGTAATAACTGGAGGCTGCCACTGATCCAGAAAACAGGAGGAATTGACATAATGGCAGGGCTGGAGCTAACCAGACCAAATGAACCTCTGTTCCTCAGTCGTGACTTGGAGGAATCCATGGAAAGAGCTAGCAGATAGGCCAGTCTCATGCTGAAACCAGGGCAGGCCTCTAATGGCAAATCCACAAAGGTCTGAACTGAATATCAAATGCTGGCTATAAGCTGGGTGATATGTTTTCTCAACAATCTCATTTCCCACTAGGAGAGTTGGTCTTCATTGTAGGATGTTCTTGCAGCTCAAATATTACTTGTTTCAAGCAATGGCAAATAACTTTACCTCCTTTTTAATGTGATGTGTTACAAATAATACTTAGATACTGTCTGATACAGCTCATTCCACTTATGTCCTCACATATGTATAAAACCTGACTATTTTGTTTAAAAAAATTAAAGAAAATATTAAAGATTTTTAAAGTGCTTTAGCAATTTATCTTGCTTTGGGCTTTTTAGACTAGTTGAGACCTAAGTTGTTACTATATATAGCTCTTACATTGGCAATGACAGAGATATGGAAAGACTCCATTTAGAGCAGCATTGCCAACAACATATGCATTTGCTCTTCTCATTTGACAAAAAATGAAAAAATTTTCCAATAGGCAAACTGTGCAGCTCTGTGTAGTCATATCCTCTTTTCTTGCATAAGCATGCATAAGCATTAAGCATGTTTTGAAAATAAGGACTTCTCAGAGGAGGATTGTGGTTTCAAGGCCACTAGCTTTATAGAAGTGGAACTCGGTAACACACCAGTATTTCCATTTCAGTAACATTTATACCATTTTGATGGGATCTTGTGCTTCATGGTGGAGTTTTTCTGAAATGGTTTAATATTGTGTTTCCTTCAACCTTAACACTCAATTCCTGATCTCAGAAACACGGGAATATATGGCTCTTTGGCCGCATCCCTGAGGTATAATTGGGTATATGGTAGCCTGCTGTGACAGGCTACATGATAACAACTACATGAATGCTATACAGACCACACCGAAATAAAGGTTGTTAGTAAAGTAGCATTTCTAATATCCTGTGATACTTACCTCTGTCAGATTGATATGGTCAAAATGCCTTCAATGTTTCTTAATTTTTCTTGTATTTTCTTGTATATAGACACTGAGTCAAGCCAGTTGGCTAATTTAGGCCCATTTCTGATTTCTTGAGTGTCTATGAGTCAGCTGATTAACCACTGCCGCCAACACCATCACTTTTGCCAATGGGCTCAGTAGTTGTGAGCAATTATAGAGGTTATTCAGGCAGGGTATAATCTTCCCTAGAATGAACTCAGGTTTTGTGGAAGATCCGTGTCAATTTTTTTCCTTCTCCATCCCCAACTCATATAATTCTGGAGTTCAAAGCACATGCAAACCATAGGCTGTATTCATCTTTTTCATTATAGCTCTGCCAGTAACCAGCACCTTGGAAAGTGTCTTGTGGAGTTCATGGGAATGTAACATTGATATTTAAAGAAATCACAGTATTTTATTCTATGGTGTCAGTTCTCTATGCTGTGAAATTTTGCTGTTGGTCTGCTCAGTATTATTAAACAATGCTCAATTCTTCCATACTCCAGAAGAGACAGTAAGTGGCTTTACTTATTAGCATCTTGAGTTGTTATAAGAAGTGCTGAGAACAAGTTTAGCCCCAGAGAACATCCATCCACCGTGCCCTCATGTGCTAAGTTCATAACTGGTTAAGGACATCTGTGTTACTTAAACTGGATAGCTTTTGTGACTGTAAAGTAAGGTAGGCACTTTCCTCCACTTTTTTCCCTCCCAAAGCCAGAATTTTTCCTGGATTTGTTCATATGACAGTAATAGTCCATCATAATAAATTTCAATTACAGTGCTGCTCTCTTCTTTCATGCCAAGCCTCCCTGCAGAATACTGCCAGTGTCTTTTATAGGATTTATTTCCCCAAATATACTAAGAAGGTGGTTTAAAGGTTCCACATCAAAACTCATTATTTTTCTGAGGCCACTTTCCCTGTGCTTATATTGCTAGAGAGGAACACACAAAAGCATTATATAATTTATTGAAAGTTGGAACTGATCTGGATAGTCCTTCTCCTTCCATTACACTGTTTATCCAAGCTCAGCAACCATCAGAGAAATGCTGGTGGTCTCGAACATGAACTGATATGTTTTCCCAGTTGACAGTCTTTGACTGGAGACAGTTCGCCAAATAACTTTTTCTGGGCAGAATTTTTGCATGCAAAGCAACAAATACAACCTGTGGCCAAAGAGTAACGTTACCCTTTTTAGCCATTTATTTCATCCTTACACAAATATCTTTCAACACTTCTGTGTGGTATGAGATGACACTTGGATGGTTTCAAACAGATCTGTTATTGTCATTCTCATTATGGCACAGCCAAAGGCTATGATCAGCCCAGTAGGCTGCTGGCAGTATGGTAGAGCCATTTAAAAACAAAATGCTCCTAAAATAAAAAAATGCAAATCCAAATTTAATCTTCTAAGCCATAAACTCCCCTCTGTAGCTTCCAGTTATGGCCACATGTCTTGAAGAAATAATGTATTATATTAACACAGAAACCAGGAATAAAATCACATTCCATTCCAATCATCTTACACCTTACAATCCTGTTCCCACTTGGAAATTCCTACTGAGATGCAGAGTGGAATGAAGAAAAGGCACAGCATCACACTGCCTCCTCCTGAATGTTTGCTTATTAGAACAGAGTTTGTTCATTGGCTGGACTGCTGACCTCCACTGCACCCCATATATTAATGTGCCCTCTTCTAATTTTGCCACTGATCCACTGGAATCCATCTCAAGGGGAGTTGTGTAAGATTGGAGAGGAAAGCTCTTTTGCGATCATACACTGAACATGGGAAGTGGCTATAAGGAAATCAATATCTGAGTCAGTGTGGTCTGTGGGAAGATGTGGTATGGCCCATATTCTTCTACACTGTGGGGGAGGGGAGGGGAGGGAAGGGAAGGGAAGGGGAAAGAACTAATTCCTGGTAAATCCTGCACATGTTAAACATCTCCTGGTGTACCCATGTGTATTAAGCCACCATAAAACTCTTAGAGAAGAAAGGGATGTCATCATGCAATTCTACTCATATCCTAAACCAGCATCTGGCCCCAGTAATGAAAACATTTGCCCACCATGAGCTACAAACTGGCTTTTTCTGCTAGGTCTTGAATTGAGGATAGAGCAAAGCCATACTACTGTGGGAGCAGAGCCAAGGAGTTTCTGCTACAAGTTGCCTGCTGTTTCTCCAAGGAGGGCAAGATCAAGCCCTAGCCCTGGAGGAAGAAAGGCAATGGGGGTGCTCTTATGGTAGGTCTTACCCAACTGCACGAGGAAGAAGAGCAGCTTCTGTGCAATCAGCCAAGCCAGAGGCTCTCCCACGAGCAGTCAGAGAAACTATTTGCCAAGTTTTCCTCTTGGTGTTTCATTATGTCTGTGACCACATCTCAATCATCATTTGAAAGAAGAGCCAGTCCTCCTTCTGGGAGAAAGCCTACTCCTGCAATGCCTCACTGCCTGCTTGCTGCTGCTGAAAGCCCTCCCTGCCTCAGGGACCACTTGCATGCTAACTATTGCCTGCAGCTGCTTCAAGAACCAACTGCCTGCTTGAGGCTGAAACACTAATGTCAGATTAAGGTAGCCCCTGCTCAGCCCCCAAATTCACATGGAGGAAATGGTGAGAAGCAGCTTAGCCCATGGTGTGTGCCTGCATTTGCTAGTTGTGACAACAGTCCTGACAAGGCTTTGAAACACACACTTAGGGGGCAGCAAGGGAGGAGGCATTCATACTTCCACTGCTCCTGCACTTTTTCAGTCGACAGAGATTTCACCACAGTGCACACAATGGAGCAGGAGAAACCACTGGTTCTTCCAAGTATTTTTACAATGCATTTATGTGACTCTTAGGGAGAAGAGGACTCTTCTCCTTATTTGACCCCATCACATTTCATTTGACTTTGCTGATGAACACCAGGAGCTTTTCTTATGAGCTGGCAAGTGTCCTCCTTCTGCAGCTTGAAAATCTCCACAGCTGCCATCACCCTCCTCCCCATCACTCCTCCACCTGCCCAAGGGGACTGGAGGCAGATGGGCAGGGAAGGGGAAGTGACTGAGGAGGTGAGAGGAAGCACAGCTGAAGGAGGCAGAGCTGTAAGCCTGGCCTGAGAAAGAGGAATAAGGAATTGGAAATATGAGGGGCAAACAGATGGACTTTGAGAAAAGAAAAAAGGTAGGAGGTGTAAATATGAAATTATCCTTCCTAATCTATGGGTTCCCTTGACCAGGCCCTTTACTTGTCTCTGTAACTGTCTGCTGTCCTGTTCAGGTACTCTGCAGTGGTCAGGTACACTGCTGTGCCGTGTAGACTTCTGAACAAGGAGTGGAAACAAGGGAGCTGAGGCGTGCAGTAGTAGCCAGTAGCTTCCCTTTGCTAGGGGAAGGATGATATGCATATGTTATGCATAGTCCTTTGTATTGCTTGATCTGCTGAGAGCTTTCTCTCAGGTAAAAGCTGTCGCCTACACCCAAGGTATGGAAGGACACTGTAAGTGGGTCCTGTGAAAAGAGATTTTAAACTAATACGGAAAAGGAAAATACACATCACAAAAAAGGAGATATTGCCTGCACAGACCACGTTAAAAAAACCTGTGCCATTGCTCCTGTGCTGAGCTGCTAATGGCACTGGTACTTTGAGGAGGGTTTCGTGACCTTTACTGATCTTAGTCTTTCCCCTCATTCAACTTCCCCAAATTCCTGTATATGCTGTATGCAGCAAGCTGAAAGAGTGAATGAGCAAATAGTTTATATCAGCATGAAATGCTAAAACCGAGCTTTCATAAATGGATTCCAGTCTATAAATGTCCAAATAAAAAACTGCAGCAGCTTTACAAATCAAGTAATACTAGACTTGGGCAAGCCAAGCCATCAAAGGTACAGCCAAGTCATAGTGAAACAAGCCAAAAAATCAGATATCAGCCAACAAAGCTGATATATACATAGAGTATGAAAAAGAAAATACATAATAAATATGTAAGGTCACTGTGGCCGCCAGGAAATGGTGCCAAAATACCCTTGCTGGCTTGACTTCCCTTGGCTTAGACCTACAGGAGGACGCTGAGCTGAGCCCAAACTAGGCATCAAGCATAAGCCTGGCCTGCTCCTTCTTTGTATCATCAGCTCATCCTTGAGAGGCTTTTTTGTTATGGAGGTTTGCTTATCCATAGCAAAAAAAAGCTGAAAAGTCTGTTCTGATCTCTCCTCATTGCTCCTGAAATGAGGCTACTTTTCAAGGTTTCATCAGGATCATATCTGCTGATGTTATCATAGTAATTTCTGTTTCTGATTTTTCATCTGTGATCTGATTCCTGAGAGCTAGAGCTACTGAAAGCAGCCAGATCTGGCTTTTTCATTTGTAGTTCTTTCTTCCTTGCAAAAAATGTCATAGATTTTGAGAGGTGTTGGTGAATGTTTCCAAAGGCTGAATATACTCCAAGTGTCATATTGAGGCAAAAGCATTTTATTAGTGTTTTTAATTTCTTTAATGAGATTCTTCATTGAGCTCTGTAGATAGATGGCAGTTGGTTAGCTTTCTATGAGGTATTTTATTTGAGTGTTTATGTATTGGGGTACATGTTTGTGTTTCCCACTAAATAGGGAAAGGGATCCCCTGTGGGGTCAACCCACATTGAAAGGTAATAACTAGATGTCGCTCTCCAAGAATTTGGGCCAAAGACTGAGGGGGATACCCAGGGTATTTTATTATTGTAGAAAAAACTACTGGCCAAATGCTTTACTATAATTATTTTTTTTTACTTTTTGGTATTTATATCTATTAACAGTAAAGCTGAAAAGCAACAGTAGAATATGTCAGCTTCTTATATTTGTCCATCTCTGGAGTCCCTCAGCTTCCTACTCCTTATGCTTACAATGGCTATTGGCAAGAGAGGCTAGTGACATAACAATAGATAAGAGTAAAAAAAATATCTCAATCAGTAGTAGAAAGTTCTATGCATTCTTTCCATTGACACCAGTGGGTTTTGGACCAAGGCTTTCCTGAATTAGAAATTAGTCAGAGATATAATGTTTGGCTTGGAGTATACACTTCAGATGCCTCAAAAAAGAAGGGCATTCAGATATGATGCTGATATGCAAAACAGATGTTAAAATTATTAGGATTACTTATGTGATAATTGTTTTTCTTCAGGGCTAAATGGTAATTTGAAGAAACAAGAATCATGACTGATCTTTTGGTTTGTAATTACCTTTATAGATACACAATTGCATGCTTGGCTCTGGCAATTGAAATTGTTTTATTTGCTTTCATTTGTGCATGTTGCCTGTAATTACCACATCTGTGCACAGAAGACTGTGTTGTTGTTTTGTAAGACCAAAAGGATGAGGGGGTCTGTGGTTTAGTTGCTGGATAATTTCAAAGAGATTTTGAATACAAGAAAATTCCTAAGGAATTGCCTGCTTTGTTGAGTTTATTATGTTTCTTCTCTTTCTCTCTCTTTCTTTTTTTTTTCCTTTTTTTTTTTTTTTAGGGTTCTTAAGGGTGTGGGGTGGGAGGAGATATGGCAAAGCATATTGGCTTTTTTACTACTCACAGAGGACTTCAAGCATTTCTCTGCCTGCTCTAAGTATTGTGGAATGTTGCTAACAATTGTGAATAATTTTATGCTTATTTTGCAATGTGCTTGAGATGCATGATTGAAATCAGTGGTTGTTTTGCTATTGTTATGAATGGATGGAAGCAGAGATCTTAAAGAAAAATGTGATGCTGAAGTGTACTTCCCCTTCAGATGTGTGTAGGCCTTTCTTAGTCCTGCAGAAAAATTCACTGGTTATCTCCACTGGTTTTTGGAAAACAAAGAGTTGGATAGAAAAGACTGGTCAAAAATGTGAGGATTATGACCAAGGATGGACAATTTAACATGATTGTGCTATATTTTCACTTCCCTTTGGCTTATTTTGAACGTTCAGAGAACAGAGGATTTTGTTTTGTGACCTGGCTCTGTGCAAAATATTCATAGCATGTAATAAATATGTCAATTGGGAAACTTACTTGTATATTTTGATTTTTAATTTTCTAATTGGAAAGGTCCCTTTACAGCATTCTCTCATAGTAAAACAACTCCAATGCAGACATCATTTTCAAAGACTCCTGACTGGTGTCTAGACTTCTATCGTATTTATACACACAGAAACTTGTATATAAGAGAAATACTATCTTGCTTGTTTGGCAGAAGACTCTCCTCCATAAAAACAGCTCATGTGTGCTGTTCTCAGCCAGTGGAATAAACTCCCCCAGGAACTGAGGTCCTGCACAGATTTTGTAATCTGCCTGACTGCTTCAAGTGCAAAGCTGCTTCTTCAACCTTGTCACTTGTACTATAAATACATATTAACATACATAACAACAATTCAAAATAATCCCTACTGAAAAATACACACTTCACTGCTTATGTCTCACCTCCCTGAGAAATGGTGAGCAAACGTATAGTATGGGCCAGACATTAACTGCATGGGAAGCTTTCAGAAACTGCTCAGACACTATAACAAAGACTACATAACACAAACAGAACCGGGAAAAAGAGCCAACACTAGGTGAAACTTCTGGTCAGGACTTAGACCTCTCTTTGCCAGAATCTCCCTCTTTGGTTACGTACTGTATTATCTAATACATCTCACCTCTCTTTTGGCTCCATGATGGCCAAAATGAGATATAAATGAGGGCAAGGGCATGCCCCAAGTATTCTCGTGGACTGTGAGAATCTCGTTCTAGAAGGGAGTTGAATTGATTCAGACATGATCTTCATTAATGTAGCTATCACTCATGAGCGATTCCATTGAATCAGTTGCGGTTCTTGATCCTTCAAGAAATTTGTTGCTACAGAAGAATTTGTAGTTTCTCTCATCTGGACCTTGCTGTGGATTTGTAGGGACACTATACATGATGGGAGCGAGCAAGGTGAGATGTACAGTCTAGAGATATTTTACTTCCATTTTCCCCTGTGCTTTGCCTCTCCCTGATATTTTCTCAATTTAGAGGATTTCCAGCAGCATCCAGAAAATTCTGAGGAGACATTTGATAGCCCTAGGACAACAATGAAAAAGAAGAGATAAAGGCAAGTGGAATGCAACCACAGACTGCCTTTGCTTTTCCCTGAAGGTGCCTCTTTGGGTGTGCTGGTGGGTGGCAGGTGGAGAGCCCCAGGCAGATGGAGCTGGGTGGAACAGAACCAGGAAATGAGTCAGGGGGTGAGGGGGCTAGGGTACCAGTCTTCTTCCCAATCAGAAACAGGGGAGGTACCTCGAGGGAAAGATGGGATTTTTCCCTGGGTTATACTTTGGTAGTATCTGGCTCTGTGTTACCAGTGAGGCTTCAAATAGCTTATCTTTTGCCTGCATATGTATATGTTTCTCTCTTGCCAACCCAACATTTCTTCATCTGAAAGCGTGAAAAATAATCCCCTGAGTAGATACGGATAAAATAAAAGCATACTAAAATACCCAAATATTCAGGAAAGATTTTATCTTTTGTTACGTGGAAAGATGTCTGCAGTCTGGCTTCAATAAAGGAATAACTTAAAAGGCAGAAAAATAAGCAGCAGAACATCAGCTCTCACTTCAGTGTGTAAACTTTGGAAAGGCCACCTGTCAGATCCCTGGTGGAAAGCAGCATTTTGTTTGGCATCTGGCTGATTGCCATGATGAAATGTTGAAGTGTTTGGAAACTTGTGGGACTTTCTTCAAAAGGCACACTTCCCCTCCCCCTTTCTCTAAATAATTAAATCTTAAATGTTCTGGCTTGCAGTTAAGAAAAGATAAAACATAACGGCAGGATTCTTTCAAACACACTATCTAATAATGTGTGGGCCTTTTGTGCTATTTATTTTAGCTTTCCTCAGATGAAATACAAAAGAAAGTGCCTGAGTGTCACCTTAACTTTTCATCCCAGGCATTCACTGATTCTGATCCTAGTGAAGTAAATCTGAAGTAACTCTGCTGAAATGTGACCTAGTTGCAGAGCTCTGCGTTTATTCCAGTGTAAATTTGGTGTATGAATGCAATTGTGATCTTATTAGTCTTATCCTGTCATAACTCATATAAGTCACTGAAGCTACTCCAGATTTTGGTGACTCACACAAGCTTCTCCTGATTTAGATAGTGTGACTGAAAACAGAATGAGAATCACAACTGTCAGCTGGGTGATGTTTTGTCTTGTGAAAAGATAAGAATTTCACTCAAAGACTGTTTGATGGCAGGCATATTTTGCTCTGATCAGTCATTTTGACTGCTCTCCCTAGCATTACATCGTTTTTCAGGGTCCTGTGGGGAGCAAGTTGCTTCATGATTCCAGCACTTTTAGGAATGCAAAGCTCCAGATTAACACCATCTGTTGTTTGAAGATAAAAGCGAAGACACTGATCTTAGCGGCTAGTTCTCTTTGTAACTGCTGTTCTATTAAGTAGCAGATACTATGAAGCTACTTTTACCCCAGTAGATATGCATATGGCTGCCAGCAAAGATATGTGTGCTCTTGAGAAGCTGGACCCAAACTTTGTTACAGTTCTTTGTTCTATAAAAAAAATATCTGGGTTTTATTCCTTTAAGTTTCTCACTGGCTTTAGTGATCAAGGGCATTAAGGGAATGGAGGGCTTGGAATCACCTTCAGACAAGATCCACAGACTGGGCTTCTAACATACAGCCTTCTCCATGGTGTCCCACTAATGTCTCTTGAAACTTCCTGGAAGTGAAGCATGAGAAATCAGTCTGCAGTGTCACTGCCACAATAGAGATGGCTCAGTAGACCCTAGAGAGAAAATGGTGCACTGCTGATATACTTTCCTCTATTTTCCAGCATGTTACATGTATTGGGTAAGAGGGTGAATGCTGTTCCTTCTGAGAATCTTATCCTTCGCCTTGCACACAGGGATTAGAAGAGTGCCAGGATGCATGCTGATTGGCACGGCTAAAGAGGGAAATGAATTTGCTCAGGTATAGGAGCATGGCCAGAACCAGGAGTAAGGCAGTAATTCTCCAGCTGTCTCTTCATAGGTTTGACAGCGTTTTGGCCTGAACTCAGGAAGAGCCTGACAAAGGCTTCCAGACAATGCCCAGCCACATCTGGGAATTAGCACAGGACAAGGACCACTCCCAAAAAGCATTTTGGGTGCAACCACACTGGAGAGTAAGGCAATTTAACTTACCCTACAGTTGTGCTGTGCCTGCCAGTTGGTCTCAGTGGTCCTTGAGCAGAGATGGTTCATTTCATCTACAACCACACTCAAGGTAGCTTGACTGGCTTTGATTTACCACTGGAGGAGCCCAGCTTAATGTCTTCAGCCTTGTGACAGGGTCACTTTTGAGCTGCATGATGTGTTTCCTGTTGGCTCCCACAAGTTACAAGTCAGGCTCAGCTGCTGTTACATGTTGACTTCTGCACACAATAGTTCAATAACAACATCAGTTTTATTTGAGATGCAGGAAGTTGAAGATACAGGTAATCAGATGGTGATCACCAAATTCAGCTTGCAGGAAATGGTGATGTTATTACTGACATTTGCTGAATTTAATCTAGGAATCTTGGGATCCCATATCTACCTCTGTTACAGATTTTCTGATGAAAATCTGTTTTTTAATCTTTTAATACTGTTTTTAATGTTCATTCTGATTCTGTGGCTTTAGTGAGTGCATTAGTTTAAGAAGCAGCTTTGTACAAATAAGTCAAAACTAGTGACAGTGCTATTTTTCTTAAACAAAAGCAGGATATTTCATTGCTCCAACATGATTTTAAATCTTTTTGCGTGACAAAAAAATCAGAAGATAAAAGGTATTCATCTATTCATCATAAACTGTCTTGTCCTGATGTATTACAAAATACAAAAAACCACTGGGATACAGAAATAATTTGAAAAACTTTTCACTTTAGGATAGTCTCTTGCCAAGTACTAGAATGCTTACTCAGGCAAACACAGTGAAACTCATGAGACTTCTTTAATTTAGGCCTGCAAAGATTCATCTAAAATTTCCTAAGTGCACTTACTCCCTGTGGCATAGCCTCTGGAGAGAAACCCTGTCCCTTGGTGGAAAAAAAACAAGCCACCACAAAAAACCCCAAGAAATTGTGTGAGGGTATTTTCAAACAAAGATTTCCTTCTCCAGAGCCCCTTCCTGTGGGTTTAAACTACAATAGGGATAGTTCAGACCACTGTAAATGTTGATACAATTGAAGGAAAGCAGGAATCTAGTTTGTCCTTTCCTGTCAAGGAGTAATTTCTTCACTCTCAAAGTGATGACTGAGCCCTGATCCAAAGAAATCCTAAATGCTCAGCAATTCATGTTAAGGAGCAAAGCAAAAAGCAAAACCCCTCTTTTATTCTGCCGTGGCATTTTGGTAACTTTTCAACATGCTTGTCATCTGGTGGCAACAAAGACCTCATATCTCCTTTCAAAAGCCTTCCTTTTGACCTTGTACTAATTAGAGTACATGTAAAAACAATTACAAATTCAAATGCAGAATAATCTCTGTGTTAGCTAAGGCAGACATTTCTAAAAATAATGAGGAATGGCACAAAGAAATATTGAGACAACAGCTTTGTGTAAGCTTCTTGTGATTTGTAGTTGTGATTAGTCTGCAAACTTGCACACATTTTCTGACCTTTACATGGCCATGCTTTGCTAAGATCACTAGTCATGTGCCTAAAAAATGAATGTTGACTTTGTTTTCAAAGCAAGCATGGGATATGTAACTCCAGCACACATACCCAGGGTACAGGGATGTATCTATGCCGGCATGTACTACTTGAAGATGTTTTTTGAGAATCATACATGGACCTGCTGGAATTTGTGTTTGAGAGAGTGTGCACATCACAAATAAGAGGGGGTGATATAACTGTAATATCCAGGGATTTCCTTGGTGGTTGTATAATGCTGTGTCCTCTTGAGGTTTGGTGAAGAGACATCTAGCTCTCCACCTCATTTATTAAGCATGTGAGAGAGGTGAGAACCTAATTCCTATTCAGATTCATGGGGAACTTGATCCTCGTGGGTAATTTTGTTTACTCTGTAGAGATTGCACCAGTGACAACACAAATATACTTGGGTCCTGTTGAGAGCAGGCCCTTTAAGAGGGGGTTGCTGGGAGGGCACATATGCAAATAAGTGGAAGTAAGCGAAACGAAGTATAGTGAAGGCGAAACAAAGTGTGGGAAACAGCAAATGACACAAATGTTGTAGCCAATCATGGGGCAACTTTAAGCCTGTGGAAAGCTCGTGGACAATATCCCTCTCCCTATCCGAAATGTAGTGCTTAGTGAATGAGGACCTGTAACTGTAGAACGATATGGGTGCTGCCTGGGGGGTGCTTCCTGAATGTGTGCTTCCCGACTATGGGCACTTCCTGAGGGTGCTTCCTGGTGCTGTGCTCCCTGGTGTGCTTCCCGACTATGTGTGCTGCCTGGGGGGTGCTTCCCGACTATGTGTGCTTCCCGACTGTGAGTGCTTCCTGAGAGGAGTGCTTCCTGGGTGCGCTTCCGGATTCGGGTGCTTGCTGGAATGGCGGATTGATGGCTTCCTGATTCGGGGGTGCTTGCTGGAATGGCTTCTTGATTGATGGCGTCGGGCTCGACTGCTCCTGGCCGCGGCAGGGTCCCAGTCATTTCTTGAAGGATAAGAGAGAAAATTCCTTGAGGCAAAACCTGTTTCATTTATATGTGTAACTCTCTCGTTTGTGAGATGTAATTTTCAAGGGTTTGTTCTCACAAGGTCCCTACGGAATAGGGTGGTGCTATCTAACTTGTGTTCCTTTCAGGTAGCCATTGACATATACTTTTGACTGAGAATAGAGCCTGAGCAGCCTATACTGGAACGAGAGCCTAGAAGCATGACAGGAATTTCTTTATTTTGTGTTTGCTTTCTAAGGTTTTAAGTTAGGATAGAAAGATGTCTGTCTTTAACCAGTAAAGGCTACAATGGTGAAGCAAACAATGATCCAGATCTGAATACGTACCTAGTACTTCACCAGTTTGGGACAGTGGGAGTTAGTAGGAGTTGTGAGAGATCAGCACTTCCCAGGATTGTACTTTCACTCACAGCCAGTTACTTGTCTCATTCACGTATGCCAGTCTTCTAGCCTATGTTTTTATCTCATAAAGATATAGCTCAGTGTTTGAGAGGGACTTGGGGAGTATGGAGCCTGGAAGCAGGTGATGGTCCCTGAACCAATTTATCTGACTCTCTCTGCCTGGAGCCTGATCCTTGTGGTCTGAATGCCAGAAATCAGTTGTTATGGCAGCAAAAATGTGCTTGCCTGCTTTCCTGAGCCACCTGGGGACTACTTAAGAGCAAGCAGGGAAACTCAGCTCACTTACGCTTTTACAGATCCTTTTACAGCAGACCTAGATGTGTAGTATGGGACTGGAAATGGTGCAAAGCTCAACTCTCCTTTCCTGTCCGTCTGTGACCCATGCAAATAGAGAGGTTTAATGTCTTTCATTTAATGCAGCAGGTGACATGGGAGGTATCTAGAAGCAGGATGAAGCATCATCACGAAGAAAAGCAATGTTACCCCAAAGGTGCCGTTTACTGTCAGCTTTCATTGTACCATTTGGTATTAAGACTGGAGTAAGCCTATCTGTGATGTTTTAAATTCACAAACTCAAATTCATATACAGGTCGGCATTTAGGCATGTCAAAAAGGCACATTTTTCTGACCTCAACAAGTGAACAGCTTATACCCAGAAGCAGAACGATTGGCGAGTCTCATCTTCTATCCTTATTGGCACAACTGCAGATGCTACTCGTATTCTCACAAGTATCTATTAACCCTTCTTTCAGTTTCACAAAACCACTTGCTTCCATAATATCCTGCGACAGGATATTGGCTTGTACACTGGTATGTTTTCTAGCAATTGGAGGTTTTGTCAGGTAGAAGTAAAATAATGACCATTAGTGATCATTAGAAAGGAAACTGTTGACCAGCTCTTTACTTTCTTGTATCCCCAGAATTCACAATGCAGCTGTAATAAACCAGTATACAGATTTTTACTTTAAAACAAATGAGAAAAAACACTCACTGGAGACCCTTTTTACTCCAGATCCATTTTAGCAGCTAAATGTAAACAAATGTATTAGGACAAACAATCAGACCATCAGCAAGAGAAAACTAAATANTCAGCAAGAGAAAACTGAATACAGACTTCATAAATTTGAAAAAGAAGCACTCGCTGTGACATACTCCATTGGGCAAACCTTTGCTTGGTTGACATCAGCACATGGTGTCCTGGGCCCATTTAGCATTGTGGGGTGCAGAGTAACTACAGAACTATTCCACCGTGTAGAGTTGGGTGGTTGGGCATAGAAAATTCTGTGGCCTTTCTACTGCCTATTAAATTATTTGTTCTGTTGGTTGTTTCATGGAGAGATCAGACAGTTTTCTGGCTCTTTGTAAAGGATAAAAATAGACCTGATCAGCAGTTGCCCCCTGCTCAAAAGCAGAGACTG
>VZTM01038045.1:0-25630 GCA_013400555.1 Jacana jacana
AATTAAAAGCAGCTTTGGTAATGCTTACACCAACAGTCAAAAAAGTAGTTTGCATGAAATAGTTTATACCTATTTGTTCATAACAAGAAATACGTTACATACATATTGGAGCAGATTTCTGTCATTACAGTGACAAAGGTCTCACTGCACATTAGATGGTTCACCATGTAACACTGTTCAACAGCCAGAACAACCAGACAGAGCAATCCAACAGGCTGGGAGACCATCCTAGACTCATTGTGCCAATTAAAAAAAAAATAAAACACAAGATTCACAAATGCAAATGTTCCTATTTATATAGTTGTTCTTTAGCCACTCAGCTTGGACAGGCTGGATTGATGGGCTGAGGTTCAATAAGGCGGTCCTGCACTTGGGTCACAACAACCCCATGCAGCGCTACAGGCTTGGGGAAGAGTAGCTGGAGCTGCCTGGCAGAAAAGGACCTGGGGGTACTGGTTGACTGTTGGCTGAACATGAGCCAGCAGTGTGCCCAGGTGGCCAAGACCACCAATGGCATCCTGGCTTGTATAAGAAATAGAAGAAATAGCGTGACCAGAAGAATGCCAACAGCATCTTGGCCTGTATCAGGAACAGCGTGGTGAGTAGGACTCTGGAGGTGATTATACCCCTCTACTCAGAACTGGAGAAGCCCCATCTTGAGTATTGTGTGCAGTTTTGGGCCCCTTACCACAAAAAAAAAACAACACTGAGGTGCTGGAGAGGGTCCAGAGAAGGGTAACAAAGCTAGTGAAGGGTCTGAGAGTACCCAGCCTTTGAGGAGATGCTGAAGGAGCTGGGGTTCTTCAGCCTAGAGAAAAGGAAGCTGAGGAGGAGAACTTATCGCTCTTTACAACTACCTGGAAGGAGGTTGTAGAGAGGTGGGAGTTGTTCTCTTCTCCCAAGTCACAGGCAACAGGACCAGAGGAAATGGTTTCAAGTTGTACCAGGGGAGGGTCAGATTGAATAGCAGTAATTTATTTTTTTCACACAGAGTTACTAAGCATTGGAATGGGCTGCCCAGAGAAGTGGTTGAGGCACCATCCCTGCTTGGCATAGTGCTTAGTGACACTGTTTAGTGATGGGGGTTGGTTGTTTGGCTTGGTTTTTGGGTTGATTTCTTGGGTTTGGTTTTTTTAATCCGAGTTAGGTTGATGGTTGTACGAGATGATCTTAAAGGTCCCTTCCAGCCTAGACAATTGTATGACTCTATGAAATTCCCACTGTATAAATTCACAAAACCTTGATATTTAGGACCAAAATTTACAGAGCTATTTCAATCCTTCTGACTGCTCCATCTACAAAAACATGAATAGAAACACTTACCTAGTTCACAAGAGCATTCTATGAGTAAGTGCATTAAAGATTACGATTCACTGAACTGCTTTATGGTCACTGTTACAGAAACACCTACACGCTAAGCTTGCCTACTCTCCAAAACAAGTTTCTTTAGAAAGCATTCAACATATGTATAAATTCTGTTCAAGTTAATTAAAAAATCACTACTTTCCAGATAGAAGAGAACTCGAAATTTCATTCTAAGCATGTTATACTCCACACTGTAACCCTTCAAGCCTAAAAATAGCATGATTGCCAGTCAGCCAGAAATTTAGCATGCATCCAGAAGCTCCTACGCTGCACTTGCCAGGAATGTCAAGACTTTGAAAAATCACATATATTATAACAATCAAGACAAACTAATCTGTAATACAAGCACACAGTGCATGCTCTCTGATTATTCATTACTGCGATGCCTGGTAGTGTCCCTGCAGTGAAGCTTCCTTCTGGGTTTTCATTATAAATAAAATTTGAAGAAAGGTTTCAGCTGAATGTGTGTGCCTTGTTCTGCATGCCTTAAAAAAAACAGTTTAACATGTTTGGGGTTTATGACACTTACTGGCGACTAAAGAACGCGAGGTGAAGTGGACTGTATCTTTGAATTGAACAGAATTTCTTACTGTTTTGGCCACCAAAATCCATAGGTGGATACAGTCCATATAGTCACAGACTGGAGCAGTGAGAACGACCCCATAGGGGTTCATTCTCAGCTGCATTCTATTCCTGTGAAATAAAACACATTGTGCTTATATTCCTATCTTATTCCCTTAGTTATTTGATTATTAGTTATGCTTTCAAAATGTGAAGAAATGCCATTGCTTGATCTTAAGATCATCAGGCATCCCTCCAGCCAGGACTAAACTTAAATTACTACTCAATACTCGAAGTGCTAGCTCTGCAATCATTTATAACGCTCTTGCTCTACTAGCAATCACTCTCCTCCCACTTCTAGTTGTTGGAATAGTTGAGAAAGCATTATGTAAAGACAGTATTAGCCTGAAAACATATTCTGTTCAGGCCTTTTTTTTACTTAGAAAATTTAAATGGCATTAGTTCGGGGAGGGGGGGGGGAAGTCAAGATGGACTGTTGTTCTGCTAGGTGTTAGGGGCAAATATGGTTTGCTGTAACACCATTCCAAGTAGTCTTACAGCAGCACACACAGTCAAACTAGAGAGAGGCATGAGCAGGAAAAAAACAAGGCAAAAAGCACAGAATCCAACACAACAAACAAACAACAAACAGGTGTTAAGAGTCATGCTTTGCTTTGGCAGGTTCAGCCGAATGCCAGCACCTTGTCATGCCTTGCCCCAGGGATGCAAAGATAACAGGGAGAGAGTAGAATGAAAAAGGATGGGGAAAAAAGAATCAACAGAAGTTGTGATGGAAAAGTTTTCTACTTCAAGAAGCTTCAACTGTAAATGACACCTACACGCTTCGCTCAAGGTCCACTATGGTCTTTTATAGCTCTACTCCTCCTGCCTGATGAGCAGCTTGAAGTAGAGCATGGGGATGGTTATCCAGACCCAACAGAATAGTCTTGAGTAACCTCATCTGACCCCATTGCTTTGAGCAGAAAGCTGGATCAAAGACCTCTTGAGCTCTCTTCCACCTGCAACTTCTCATTCTATGATTTTATTCAGTTTATTTAACAGTTCATTTTCTAAGATAAAACATGACAAAGAAAATGAGCAACTTCTACAGAAGCTTGCCATCAAATAAGAGCACAGCTGCATTCGAAGCATGAAATAGCAGTGTCCATAGCAGCAAGCAGCACAAAATACTAGTGTCAACACCAGCTTTTTGTGCCACAAGTTAATTTTCCTCAACTCAAAATGGTTCATAGCACTTGTGAAAGAGGAGAGCTGCATGAGAAGAGTACCATAGGATTCAGGGTGAAGCAAACCTCCCAAAGAAGTTACACTGCAGTGGTCACCGCTGGAGCACAACCGAGATGTTGCCACATGGGATAAATGCAACAATGATAATATTCTTGCACATAGTTTCATCTGTATAGTATCTATATGTCACCATATAGTAAGCTATAAAATATTGCTGCATTTATGGAATTGTACTACAAGTATCAGCCTTTAAAATCCCAGTGTTTTAATTTCTGTAATAGTAAAAACATGCACCTCCTATACAAGCTTGCAAATTCTTACAATGTGGATTTAAATAGAAAATTCTATCACAGAGTAAGCAACACAGATAAGTCTCAGATTTCTCTTACTGCTCTAACTACCAAACTATTTACTCCCAAATACACATTTTAAGTTGCACAAGTCTGTAACAATGAGAGCAAATGTTTCCTTTCAACTTCTAGTATAGGTGGCAGAGTTTGTAGAAATAGTCACATTTTTATTAAGTTACCAAACATTTGTAAATATACTTTTGAAAGAAATAACTGGGGAAGTGACAGGGAAGCATCCAAGAGGAAAGGACTCAAAAATTACTTTAACAATCAAATGTTCCACCAGTCACTAAGATTTGCTGTGGGAAACCACCATTACAGAAATCTTCACATGTGCATGCCCCAAAAATCTTTGAGAGGGACAGGAGTTCTGCAAAGCACCCAGAATTAGCCACAGTTTTAAGATTACATGCCTGGATCCTCCCCCCATCCCCAACAAAAAGGTTTCAGAATTGTTATAGAAGTTTTTTATTTGGGATAGGGGGAACACAACGCAAAAAAAACCCAACCCAATACACATTCACACGTTACTAAAACAAGAACTAGAAGTTTAAACTTTAAATAAAAAAATCTGAGAGCAAGTAGGGCAGACAGAACAAAAAGCACATCCCTTCCTCTGTTCATTGTGTCCTTGGCAGCCAGGCCCGTACTTCCAGCCAAATTTTCCTACTTTCTGAATGGTGGCGGATTCTGTTCAATTACCCCAGTCCCTCAGAAGGTTTCCCTGTCCCCTCCAAGGCCCAGTTGCCCGCTCCCTGGCCCCTCACGGAAGCCTTGAAACCTCTAGAAGAGCTGTGAGCATCAGCAGCTCCCTCTGTGACTCTCCTTTCAGACTTCGGCAATTTCCCAGTCCCTTAATCCCTAGACAAGCTCTTGCAGGAAGCAGCAATTTCCCTCTCCATACAAGAGATCCACCTGTCCTCCTCTTTAAAGCAAAAAACAAGTCACAATGCAATTTTGTTCACTGCAATTTATTTTGGTACCTCTTAGGCTATTTTTGTTTTACATAAAGGATCAAACCAATCACTCACTGAATTCAATACCCTTGTCAGAAGCAGATAAATTGGAAGCAGTTGGGAGAACAACATGGCACAGCAGCGCAGACTAGAAAATACCTGGGTAGAAGACAAATGTTACTTTCCCAGTGAAAGAAGGGGAGGTCTATCAGGAGACCTACTAAAAAGGCAAAAAACAGGTGGGCGGAACAAGAAATAATGCCCGGAATATACTGGCAATTTCCTACGGTCTTGGCCCCGAGACCATCCCAGAATATTAAAATCTAGATTTTCATTATGGACCATGAGCCAGCACTGTGCCCTCATAGCCAAGAAGGCCAGTGGCATCCTGGGGTGTATTAGAAGGGGGGTGGTTAGTAGGTTGAGAGAGGTTCTCCTCCCCCTCTACCTTGGTGAGACAGTATCTGGAATATTCTGCCTAGTTGTGGGCCCCTCAGTTCAAGAAGGACAGGGAACTGCTTGAGAGAGTCCGGGGCAGGGCTACCAAGATGACTAAGGGAGTGGAGCATCTCCCANCCCTGATATTCTGTGATTCTGTGACTAAGGTAAGACACAAACCCTTGCATCTTTTGGAAGGGGAATTTTAAAAGCAATTTGGCTTTACATTCTTGATGAGAGAAAGGTGAATGAGTTGACTTTTCTAGCCTGTTCATATAGATCTCTATTCATAGCCCAAACTAGGTCTAGCATTAAAAGTAGGTACTTGCTTAGGGCAACAGATTGCCGGGAACAAAAACACTTATTTTGGAAACAGGTATCCCTAGGGCACAGGACAGTCATAACTCCTGCTTCTTCTATTTCCTCAGCAGCAATAGGAACGTCACTGTCATACAACAGAAGTGCAATTCCTGCTGTGCAGACAGCTTTAGGCAGGTTCTAATCTTACATCCCTTCTAATTAACTTCCTTTACAAGATAACCAACTCAACCATCCTCAATTTCTCATCCAAGCTTTCCACGCCTCTTGGATTTTTTTAACTAACCTTTTCCAAATCCTCAGTAGTTGTGTAGTATTCCCTGTGAAATAAAGCCCTTGACAATGGAACCTGTATGACACCACATCTTCAATTCATATAAGAGCACTATGTCCTCCCTACTATTCTCCACTTCATGTAGCCTGCTTTATGAAGCTTCTCTTGGACGTCCTCCATGTTACACAAATCCCATTCCTGCTTTCAAGCCAACTACATTTACACCCAGTTGAACAGCCTCAACCCAAGTATGTATTGTTTGTTTTTTCAACGTTGAACTAAGTCTGTCATTTTTATCCTTTTATTGTCTTCTGTTACTTCTGAAGTTCCTAAAAGTCTTCCTTTGTCTGAAGAAAACACTTACCTGCCAGCGTTTGCTAAATTAGACAAAGCGTTATCAGCAGGTCAAGAGGAGATACTTCTTCTCTATTCAGCACTGGTGAGGCCAGACCTGGAGTACTGCATACAGTTCTGGGATCCTCAGCACAAGGGAGACATGGACATATGAGAGGGAGTCAAATGATAGGCCACAGGAATGAAGGTCACCTCTCATATAAGAATAGACTGAGAGCACTGGGATGTTCAGTCCAGAGAAGAGAAGGCTGAGAGGGATCTCAATGTATATAAATACCCAAAGGGAGGCTGCAAAGAAGATGGAGCCAGGCACACGACAACACAGGTCGTACTATCTGAACATCAGGAAACAATGAAGTTACTGTGAAGGTGACAGGGCAGGTTCCTCAGGGATTTTGTGGAGTCTCCCTCCTTTCAGATACTCAAAAGCCGTCCGGACAAGGATGTGAGTAACATGCTCCAGGCGGCCCTGCTTGAGCAGGGGGGGATGAACCAGGTGACCTCCATTCTATCATTTTTTTAATGTTTTTTTCCGATCACTAATACATGGAATTCTGAGTTGTGGGGTTGCTAAGCACTTACCCAGGTAAAGTCTATTTCCACTAGCTTCCTTTTAGTAGATGATAATTAATAGACAGCAGCCCTTTGCCCTCTAACAAAGACTTAATGCTTAAGAGAAACTCAAAAGAAGCCACTTTAGATCTATCCTTCTTTCTAACAATAGCTAAAATACACTCAAAACCACACAAATCAAATAGTCTGTAAATCATAAAGGCACTATTGCCAATTTCAGAAAACGAATTTAAAGACAAGGTTCAGAGACCACACGGAAAGATATGAGTTGACAAATCAAAATGCAAGAATATATTTAGTTAAATGCAGCTTAGTCATATTTAATGGTTATCCACTGAGGGGGGGGAAAATAGCATGGATGAGATTTCTTCAAAACTGAAAAAAAAGAGCTAAGGTTCTTTATAATCTTGTCTTTAAAAGTAGAAAGGGGAGCTCAGAAAAATCATAGACCTGTAAGCTTGATATCAAATACTATGAAGGGTTTTGTTGTTTTGGGTTTTTTTACCCAGTATATATGGATAAACACCTAGAAGGTAAACAGTGCAACACAACTGAGTCAAAGGCTCGTCCAGAACAAGTACTATCAAAATATTCTATTTCTAATGACCTGATTAGCTGACCACAATTAGCAGATATGATCTGCCCTATGAGGCCCAGCATGCACACCCAAAGCCTCATCACTTCCATGATCAAATGTAGCCTATTACAGAGCCAGCACGAGGCATGGGCATGCACACAGCCATGCTCTGTCTTAACCCTCTCCTTCAACTTGCTGGAGACTACCTGCCAATATCCAGCTTGTATTCAGGAAAAGATATTCATGAAACACCACCAAATCGTAAGGATGCATGAGACACAGCTAGAACTACATACTGTAGTTAGAACCTAGCTCAAACCCATTAAAACCACAGGAAATATTTTGGTAACTCTACACACACAAACTAAATCTGCATGTGGACATTAAATTATAAAAACACGTATTTGATCAGAGCACCAAATTACCTGAAAAAAAATAAGAAGAAAGGCTTAAAAGCTTCAAATGGAGTTGAATTAAATTCTGTAAAGCAGAATTTTGGCTCGAAATAATCAACTATACAAATCTGTAATGGAAACCAACTATTAGGTAGCTTTAGAGCAGAAAAGGATCTGTGGAAAGTCACAGCATTGCAAAACAGACAGAATAAGCTTTTTACCCTGCTTTGCATTACAAATACCACAACCTAGGTACAGGTTGAAAAGCACATCTCCAAATGACATAGACCAACTGAAAGAAGTCCAAATGCAGCTACACAAAAATGGAAAGAGGCCTTGAAGATACAACCTGAGGAGAGATTTAAATAGACTTGTTCTGGCTCTACCAGACTGAAGGAGACAATTTAAATAGAAGACCGCTGCAAAAAGCGGGAGAATACACTTCCCTGAGAAGATGAATGGGCTCAAACTCCAGAAGGCTTAGCCTAAATTTAGGCTAATTTCTAGGATGACCTAACCACAAGTACAGTTAAGCACTATACAGATTGCCTAACAAGACTGGAAAGTCTTTGTGGATTTTTTTTATTTTGTATTTTTATTATTATTTTTCAACAAACTACCTTTGATTAAAGGTCCAGATAAACTCTCAAATCCCTTCCAGCCTCCTTTTCCAGAATGCTATTATTGTGTTTTGTTTCCCAAATAAACATTTTTAGAAATCAGAGAAAAAGAATCTGCCTAAAATATAATCCGGTATGTAGACTTGAACAGACATCTGTATTTACAGCATTTATAATTTAGAGCCTGTTAAGAGCTCAGATGCAATAAAGAGGAAAAACAGCTGTGGCAGCCAGTCAAGATGCTGGTGATCTGGCAAGATAAACTAAAGAACAGGAATGAGGGACACACCCCTGGGAGTTGTCTGTCCCCTAACATATTTTAGTGCTCCTCAGATTTCTTTTAAATGTTTCCAACCTTGTCAAACCAAGGTTGCCCTTGCTGCAAAGATGTCACATTTTGCATTATTAGTCACATACCTATTTTTTTACCGCACAGTCCATACTCTGAACGTTTAGGAGCTCAACTATGCTGTGAGGGCTGGCAGTCTGCACCTCTCATCTCCTGACCAATGCCAACAAATATTTTCAAGTGAGAATAAGGCTTTAGCCCAAATCATTTCAGAAACACTTCTTCGTAAAGGGAGGTAACCCACAACCTTTTTCCTATCTTTTAATTTACAGGTTGTTCAAATACCTTGTGTATCAAATTTCTTTGCAATAAGCAACAGAACACACCACAAAATGCACAAAAAAAAAAAAAAGACAAGCAATGTAGAAAACCGAACTGAGCTGAAGTTCTCACACACTTTTTTCCTTTTCTCTCTCTCTCTCTCATGTACTTTACACGCTTTTCCCTGGAAAAGCCAGATGGAACACTTCTTTATTAATACCTTTGGGAAAGCAGGGACTGCAAGAACAAAATCTCTGAAGAAATTAAGAAATCCAAATTCTATGCCTAGAATACTGGATTCCTTAATTTCTGTAAAAAGGGAGAAAACATTGAGCGAGATGCAAACGGAACAATAGAACTATGGCATTTAAGTCAACACCATCCTAAATGAAGATATAAAGTTTGCGGCCAAAGCAACATTGACCACTGTCCTCCACGAGGCAGGTTATTCCAAAAACTTTCATAAGAAAAAAAAAAACCCAAAGATATATATTTACCTCAGGAACAGATGTAAAGAAGTTATGGCTTAAAAATTTGGAAGTTCCATTCCATCAACAGCTTTGCTCCTCCTCCTTGAGCAGAGATCTTGGATTCGGCAACTGAACTGCACCCACACATTGATTCTCACAAGACGTGCCCTCATCAACACACTAAGAAGGAAGCAGCCAGAGATACATGAAGAAAGATAAAGGCTTCTTCCTTCAAAATGGCACTTCCAGGAGTGTTCATCTGTTGACATAAATTTTGTTCTTTTCTCCTTTGCAGCAACTGGAAGAAGAGGGCGTAGGAAGAAATGGAATATTGTTTCTGGTCTACTCCTGCCTATTCCTGCTGGTTTCCGCGTATCCTAGCCAGTCTGCCAAAGGACTGGCAAAAAAAATCAAAACTAAAGTAATGCACTTGAATGCAGCGGCTTTCTTTGCTTTTAAGAAAAAAAAAAAACCAAACCAACAACAAACACAAAAAGCAAAAAAACCCAACCCAACCCAAAGAAAGATAAAAAAAGATAAAAAACCACACCGCATTTAAAGTACTCTTGATGTTCTTTAGCTCAGAAAAAGTCTTTGATTTCCAGTTAACATTTTAATAGAGACAAATCATCAAGAAGCAATCTCTTTCTAAAAGTCTAAGTTCATCTGAAAGGAAGGCTTGTATTTGTTTCCTTTAAGTGGTAACCTCCACATCAGTAGCTGGTCAGTAGACTTTCTGCACCCTGAATTTTAGACAGTTTTGTGTCCCACTGGAATAGCCAGGAATAGGCCAGCCCTGTGTCTGAAATCATTTCTGGGTCAGCAAGGAAGTCCAGAAATGCTCTTTTGATATTAAGGAACACTTCCTATGGGTTTGGAGTTCTGTATGCACAACCTTTAGCAATCATATTTCATTGTATTTATGCAGTTCAAGTAGCAGGGAGATCTGAAGTTGCATGAATGATATAATATCTTTCATTACTGCAGCCAAATAATCTCGAAAATAGCCTATGACATTTAAACGGTAAAGCTGCTGGTCTCCTTTTAGAAATTAAATCACCTCCTCTCCCCAAGGTTTAGCTGGAAAGCATGATGCAAAGATTATTTTTTTAAAACCCAACAAACTATATTTGTAGAAAAAAGTAACAGCTACCAAAGTCCATATGTAAACTAAATAAGACAGAGGACCTTCTCCCAACACTCTCACCTTTCACGTCATACCTCCCCNTTTTTTTGTCTGGGTTGAAAAAAAAGAAAACAAAAACCATCAACAACTAAAACATCCTAGGAAGGAAGATTATCTCAAAACGATCTTTTAAAAGAACTCTAAAGGAAATGAGATTCTGGTACATGCTCCGAGGGCGCTGGGAGAGTAGTTAATCCCTTTGAAAAGGAGGACTGGAGCATTAAAATAATTTGGAAGCAGTTGGTTCTCTAATACTGTCCTACACTTATTACCACAAAAGCCTGGAAAAGACACTCAATAACTTCTTTCCCGCCTGAAGCTGAAAGGGCCTTTCTTCTGCTCAAACTTAGGTCAGAGATTGACCTGCAGAAAATGTTCCTAACAGATATGAATACAAGAAAACACGAAAGCACGAGGTACATAACAGTCAGATAAGTATCACCAGTTCAGATTCAAGAAAAATGAACGTACCACTCATGAACTGGAGAGCACAGAAAGCCACAGGAGTTCATCAAACAAGAGGCTGCCCACTTCAGACACGAGCCAGTAGTGTGCCCTTACCACAAACGGTATCCCAGGCTGCACGAGGCACAGTACTGCCAGCAGGTCACATGAGGTGGCCTGTCCCCTCTCTTGGCACTGGTGAGGCCACAGCTGGGAGTGCTGAGTCCAGCGCTGGGTTTTCCAGTACAAGGGAGACTTGGACATACTGGAGATAGTTCAACAAATGGCAACCAAGATAAAGGACTGGAGCATCCCTTTAATGATAATAGGTTGACAGAGCTGGGACTGCTCAGCCTGGAGAAGAGAAGGCTCAGGGGATCTCATCAACACACAAAAAATACCTGAAGGGACAGCACAAACATGACAGAGCCAAGTTCCTTGCAGCGGTGCCCAGTGACAGGACCAGAAGCAATGGCCACAAACTGAAACACAGGAGGTGCTGCCTGAACAGCAGGAAACATTTTTACTGCGAGGGTGACCGAGCGCTGGCCAGGTTTCCTAGGGACAATGTGGAGTGTCCATCCTTGAAGATATTCAAAAGCCATCCAGACATGGTCCTGGACAAGTGGATCTAGGTGACCCTGCTTGAGCAGAGCGGTGACCTGAATTTCCTTCAAAACTCAACCATTCTCTGATTCTGTGAAGACTTTTCAGCCTATGGCAGTTAATAAAACACATTATTTCAGGTAAGCACCAGAAAACTAGGACTTGCTCCTGTATGGATCAATCCTGGAACCCCAAGCCCAAAGTTTTGCTGTTAGAAAGTAAGATGCTGGCAGAACAAAGCAACCAGTTGCTTCAGGGGAAGGTTCACTGTTGAGCCTTTCACGAGAACTGTCTGGCTGTTTTTGAAACTACCATTCATTTTCTCCCTCTGCCTCCTCAGATCTCTTGGCATCCAAAACATTCTTCAACCAGCAACTCCAACTGGCAGGAGCTCTGTTCTGTAATCCTTCAGGCTACCTCTGAGAGATGGGGTACTCTCAGCTTCTCTCTGGAAGAACTAATCCATGTTTCCATTTGTAAAAGATTCCCTTTGACAAAGAATCTGTAACTGANGACAGAGGACCTTCTCCCAACACTCTCACCTTTCACGTCATTCCTCCCCTTCTCTTAGCTTCTGCTGTGCTGAATTATTTCAGACTGAAATGACAAGCACACACACAAGGATTGGTGGGGGTTGGTGCATTTTCTTCTTGTTGTTTAAGAGGNGAGCATCCCTTTAATGATAATAGGTTGACAGAGCTGGGACTGCTCAGCCTGGAGAAGAGAAGGCTCAGGGGATCTCATCAACACACAAAAAATACCTGAAGGGACAGCACAAACATGACAGAGCCAAGTTCCTTGCAGCGGTGCCCAGTGACAGGACCAGAGGCAATGGGCACAAACTGAAACACAGGAGGTGCTGCCTGAACAGCAGGAAACTTTTTTACTGCGAGGGTGACCGAGCGCTGGCCAGATTCCCTAGGGACAATGTGGAGTGTCCATCCTTGAAGATATTCAAAAGCCATCCAGACATGGTCCTGGACAAGTGGATCTAGGTGACCCTGCTTGAGCAGAGCGGTGACCTGAATTTCCTTCAAAACTCAACCATTCTCTGATTCTGTGAAGACTTTTCAGGCTATGGCAGTTAATAAAACACATTATTTCAGGTAAGCACCAGAAAACTAGGACTTGCTCCTGTATGGATCAATCCTGGAACCCCAAGCCCAAAGTTTTGCTGTTAGAAAGTAAGATGCTGGCAGAACAAAGCAACCAGTTGCTTCAGGGGAAGGTTCACTGTTGAGCCTTTAACGAGAACTGTCTGGCTGTTTTTGAGACTACCATTCATTTTCTCCCTCTGCCTCCTCAGATCTCTTGGCATCCAAAACATTCTTCAACCAGCAACTCCAACTGGCAGGAGCTCTGTTCTGTAATCCTTCAAGCTACCTCTGAGAGATGGGGTACTCTCAGCTTCTCTCTGGAAGAACTAATCCATGTTTCCATTTGTAAAAGATTCCCTTTGACAAAGAATCTGTAACTGACCACACTAATAGTTCAAGGATTGTCCACTGAAGTTACCCAATGACAAAGCCTGATTACTCAAAGATAAGAGACCATCAGGTCAGGACAACAATAAATACACAAAGTCCATAACTCAAGTACTAATTATTCTGTTCAGGTTTTGTTTGGTCTCCTCTTTCCCATCCCATCTTCACTCAACAGCTGAGTGAAGCACAGGTTGCAGTAGCTACCTGTTAATCACTACCTACTACAACTCCTGAGCACCCCTGCACACAGGGACAGGAACACTGCAAGAATCTCACTGTCAAGTGACATAAGGAAAGTGACCTATATTCAGGTTGGCCAGTATCTGCTCAGTGACTTGGTCAAATGCCATTTCAAACATATGCCATCACTATAAGTGTCCTGCAACCAAGAAACTGAAGCAGTATATCCAGAACAAACCAGATAGAACAATTAAGACAAACTTTATCCTTCACCGTCTGCAAATGCACAGGAAGATTGTGGCAGGCTATCTGCTGGTTGCTCACATGTATTCACTCTTACCATGAAAAAAAAATAAGGAAAGAAAATCAAATATGTGATTATGCAATGTTAGAGAAATACACTATGGAGAGTCAGATAATGGTTTCATTTCACAATGAACACAAGTACACAGCAGGTCGTTACTGCTCTGATAAAAAGAATAACTTCAAACAACTGGCTCGCAGTGCTGACCTGGAGAGTAAGTTTCAAAAAAGCATCTTGAATACCTGCTCCTACATCTAATTAACACTTACAGCAGAAGATTCAAAAGATGAAGAACAATCTGACTTCTTCATTGACTCTGCTCATAAACACAAGAGGGTACTTATGAGGAATGGATGTATTAGCCAACACTGGTATTACTTCTACCATTGCACATGCCACCAGTTTTAGAAAGCATCATTTCCCTCAATATAGTGCATTAACTGCTAAAATACATGGGGTTTACTAATTCCAGCAAGATGATCTCTACTACCATAAGAACTGGATGGAGACTATATCTAGAATTCTCTTCTAGAGCAGAATAGAAATTCAGTTGGAAGGGACCTACAGCGATCATCCAGGCAGACCAACTGCCTGACCACCTCAGGGCTGACCAGAAGTTAAAGCATGTTAAGGGCATTGTCCAAATGCCTCTCAAACACTGACAAACTTTGGGCACTGACAACCTCTCTAGGAATCCTGTTCCAGTGTTTGACCACCCTCTTAGTAGAGAAAGGCATCCTAATGTCCAGCCTAAGCCTCCTCTGGCACAGCTTTGAACCATTCCCACACATCCTGTCACTGGATCACATGGAGAAGAGATCAGCCCCTCACTGTCCACAGGAAGCTGGAGAGAGCAATGAGGTCACCACCCCTCAGCCACCTTTCCTCCAAACCAGACAAACCCAGAGTCCCTAGCCACTCCTCGTAGGATATTCCTTCCAGGCCTTCAGAAGTTCTGATTTTTGTGAATGTTTTAGAGGACCGATGCTGTACTTGGTATCTCAGTCCTCATTCATCAAAGGATAGGTTGAGAAGCAGAAATCATTTCATAGTCATGGGGTACTGGCAATTCTACACCGCAAAGGAGTTTTGCAGGATCTTTGAAAAATGCACTGAGTAGTTATGGGAATGGCAAAGCAAAGCTGGCACAACAAATGAAACCCAATCTGCTTCTAGGTGCCTTAGGCTCCTTTATTTAGGCCCCTCTACTGTGTATACAGATTGTGTCACATACACTAATTGCTCAAATACCAAGCGTGGAAGAAAGCCAGAGAAACCAAGCAGCTTCCAAACCACATATCAAACCAACATCAGAACAAAGTTTTATTTCAACTCACTCATAAGCTTCCCATGATTCAAGTTCTGCTTTCACAGCCTTTTGAAAGATTTTGAAAGCCTTAGCTACTTCAGTTTGGAGATATCCTGCCCAGATATGGATGTTACTTCAGAAATTTACATAAAACAGAGAAAATCATGTTATTCTGCTCTCCAAAAGATAGGAAGGATGAAGCTACTAGGGCTCCAGTAGCAGCCCTCCCATTCTTCTGAAAAGCTTCTGAAAACCTTCTAGAGAAACTACTACAGTCAAGACAACTGCAGACAACTCTGGTCCAGACCACAGCATTAGATGAATGTCCTCTGCCTGCAGAAAAACATACCTACAGCATTTACTGATCAGCCTTCCAGGTCACCAGGGCCACACAGAGAAAGCTAGAGGAGCGTGGACTTGGAGACAAAAAGAGAATACTGCTCATCAATGAGATTTCTCTCCATCTTGTAGAAGAAAGATGGCAGCTCTATAGGTTTTTCTTTTGGTCCACGAAAATACATTTACCTAATTGACATCTGCATACCTTACACAGAGAAACAACAGAATCTTACTAACCCTCACTATGCACATGCCACCTCATTCATACCTCGCAAGATGTCCTTAGAGCACTGAATAGATTGTGAAGTCCTTTGAAGATGAAAAGCTTTCTACAGAAACAATAATACCAATCACAGAAAATTAGCACTTGATATCAAAGCCAGAAGACAGTGAGTTTCCAGGATAAGGGATTTAAAACATCACAGGCACTCCTAGAAGTGACAGAACACCAAGAAAAGGAAGCCAGTTAAGTGACTTTTGTTTAAAATTATGCATTGCTCGTATGCATTGTGCATTTCCATGTGATATGATCTATTAATAAAACAGTTTATTCACTCCATGTAACCACAGACTAAAATACCCGGAGCCTTCTTTTGCAAGCCTACTGACTTCACAGTTCCTGTTGTGCCTGTGATTAGTAATCACTGTGCAAACTACTCAGCACTTGGCTATACTAAGCGTTTTTCATTTCACCCCCAGTTTTGAAGATTAGCACTACACCCCAGTGTTCAAGGTACTGGCCTCTTCTTACCAGACACAGACACATGGCATACAAGCTACTGTACCATAGAGCCAAAAGTTCCCAGAAAACAGAACACCAGAAGCTCCACTATCACTTAAGTCATATTTAAGATGGGAATTGGTTTCATTTACAGTATCTTTATTTACCCACTTCTCTTTCAACATAATTGAGTGTAACTTTTAAAAGAGCAAAGTTTGAAATTTACTATCAGAAACCAGTAAGCTTCCGAGCTAAAACCTATGCCAATAGATATACAAGGAAATAAGACTTCTTACACATAGCCCTCTTAAAACTTCCAGGCAATTCATCCACACTGAAGAGAGTACAAGTAAATCCTTTGCGCATCATCCCCTGGCACAGAAGAATGTATTTCTTGTTTGAATACTGGAAACACATTTGTTTTCAAAAGCAATTGAGAAGTGCCTGGCTTCCAGCTGTTTCTACTGACTTAAAGACTCAAGAGTTACGTACTTTCTCTTGGCACAGTTTTGGTTTTGTGTGTTTCTCCCCTGCTGCCCTTTTCATTATTGATACTTTAAAAAAGAAGGGCAGGAAGAGAGACTACTACTTGCTGCCTAACTCAGTTTCCTCCTACCAAAATAATTGTCTCAATTGCAGTTCTTTTATTTCACTTTAAATTGAAATGAGTCCAATATATTGAAGTTAACAAAGACATTTGACAATACTGTAAGATATTGGGTGGGGACATACTAAAGAACAATAAAAGCTTTTGTAGCGACTCCAGAGCAGAAAACTAAGCTGCATGAAGCCACCTCAAATAAGTGTTAAGGTATAACAGACACTGAGGCAAGACACCAAAAGGAAATGGCTAGCGTGCTTATGACAATTGGAGCCATCCAGGACCACGTTCACATTAAGGAAGACCTGGGTTTCAGAGAGCAACCTGCTCCAGCTGATCCTGCTTTGAACAGGGAGGCGAGGGGGGCAGAAGTGAACTCGGAAACGCTTCCCTCCTCAGCTATTCTGTGATCTCAGCTTTGACTTCCAGAAAAGGCATTTGACCTGCAAACCCGATCCGCATGGAAAGCCACACAAAACTATATTAACATCTTTAATTGAGACACTGGATTTTAACCTGACACAGCCTGAATTTTTTAATAACAATGATTTTTACTTACATCCACCTTCCCTTAAAGGAAACAAGACACAAACATTTTTTTTCTGTAACAGAAAGAGTTGTCGTCTTCTGCTTCTTCAGGTATCTTTTAGCTCCAACCCGGACACTTCATACACCACCATTTGTAGTTCTGCAGGCAAAACTGGTTTGCATAATTTACAGCCATCAGTTCCATTAAGAACAATGAAACTATTGTTTCTTGAGCTTGTCATAATTACTCAAGTGAAATTTGTCTCAAATGCAAGATATTTCACTGAAGAATAAAAAAACCTATGCAGAAACATGCACTTGGAGAAGAAAGTTGACCTTAATATGCAGAATCTTTGCATGTAACCTCTCTATCACAAACACCAATGGTTCAATTCAGCCAAAGCCATGCAACCAGAATTTTTAATCAACTCTTATTAGCAGCAGTCTTTGCCAGGAGCTGAAGAACACAGCTTTCACTGAACTCTTCTAGGTACAATTTATTCTGCCACTTCATTTTGTAGGGAGCCTGATTTATTTGACATCAATAGTTTGTTGAGGTAATAAACCATGCAGCGATGATACCACGACTCAGAGCTCATTTGCTAGCAGTCAAGTTGCTTGGCAGCCTGACAGACAGAGTAATGTGCCTTGAAGAAATAGCTATATAGATGCTACAGTTTCAGAGATTACCAAACAAATACAGAGCCCAGAAAACATGGCTTTACTCTCACTATCAATTTTCTTTGGCTTGATTGATTGTGCTCAGCTTCACTTTGAGTACAAAGAGTGGAAAAAAAATAAATAATATATATTGAGATCTATGTAAGCCAAAAAGCAATAACTACTCAGTCCCAACAGATACACCCAACCATTTTACACTGCTGCTTCTTTCCCAGGAAAGCTTGTCCTCTATATCCTTATAGAAACCCAGTATACAGTGTGAAAAGACTTCCTATCAAGTTTAAGGAAGTAAGAGAACTCTTAGGAAAGCATCAATATTCAATAATGTATAGCTACTTCATAAAACAGAAGTCCAGAAATTTTTTTACCTGAGTTTCTCTGAAGTGTGATGATAGAGGTTTTACATGCCAGCAACATTGTTAAAATGCCTGTTCTTCTGAGAAGTCTATTCTTTGACTAACATCAGCAAACAAGTCAATAAAATAAAATTAAAAACAACAGAATTTATTAAAACCAATCTAATTTATACTTTTCTCCCTGGAAATACAGAGTATACAATCAGGGTTTTTTCTAGTTGCATTAAGACAGCGTATGTCTCTTCTGTACTAAATCAACTGAAATGGCTACACTTCAAAAATCCTTATTTTGCAGTGTTGTTTATCTTTATTAGCCTCTCTACTTCAGCTCCAGCCTTCACAAAGCTGCAGACATTACATGATTCCTGTCCTTCCTTTTTCCTCTATGAGGGTGGAGGGGAAGGAACAAGGAATAAATAAATTTATTTAATCTTTATTTTAAAATAAGACAAAAATGACAGGTCAAAAGATAAGAAAATTCTGTTTCTATTTTCACTCCATTTCTGCAATTAAAAAAAATTATGATCAATAAAGGCCTTTCCATTCAAGCATTCCAGTTTTATGAAGGATAATATACCAAGTTATTTGTCAACTTCTTCCTTTATTGTTTTAAGGAATGTATTGAGTTCTATCCAAACATGGCCAAGAGTTGCAGGAAGTTATTAAAGTGGATGAACTTACAATAGCTACCTAAAACAAATACTTTCAAAAGAAATTCATATGGATTACTAGGAAATTACTTCACAGCTGTTTACTTCAACAAGTGCTCACTTTTCAAGTCACTGAAGACAGCCATCCATTTAGGAGGCTATTTTTGTAATGGTCAAATCTTCAGCACACAGCCAACCAATGCCTGGTGCTGCTCAGTGTTTCCACTCACACTCCAATTTACAAAATTGTAAATATATTTAAAATATCTTTACAATATAGTCTGATCTGTAGACAAGCATCAGAAAAATCAAATATGTAACAAATTATGAAGATAAATGAGTCAATAAGACACACTCAAGAACAAAAATCACACAGCCTCTAGCACTACTAATCCCAATTTTCAAGCTCCACAAAAGTAAACAGGTGTATAGTGGGGTTTGGTTTTGTTTTTTTAAATTTGATAGGTCAGTTTTAAAGTATATGTGGTTTTAATGAGCGATTTGATGTAGAAGTGATGCAAAGAACATGTGGGAGGCAGCTATTAAATTTCAAAGAACTGTAGCTTGTGACCCATGCAAGTCCTGTTCCCACACATTGCCATGGTACCAGCAGCAAGATACAAATCTGAGTTATGCAGAGCTCTCATCTGCAAAGTTAACAAAGGTAAGACATTGAAGGAGGTCTCTGATTTAACCACATGAAGAAGAAACTTGGCAGTTAAGGAGAAAATTACCAGCCATGAGAAATTTTAATGAAGCCTATTTCAAATCATAAGCTTTGGTTATCTGTGCCAGTTCTAGATTTTAAATTTGGTTTCCCCTTTTTAATTTACGTATACAAGACAAACTACGTTCTTGAAGGGAAAAAACCAATAGTGTTCACCTCTGCAAACGAAGAAGAAAAGTCTTTGCCATTACTCCAGCAAAACCTCAGATTTTATTTAACCAGGAAGAGTATCTAGTAGCTAGACCATATGCCTTGCTAGTCAAAAAACCAAAACGGACCAGGTAACGAATAGAACAAGAGAGGTGAAGCCCCTGTGCACAGAGCCAGACTAGTACTGCTGACAGCAGAAAACACCATTAACTTTTTGTAATGCTCCGTCTGCTAAAACAAAAGTCCTCTGCACTTTTATCTCCAATATAAACACTTCACTGTCTTGTAGTTCCTTAATAACCCAATAAGGTTCCTAAAAGTATACTTGGTTTCAGTACCCAACATCACTGCTGTGGCTCTTCACATGAGTTTCAATCTTCCCAAATCATCCCTCAATCCTGGCACAAAATTCTGCCATGTTACCACTACTTTTGGAAACAAAATGAACACAATGATCTTTTTTACATAGTCAAGATTTGCATTAGGTATTTTAGCTGCAACTCTGCTCCTGCTGAGACAGATACATGCAGTGACTGACCATCTACCCTTTCTTAAAGGGAAAACAAGTGCAATCCCTTATTTTGGGGGATACCACTTCAAAATACAAAACTCATTCTGTTTAGTTGACAACTATTGAAATACGCTCCTAAATGCAGCCCATTAGTCTTGATGTATATTTCTAATAGGGAAGGGTTAGATTTCTACACATGCTGTAGAAATTATACTGCTTAATTTGTATTTGATCCTCATCTATACAGAAATTACTTTTAAATTGCTTTTTAATCAAATACTAAGTTTAGGATTATAAAATTTTAACAGGGATTTTTTCTTTTTTGCATTTAACATAGATCTGATAGAACAACAAAAACTGCTTGCAGTGACAGAACAGTACTTGCTTTTTCAGTCTTTGTGTTATATAAGGGTACAAAGCTAGTAGATCTCATCTTCCTCCACCTTGAATTTATCCTTGGCTGAATGACAAAAACACACAATATTTTTCAGCTCTCCATTAGTTTCTGAACTTCAAAAAAGTTTCTTATTTGCGGTAACTGCAGAGGCAGAAACTAAGAAAAAATTGTGTTTGCATATGCAGAAGAGTTCAGTTACTAACACTTCGAATTCTGAACCCAGGTACTCTCAGTGCTATGCCCACGGCCCTTTGGCAGCTACCTATGAACCAGACAATTTGATTCAAGTTACAAAAACAAATTACAAATCTGTAACTGAGCAGTTACACCAGACAGTTTACAGTTGCCTGGATGCCCTTGAGCCTTCAAAGGACTGTAATTATATTGGCAGGCTTCCAATCCTAGATTTGCTAAAAATTACTATTAGAAATGGATAGCATCTCTTAGCCAAACTCTTGATGATCGTTAGATATCGTTTTAATCTGTTGACCTGATGATGACTAATTTTAGGTGTTGCTTCAGATCCACTTTTGTGTATTAGAAAAAAAAAAAAAAAGGGGGGGGGGGGGTTTATCCACATCATGTATGTTTTTGATAGATTAAGACACTTTTGATTGTGATTTTAATTTGTGATCAAATCAAATGCAGACAGCAATAAAACCCCAAACAAATAAAAAAAAAACACTACAGGAAACTTACATTTACCTTGATCAGGTGCCTTTTAGAATAGACAGAAGTTCAAAAACCAGCTTAACTCAAAAGCTTCAAAAAATATTTCAGCTTATGAATGCTCTCACATCTGAAGAGGCAAAGATATTTATGGAAACCTGGCCCATAACTCACAGGATAAGTGAGAGAAGTCTGCTTGATATATTTTTTATTTCACTGAAATCATAACTTTTAAACATCAATACCTAACAATTTTCACAGCAATCTAAGTTGTAGGCTAACTAGCAGTCAAACTTGTCTATCAACAAGTCATGACATTCAGCATTATTAAACACCTGACTGACAAATTAAGTGCCTCAATTACATTGAGTCTATTAGTTCACTCGGATGAACAAGACTTATCTGTCTCTTAATGTGAGATTTCTAGGATCAAACCATCAAATTTCCTCTAGCCTCCCTTTGCCAGATTTCCCACTGCTTGTCAAAGCCACAGCAAAGAGTAAAGCGAATAAGGCATTGCTCTGTCCAGGCTCTAACTGGGACATGGAGGTGCATTTATCAAGGACTAATATTCCCAAACCCCAAGTTAAAGGATGACCAGGAAGCATCTCCACAGGGGTCAGACCAGTTACAAACATACAAAGTTTATTTACTCAAATTCAAATACCTCTCTACACATTCAAGGAGATCACATGCCTGAGTGTAGGTACAACACAAGGAATTGTATGTTTATCAAAATAAACTAGAACCCCAGAACGGCTGATGCTGGGAGGGACCTCTGGAGATCATCTGGTCCAACCCTACACCCTGCTCAAACAGGGCCACCCGGGGCAGCTGCCCAGGATCATGTCCAAGCAGCTTTTGAATATCTCTAAGAAGGGAGACTCCACAGTATCTCAGTATTTTGTTTTAATCACAGTAAGGAAAAAAAAAGTTTCCTGCTGTTCAGAAGGCACCTTCTGTGTCCCAGTTTGTGCCCATCGCCTCTGGCCTTCTCGCTGCACATCTTTATAGGCATTGATAAGATCCTCCTGAGCCTTCTCCAAGCTGAAGGGTCCCAGCTCTCTCAGCCTCTCCTCACAGATGAGATTCTCCAGCCCATCTTTGTGGCCCTTGTAGCACACACACCACATCAGTTCATTTACTGATATTTACTGGTATTAGCTATCTCAGGTCTCTGGATCCTTCATTAATTTACCTCTTATAACTTAAATATACCAGAGAACAGTGAAGTGACTTTTTTTTTCTTTTCTAAAGCCAGAAATAACCTCCTTAAGCCCTAGCAGTTCAACACCAGACTTCTAGAAGAAGAAAAGTATTAACTTGCAATTTTAAGCATAACAGAAGATATCGGAAAGCAGATAACATGTCTATCACTTAAATTTCTTAAATGTACAAATGTGAAATCAAGTGAAGAGTTTAACAGGGATGATTTTAAACAAACAGATTTATTTTCTGTACTGAAACAGCTAGGAGTTCTGTATTTTGTCAGTGAAATCACTGAGGAAACTACTGACTTCAGTGAAGCAACTGTGATCCTAACTGCCTTCCCTTTCCCCAAGGCTGAGGGTCATTATTTACCAATCATAAAATGAACAATCAAGTCAAAAGAGAAAGTTACCTAGAAACCTTAAAAACCTCGTCATCAAGTCATCCGTGCAAGTGCTGCTAATGTAGCTCTTAGCTACCAGTTTGGGCTTTTGAAACAAACGGTGATTTCACAACCATAGAAGAAACAAAGGAACTTCATAGGGAAAAAAAAAACCAACCAACAACCAAACATAAGCCCCACAGCAGTTACCAAATGCAAATTCACTGGAATTGATAATTTGTTTAAACACAAGTTTCAGTTTCACAATTAGCTGAGCCATGAAAGCACTGAATAAATATTAAGATAGCTTAGTCACAAATTAAAAGATAAGAGCTTCTCAATCATTCAGGAGAGCTAGTGTTACCACTCCATCTTCCATTTAAAGTACTCTCATTTAAGAAAGACTTAAGTATGAAAAATAATTAATCAATTGTAGTTACACCCAAGTCTCAGGTAACTAATTTTCTGCTAAGTAACTTTTATTTGAAAAGTTGCTAAAATAAAAGGATAGCTTTTCCTTCCCTTTTAATAGGGTCAGCTCTCCCTGCTCCCCCAAGTTGTATTCCTCACCTTTTTGTATCTTTTTACCTTTTTCTTTTGCCCTGCTCCCCTTGATGTATCATGTATTGTCAAGACCAACCCAGAAACAATAGCTGCACAAGGTTAAGTTCCCTCAGGAAAAACACAAAAGATAGAAATTTTGTAGACCAGAGACTTTTAGGATCCTGTGCAAGTACATGAAGAAAGCAGCAGAGGTTTAGAAGAGCACGAGCATCGGACTTGAAAGTCTGCTCTGGAAAAGGCAGAATTTTATCAAAAACCTTTGCTTGCTTCAGATGGCAGGGAAAGCTGGTAAACCCAGTGCTCAGCAGCTGAACCGATGAACAGCTTAAGAACTTCAGTTGCCTTTTATTTGTTTGAACAACATTCAGAGAGGCTGGAGAGACTGGGGAACTGTATTAAGGGGTAGGGGAAGCAGGAAGGAAAGGGATAATGGTTTTCTTAATCCATACTTTTATGAAGTCTCTAGTAGACCAAGCAGGGCAGAGAGAAGAGGGAAACTTAATTCAGTGAATTAATTTAGATAAGAAACATATCTTGAACAATACACGAGTGCTTTTCCCATACAAAAATCCCTTGATTCCATATTTACATTATGCATAGGTATCTGATGTTCTATAGTCTCCAAGTTTAAGAAATTTATGAAGAATGCAGGTAGCCTCTAACTAGGACTGCCAGCCAGTGGGTGTCTCTATGACATACAAAGTATCTCCCTAAATTTGGGATATCCAGGTATACAAGTACTGTGATTAGCTGCACACGTACACACACACAACACCCAGTAAAACACCCATGAGGCCCTTCTCAGTCCCGAGGCCAGTTGGTACCAGCTACATCCCACTACACAGTACTTAACCTTAAGTCTCCCCAGGCTCCGTGAGACACGTTTGTAGCATAAGAAAAACATTTAGGCAGGGAGAGGAGTCATTCACATTAATTTCTCTTCATACTGCTAAACATAAAGCTGTAAGTGGCATTTTCATAGCCAAAAACTAAGAGTACATGGTGCATTCCATCAGTAAAAGATACAGACATATAGAGACACCAAGAGGCATCACCCCTTCTGGAATACTGTGGCAATGAAGAGAGTAAACCTTTTACATTCTTTCCTATATCAGCTACTAGGAACTGCTCCCTGGAGGTTCCCATACAGCACCCAAGCCTTGTCCACAGCTTCAAGTAACAACTTACTCCATTTGTTAGCTTGTCTTTCAATGGGGGAAAAAAATGTTTCTAGTTTATCCAATGCTACTTTCCTTCATACTGTGACAGAGCAATGTAAGCCCAGTGGTCAAATCTAGCCTTCGCCCTCCCATCTGCGCAGTAACTAACATAGAACATACGTAGACAGTTGTCTACTGCACAGCAAACATTTTGGCAGACCAGTTGCAAACCTGCTGGTATGAACTGGGAGTATCAGGAATGGGTAAGTTCCCTTGCTCCAATGCAGGGATTTTAAATGCATGCATGTCAACGTACCTCTCACTATTAGGGAAGTAAATCACTGCTAAATTTCCTTTAACAAGAAATCTACATAATTTTTGGATATGGACAAGTTGCTTCAAACAGCTTCTAATCAAATAAGCCATTAGAATATAAACCAGCCATCCAACCAAATGAAGTTGGATCTGCAGTAGTTTAAGTAGAACAGGTTTTGTAGGAAATCCTGTAAGAGCAAGCCTAAAATAGCATATTTAAAAGACAATAAAATTATATTCGGTAACAGAGTGTAAAGAAGGAGAGTGTTCCAACTGGCAGGATCATGAAGTAAGGCCACCCTGGCTTTGCACCTTCCACGTACAGCAAATTTTCCATTCTGGCTCTTTTACCAACATCTTTCCTGACAGCCCCACATACTTCAGGAACCTATTCAAGCAAGGATTTGCTATTTTACTAAACATTTGTGCTGGAATTAACACAGTGGGAACCTAATTTGGTTCTGATGTGGAATAGTAAAACATATGCATATAGTAATAAAATAAATGTCTCTCACTTTTAAGCATGATTGCAAAAGAGAAACAAGTGCCATTCGGTATGGATTCAGATACTGCTAATCTAATCATGCATTCAAGCAAACCTCAACTAATGCCCTACGTATGTAATTTTACAATAGCAATCTAACCTAGGACAGTGTTCACACTGTGTTATTCTTACAAAACAAAACAAAATTAAAAAAAAAAAAGAGGAAAAGACAAAGAGTACCTAAAAACATTTATATCTGCAGTTCTGTTCCCTTCAGACATCTTCCTAGTAGGTAGCACTGGCTATTATCAAATTACATTGAGTTAACTCATTTGTGAGATATCTAGAATTATTTATCATTAGTAGTGACAGAAATATCAGAATGCTGAGAACACAGAATTATTCCAAAAAGCTGGTAAAATTACCCAAATAAGCCATTTTTTCTCCTGGAAATAAAATCATGGTTAGCAGAATTCAAATAAAATGCTACAACACAACCAGAAGTAGAGCTTATGTGCACAGATACAAAAAGCTCCTAAACAGAAGCATTCTTGCAAAAGCACA
>VZTM01038046.1:9638-50389 GCA_013400555.1 Jacana jacana
GGGATTCGCGGAGCAGGGCTGCGGGGGGTGTGGGGGCCACCGCCCGGGCGGGCTCCCGCCTTGTCCCTCCGGTCGCTCCTAATGGCCTTTGTGTCTCTCCGCAGAAGGAGCCAGTGGTGCGGGGCCGGGGAGCATGGCTTGGGGCGAGTTCAGCCTCCTCCGCTGGCTCCGGGAGAGCCGGCAGTCCAGGAAACTCATCCTCCTCATCGTCTTCATCGCCTTGCTCCTGGACAACATGCTGCTGACGGTCGTCGGTAGGTACAACAGCTTTTCGTGTGGTTTTGTGTAATTTTCTCCTCCCGATTTATGCCAGAAACAATCTCCAGTGGCAGCTGTGCTCCCTGAACGCTGATTAACGCTCTCAAACCAAACATGCTCCAGCACTGATTTTTGTTGTTGTTTTTAAGCACAAATTATGTTCTAGGCGTTGCAAACGCGCTGCCATACACATCAAAGTCTCGCTTTATTTCTATGTTAACTGTAGGATAGGAATGGTATCAAAGGCTCTTGGTAATTCTCTTTTTTTTCCCGTTAAACACTGCTAATACTGCACGGAACGACAGATAACAGTATTTTTAGCTCATCGGGGTTTTTTTCTCCTGTGGTCATGCAACTGAAGCAACAGACTAGATAACATTAGAGGTGTCTGTTTCCTTGTGATAGTTTCTCTTTCCCCCACATTCGTCTTAAAACGATAGATTAATAAGAAAACTATCTAACTGGGGTTTAAGAAAAGCAGTTCTGAGTTGTTTTAAATAAAAAGTGGAAGATGGAACTTCTACTGGCTTCAGTGGCAAGATTTAGGAATCTACTCAGAATACTTGGAACATTTTTCGCTGGTGGTTTTAGAAGTCTTCGTATTCAAATCCTTGTATGAATTTAAAGAAGAAGGTTCAGAGAAAGGAGTGGTTCGTGGGTGCAGGCAGGCACATGCACCAACGCACACGCTTCTCTCGGAGGTGAGAGGGGCTGTGCAGAGCCAGCTCTCGGATGATGCTGCAGCATCAGCTTCTCAATCAGACTCCTAAATTTCTTGGGGAGCTTCAGCTTAAAAGCTGATGCCACCATATAGACCTTGGCTAAAAAGACATACTTTTAGCAAGTCGATTTGGGAATTTTTTTTACATGAATATACTTTATGAGAAAGTTATTAATTACTTATTCAGTAACACGGATACTAGAAGCCCTAGAAATTATTATATTTTGCAGACTTAGTGGAACAGTGGGCTTTTTCAGGAAGAGATGCAAGAAGAGTATGGGTGATTCTGCCACTAGTAGTAAATAAATGAACCATTTACGAAGCAAACCTTTTTATAAATTCTGAAATGCTAATTTCAGAGATACACAGTAACTTAATTAAATTGCAACTAAAATCCTAAAGCATATAAAAAAGGTCCTTCCTGGAAGACCTTTTCAATGTAAATGTTTAAAATTAATGAGAAATGCAAGCATCTACACATTAGTTTTGATTATTTAATATAGGAATGTTATGTTTTTTCCTTCTTAACAATATTTTTGGGTTTATTTTATAAATGTATTTTACTATATTTTGTTTTAACCTTAGTGTCAATGCTTTTCTCATTTTTCCTGTTTCTGCAATCTGATAAATGGACTTGTGCAGTCACGTGCAACAGAGACTTTCCAGACATGTGTTTTGATACTTCTTGTACATTGCTTTCTCAACGATGCCTGTGTAGAAAATCTTAGATTTATGAAAAGTGACAAAAAATTAAAGACTAATGTAAATGACCTTTTTTTTTGTTGTTGTTTAAATTGCATTTCTGAGTTATGGGTGTGTGTTTCCCCATGAACAAACTTCTATTACAGTTCTGTGTTTCTGCCTTTCAAAATCCTTACTAATGTGCTCTATAGGAAAGCCTTGTATTGCCTAATCAATGGCAAAACAGACAAGAAAATTTGGTGATTCCATTTGCAAATAACCTGACAGTAAGATGCCAATATTATTCTATTTGTTTTTCCAGTGCCAATAATTCCCAGTTACCTTTACAGCATCAAACATGAGAAAAATGCCAGTCAAGTCCAGACTACTAAGCCTAATGTAGTCTCAACAACGATGGACAATTTCCAGAGCATCTTCTCCTACTACGACAACTCAACGATGGTTACTGGAAATGAATCTGATAAGACAAGACCCAGAGAGCTGCATCACACACAGACAGAACAAATGAAAGTAAACGTGACTCCTTCCCCGTCTGATTGCCCCAAGGAAGATAAGGACCTGCTGAATGAAAACGTTCAAGTGGGTCTCTTGTTTGCTTCAAAAGCAACAGTGCAGCTAATCACTAACCCCTTCATAGGGCCGCTGACAAACAGGTACGTTACTTCTGCTGCGTTACTCAGGTAGGAGTTTATATTGATGTTTTAGTCCGGACTAGTGTTTCAAACCAAGTATTTCTAGTTCCCCTGTGGCCCTGACTGGCTGGCCCTCTGACTTCATCTGGAGGAATATTTCAGTGAAATACATTTGATGAACCAGTCTTCTAAATGCCAGCACCCTTTCTAAAATAAAGTGGTAAACGGCACATGAGCCACTCGTTATGTTCAGGAGCACACATTTTGCCTTCAGCTCCGGAGAGCTCTGATTCTTATAGAAACTTTTTCTACAATGGCATTGAAATTTCTTCTATACAGCTGTATGGGGCCAGAAGATGCTGCAGCTCAGTATTTACAAAGCACTGTGAATTGATGATATATGTTACACCTGTAGCTGTAGGCAGGGTTCAGATCCCTCCCTTGCTCTCCCTAGGCTCGCAGCACTTGGAACCTTTTGGTATTCAATGATTCAGTTATTTGAGGTAAGAATCAGTGGGAAATTCACGTGGACTTTGGTGAAAAATAAGCAAGCATCAAACTTCTTGCTGTTGCCATGCTTGTCACCATGTTCAATGGATCACAGGATGTGATCTAACCCAGTCTTCAAATTGTTCTCCCCAAATTCTCTCTAATATATGATATCTTGAACAGAATATGTTTAAATGATACATTATAGAAAATCTATTTGAGCCAGGATAAAGGGCATAAGCGCTAATATAAATGATTTGTAACCACTCCCCCAAAAGATCTGAGCTAATGATGGTCACATGGAGACTAAAAAATATTTATAATATTGTTTTAAATTTGAGGTTAATAATTAATTTTATGTTATTGTTAGCAGTTTGGTAGCGGTTCCCCACAGAAGCAGCTGCAGTCCTCCCAGACCAAATAGGAGATCAATTTCTCCAGGAAATAAACTCCAAATTATATTTAGTCACTGATTTTCTGTATTTTTTCTTAAGCTATTTTTATAAAGAATACATTTTCAGAAAATAATATGCTACAGAAATTTGTCCTTGTAAACCAGTTTTGCTTAAGCAGTCAATACCTATCATATGAGGCAATAACAAAACAATCAACACCTTTTAATGGTACATATTTTGGGTTTTGAACCCCAAAACTACCTTTCTTAGATTTTATACCTTTACATATATTATCGTAGTGTTTAATTTCAATCTGATAGAGTAACCAACTCAGGGGTAAGCGACAGCCTGAGGCCCAGTGTTATGAATTCAAAACCGGTATTTAGATCAGTTCCACAGATTCAACACAAGCTTTCAATGAGACGGTTTCATTCCTCTCCTGTTTCACCTTATCTCCTACTGCATACCACCCACACAAATAGAAGTGGGTGTTGCAGAATTACTTTTCCACAAATATTGCTCCAAGTTGAGCAGATAAACAGATTTGTGTTACTACCTGGATTTTCTGCTTCCTTTTGTGAGGAGATGATAGCTCACCTACAGGCAAAGCCACATAACAGCTATTCTGAAAATATTTGATGTTAAGTATTCTAGATTTTCCTAATTGACCTAAATTACTGTCACATTGATATTCACTAGTCTCTGTTAGCACCACCATTTCCCAACCCGCTCCATGTTGCTGATGGCTTTTTCAATAGCATGGTTATGTCATACTGTAGGTAGGACCTCAACTCTTTCTTTGGTAGACATCTGCTGAAGTAAGAGGATACATGTCCCTGCCACTGCCTCTCCATGTGCCTGTGCATCTTGGGACTAGAGCCTGGTACTGTCAGTGCCAAGGCAAGGGTTAACACCTCTACCCTGGAGCCAGCTGCTGGGATATGGGTGGTACATCCTATGGTTTGGGCACTGGGGCTGTAGTTGTTCCTGTAGCATCTCCCTTCACTCTTAGGAACAGGGTTGGGAACACACCGGTGTGAACATCCGTGCTGTGAGCTGAGGTTTGCTCCTGGAAACATCCCACAGGGCTGAGAGTGTACCTGCATTCACAGGGGCAGCTGTGTGAGCTCAGATACCCAACAAGTGGGAAAAGAAAAAGCAAGCAGCACATCACCCCAGTATCCTGTGCAGCAGACTCTTCTCCTACAGCAGAATTGAGTGCCTCTGTGGCAAAGTGGCCCAAAATTAGATTTAAGGATTACTGGTTTTCTTTCATGCGGTATCTGTATCCTGGTACCAGGGATCTGCCTTTCTTCTGAGAAATGCTTAGTGGGATCAGTTAACACATTTATCAATTAACTGTAGAAGTCTTTGGCAAAAAAAAACCCCTAAAGCTGACATTTCCTAATAATGCTGTGTATACGATCACTTTAAAAGCGGAGTAAAAATTGTGATGATGATAAATTAATCAGAAAATATCTGCAGTATCATTATAAAAGCTCTTCCTTACCACTGATAAGCCATTTAGTGGCAAACGTTACTGCCATTATTGCCTTTGTAAAATATCACAGCTGAAGGAGAATTGGTTGCTTAGTTCAAGAGTAGTGTGTACAGTTTATTAAGATGCCAAGTAAGTTTCTTTTTCAAATAGGTTGCACACTGTGTTCATGGGTTTTATTTTTCAGTCAAATATAGTTGTTCAGGAGTGGTTTAGATTTTTAATCAAGCATGGAGTTACTGGCTTCCAGTACTGGCTTTGAGTTTGTACAGGATGCATCAAGATGTGCCAATTTTTACTTTATTTTAGGTTTTCTGGAAGCTTTGTAGGCTTGTTCCCCCACTCCCCTTTATTTTTTCATAACTCCTGGAGCTGTAGTTTTTTCAAATAAATTTCAAAATTGGTTTAACTCAAAAACTAAGTTTTGCTAAAAATATTTTGTTTTTAAAGCCCAACTCATCCTGTGGAATACCAGGCAAAACACACAGCGGGGTCAGTGAACAGGTTTGCAATTCATGAAACAACACATTTTACCCCTGGTCTAACCAAGTCCTGGCAAAGGAAGTGCCAGCTGACGGTTGTGCCATAGGATGTGACCACACACTTCCCACCGTGGCAGCACTTTCAGGGCTGAGCTGATATGACTGTGGCTCAGACATGTTATGACACTAGGTTTTGAGTTGCAGTGAAGTTGGTAGGTAGTTTATACAAATAGCACAGGACTTGATACGGGGTGCTTTTGAGGAGGTGGCACTGGCAAGGGGAGACTGAAGACTCTGCTTAACCCTTTCCAGTGAAAAGAGTGGGCAAAATGCTGTTGTGTCATCTGTAATTAACTGATTTTCTCCTTTTTTTTTTTTTTTTTTTTTTTCATATAAATTCATACTGAGCTGTGTGAATGAGGCTATGAGCCCAGCTGTGCTAGTCCCATGACCCGCCAGAGCCAATGAACATCTCCCATGCTACATTTCTCCCTCCCTTTATCAGTCTTGTGTGTATCCATATTGGCCTCAAAAATCATTAAAAAATGAACAGATATTTTCATCGTCATTTTTACACCATTGTGGCTGCTGCTTTGAATGACTTTGCATGTGAGAGGGAGTGGGTAGGACCACGAGCATGGACGTGAAGATTGCAGGGACCACACTCCCTGTCCCTGCCTGTTCTTCCCTACTGTCACACATGTTCAGCAATTCCGTGGTTTGTAACCTTAAGAAAAATACTCTTCTTGCCCTATGTCCTCCCCAGTCTTCACTGGCAGTGAAGATGACAGCCAGACGGCCCACCAGGCCAGGAGTGCTCACAGTGGTACTGGTGTAGCTGTGTGGTAACAAGTTTGAAACCAGTGGATTTGCAGCATTGTAATGAATGGATAATTAGGCTCTAATCACCCACAGCTGCTAACCTGGTCAGTGTAACCTTTGTTTTACTGCTGCACAGTACCTGTCAGTTGGTTGCATTATTGTAGGGGTAACCTTATTAATGGATGTAACCCACTTCCAAACAGTCCCGCAGTCTGGGGTCAACACAGCACTGAAACAGAGTAATTTAGGCATTCTCCATCAGTGGCAGCCTTTCTTATCCCTCCTTCAACTAATGATTCTGGCTTTCTCAGAGGTCAGAAATACTTGTAGGAAACAGTTTTATCTGCAGGTAGCCTCAGTGAAACATGCTTCAGGTTCTCTTGGAGGGTTTTGAAAGGAGTGCCCAAGAAGATGACACGCCTGAGTGTGGTACTGAGAAAAAAGAGGAGACAAGACAGGCTGTAGTATTATTTTGTGTTGCACACGTGGAGGAACAAAATGTAGAAATAACTGTGATGGAGCATGTCACGTCATGGCCCAGAAGCAGAAAATGTATATTCTCAGGTTTCACATGGTAAGAACACAAATGACCCAGGAGCAAGGGACAGAATCACTGTTACAGGTGGGGCCTTTCCTTTTTGTGATTATTTTTGTTATGTAGTGTAATTGTTCAGCATAACCTCCTAGTCTGTGCTCTCTAATATCTGTTGGACACACCAGGGAATGCAGCTGCAGATTAGACATTTGTGGGGGCACAACTGCTAACTAATTAGTGCTGCTATTTCAGGAGGAGGCAGGGGCTGCTAAGATTATGCAAGAAAAGACGATCTGCATATCTAACCAAATGTCAGTTGGATGTTGGTAAGACTGTTCCCTGAGCAAGGGCAACAATGACTTCTAGAGAATCAGCAGTCTCATGCAGGGGCAGCACACCAGAATCAGGCATCTCCAAATTGTGGGTGAAACTCCAGGCAATTCGTAGCTTTTCAGAGGATTACAATGACTTGTTAAGTTCCAGACAGATGCATGTTGTCTGCTGACCTGTATACCTTTGCATGGTCTTGTATGATGGATCACTGGCAATGCAGACTTTGCACAGCACTAGCTGTGCCCACACCACGTCTAGTTCTGCAGTTATTTATTCCTGTGTGAAGGAAAAGGTACGTGTTCAACCTTGGTATGTGAGATAAAGCATCATGGTCTGCCATGTAGTGAGAGTAAGATTGAGTTCTGCTCCAGTTCTGCCCCTCATCAACCTCTGCTGTGTATCACTTCACACCTTCCTGTCATCCTGTTTGTCCAAGAAAAAGGAGGATTAATATCTGTGGCCGCAAAAAATTAGGAGCAATGCTTGAACAGTATTTCATTGATGATTGAAAGTGCTGAAACTAGTCTTCTGAAATACAGGTTTTATTAAAGCTTTCAACCACCAGAAACTTTCCAAGTGCAGGAAGCCTATTAGAATAACTGAAGTCTGCTTTAGCTTGACAGAGTTTCATTTAAAACTAGCATGATAGCCCTTCTCTTTTTTTATCTCATTAATGTTTATGGAAGAGTTCACAGCTCCTGTGTTGGAAACATGAATGTGGGAGCCAACCTGAATGGCATTTGTCTTCACGCAAATAACTGAATTTTAACTCAGGGTACTTGTAGCAGAAGCAAACTGCAGTCTCATGGTCCCTGTGTCCAGTCCAAGAATTTCTTGCCTTCTGTACCGAAATCAGACTTCTCTTCTGCACTGTCCATCTTAGATACCTCTGGGATGGCCTTGACAGACACAACCTTACTTTACTTTGCAATGGAAGAAGGCACAAGGACACTCAGCTTTTGTTTTCATACTACAGAGAAAGATGCTATCGCTCACCAGCAGCAGTAGTCATACCTGCAGGGTTGGTGGTTTTTTTTCCATCTGTACTTCTGTCAGTGCTTTCTCTAATGGAAAAATCCAAAAAAATCAAAGCAATTACAGTCAAATTCTCTGTGGTCTGTTCTACCTGAGCCCATGGGGAAGGGAAATGCCCACTTATCTCTGAAGGCAAGAAGTTGGTAACAGGTACATAGAAGCATCAGCGGAGATCAGCATCCCCCCATACTATACACACAGGAAGAGAAGAGACAGGCTTAACAAAATCATCCACTTTATATAGAGCAGATGAAAAAAGGTAGTATTATTCTCTTACAGGCCATGTATCAAGGTGCTGAGAAATGAAAATGATTGTCATAAGGCCACAAAGGAAGTCTGTGATACTGCCAGGGATTTAATTTGCTTTAAAGATACTTGTTAAGTACACACGAGTAACTTGTCTCTGCTGGATATTTGTGACACCCACTTACAGATTACAACTCCAAGAATTTCTTGTTGATTTTATCATGTTTCTAACATACCAACAATGTTTAAGGCAAATTTGTTCATTAGAGATTTCCGTGGTGTGTAAAAACATGCAAGCTAGAATTTTCATTCACAGAATTCAAATAAACATTACAATGAGACATAGAATGAACATCGAGCCTTACACTTCAGAGGGTTTGCCATTATCCTTACTTGTATAAGTTTTTATCTTAATTTAAAAATAGCTCAGAATAATTAGGTTGGTTTACCTCTGTCAGGATTGCTATTATTAAAAATAAAAAGGAACTATAGACTCTTCCATTACTTGATTGACCTACTGAAGTCAATGCTGCCGATATAAATGCCCAGCACTGTCAAATTGGACACTGGAAGTTGAAGTCAGTCAGTGCCCCTTTGAAAAGCATCATCCACTGTTGAAGAATTTGGCCACTAAATAATGTGTTTGTAACTACATTTGAGATGCAGAATCCTACAAAAAAAGGAAGCTGTGAAAAAAGTGTGCTGAGTAGAATACACAGGTTGTGTTAAGAGCTACCTGGGTAGCGTTTTTTGATTCTAGGGGAGATTTTTAATGGTGGGAAAAATAGCATATTGTGATTTTTTTCATTGACATTTCAGTTTTAGCTGCTCAAAAAAAATGCATTTGCTTTCCAGACAGAATATTCTTTATTTCCTGGAAACTTGAAAATACTTATAGGAACCATGCATTTCTACAGGCTATTTAGAGTCCTAATAAAGAAGCGAGTTAATGAAGAAAGCTTTGATCAGCTCCATTTTCACTCCTAAATCCATGGAAAGCAAAAATAATATTCTCAGGCTCTTTGGGACTCTTCCAGTGCTTGTGGCTGAGACCGAACTCCCAACAAAACAGATGACAATTTTTTTTCCAGTAAAAAAGCCATTGGTTTGACCATGTCTCATTACAGTCATTGTCTCATGAGGGTGGAAACAGATGAGCATTGAGACACTACTGGGGTATTTCAAAGCTCAGCATGTTCAGACAAATCTTCCTGTCTCATAACCTTGGCAACCTCGTGGAGGCCCAGAGGGGATTTATTGGGAACAATTACAGTGAAATGGTAACAAGGCAATCAGATTCTAATGAGAGAAGGATTCCTTCCAGGGATTTCAGATACAAAGCCTGCTGTGCCAGATGAAAAGGCATGTGTAACAGAGAAGCTTGATCACATGCTCTACAATATGTAGTTCAAAGCCTACTGAGGAACTACAGGTTGGGTTTTCTGTGGTATGTGCACTCACGTGAGTAAGTCTGACTCAAAATGTCAGTGGGACAATCTCAAAAACGTGACTGTTCATTTTGTTTTCCAGAATAGGCTACCAGATTCCACTGTTTGCTGGCTTCTGCATCATGTTTGTGTCAACAATCAGTAAGTGTCCACATCTTATTTGGTCTGACCCAGACACAACTTTTAAATAAATGGTCTATAATAATTATAACTGGGAATTCTCCATGTTGATGTAGAGGGACTGATTTCCAAGGAAAACGTAAGGCTGGCTGCACCATATGGATGGTGGTGCTGGTGGTGGTTGACAAATATGCTCTAAGGAATTCACCACCTTCCATGCCACGTCAGCGGGTCTCTTTCTTAGCTGAATCTTTTTCTCAGGTTCTTGTAATCTGAAGTGGTGCTCAGTTTTAAACTGATAGCCATGGGAGGGCTATTTTGCAAGGACCCTAACAACTAGCTGTCATAGGGGCTTATCAGAAAGATCGGGAGGCTGCTGTGGCTCACAAGTAGAATATGAGTCAACAGTATCATAGCGATGCTAAACATTGCTGTGGGATGTGCAAACAGGAGCACTGCCTGCAAGTCAGCTGAGATAAATTATCTGCTCTAATGGCATTGATAAGGCTTCAGCTGCTGCTTTATGTTCAGTTTTGGCATGGCACTTAAAACTGCAGCCCAGGTGGAAAGAGTACAGAAGAGAACATCAAGGATCATTAGAAGCCTGTGAGCAATGATGAAAGAACTGTATGTGTTTCAGAAGGCAGATGTAAGGCATATCAGAGTCTATGACAAAAAAGAAGGGAGCAGTTTTCCATGGCCACTGTACCCAAGAGAAGGAAAAATGAGCTTAAAACTGTATCATCAAGAGGACCAAAGTGCTGGAGAAGGTTACCCGGTGCTAGGGTCACTGGCAACTCTGCATTTTAGGAACATGTTAGACAAATTTTGATTGGGATGGAGATAAGAATAGCAGGTCTAATTCATGGTAGAGGCAAGTACTGTTGATTTGCTGGCACACATTCTTCCTTCATTTTTCCTAATTTTCCTCTGTCTGCACGGGTGGGGATTTTTGTAAGACCTGGTGAAAAGCCCAAGAGGCACAATGCCACAGGGCAGGTGGGAGAAGCACATGTGGATCTTGGGTTTAGTTGGTGCGTAACAGAGATGGACTTGGTATTCTGTGACACTCCTACTTTCCAGTGCTGTGGCTGGGGAATTTACCTGGACTGATGAGTGCAGCATCCAGGGAGCTCAGTTCCCAAAAGGTATAGTGGTATGAAATCTCTTGGGGAGAGATAGAGAGGAACCTCCTCAGGTGCAATTTTTCTGCTGGTGGTCTGCTGTTGGGAGGATCAGGAATTTGCTACAGCCCTTGAATGGGTGGAGCTGGCTTCCCTGTACCTTCAGCCACTGCAGAGCTGGTAACACCAGGGTAAAACCTCTCTCCACCCACATACTTATCGGAGAAAACATCGGTGTGTGCACATGCAGGTGTGTGTGTTAAATCCTACTTTCCCTGAACACCTGGAGCTTCAGGCTGGGGAGCCTTAAAGGAAACAGTGGGAAGAAAGGTGTTACAACTCCTGTGTGCAGCTGAATCAGAGGAGGATGTAATCAAATCCTAAGTAATTAGTTAAAACCCCTTGTGCGCTTGCATTCTGTGTTACCAGGAGGCTTAGACACCTGAGAGCAATTCAACACTGACACATCTAAATGCAATAAGAGAAAATAATGCAGTTAGCATTGGAAGTGGCACAAGTTACTGTAAACACTTGACTAAATTGTATGAAGTTTTTGTGATAGTTTCAAGAAATCTAACTTTTTAACCTTGTTAGAGTTAACCTAATTTTAAAAATTTACCTCTTTTTTTCTGCAGTGTTTGCTTTCTCTGGAAGCTACACATTGCTGTTTATTGCCAGGTCCCTTCAAGGAGTGGGTTCCTCTTGTTCTTCGGTGGCAGGTAAGAGAAGAAATGATAAAGTACAGATTGCTCATTCTGTCAGGTTTTAGTAACTTTTTAAATTGTGTTTTGTCTGCAGTTTCAATAATTAATACAAAAATATTTAACTAAGTCTATTTCACTTTTTTTCCCTGTCCCTTTCATATAAAGTAGCTCAAAAGCAAATGTCTTTTTGGACTTCCTTGATGTTTGGGTTGCAGTAAGGCAGAAGGCTAAATGAACTGCACTCTCCCTGGGATTTCTGTATCTGCGCCTTCAACACTTTAAATTCATTTTTAGCCATTGTAAAGGTCATTGGGAACTTAGGTTGATACTTTTTGTGGAAGGAATAGCAGTTCTGTCTCCTACTGAAATTTCTGTTACAAAATGTTGTTTTCAAGGACTTGCCGTGCCGTCTGCCAGTTTGGACTCAGTTTACCTGTACTAGCTTTCCAATATAAGGTTAGGATTTTTAAATTAGTAGGTGAAATGGAGTATGAGTTTTCAGCCCAAATTATTCAACCACGATTGAGACAGAAGCAAATATTTTCTTGTTCATGTTTCACAGTCTTCTATTGGAAAACTTTCCTGTGACGGCAGAAGAAATATAAATTTGGCTTGGGAAGGGAGGCAAATACAGTGTTTTGTTTGAATGTGTCTTTTGGTTTCCTTAGGAAGGTTCCCCTTTTCAAGTTGGACTAGTCTATAAGCAGGGTTCCCATATGCTCTGTAGAAAATTAACAAGACTTTGGCTGCTGGACAACTCCTAGATTGCTTTTGCAGGGATTTTGCTCAAGCCCACCTCTGGGCAGTACTGCTTGGGGAAGTGGGGGAGATGCAGAGTCCAGACTGAGATTACAAATGAGGAATAAGAAGCACCTTATGCTTAAAATGGATCTGAAGCTGCTCAACATGCACCAGTTAAGTAGAAAGATTTAAGCCTGGATGAGGAGTGAAAAGAGTGGGGATGTGACTAAGGGAGCAGGCAGGGCCTGGGATGAGGAGCCAGGGATGGGGAAGGCAAAGAAAGCAGGAGGGGTAGAGACAAGAAAATCCATCCCTTCTTGTACCAGTTAAGGTTACAAGTCAAGCTTTCCAAAGGGAAGATATGCCAGAATCAAAATTATTATTAATCTTTAACTCGGGCCCTGTGGAAGTGCACACCTTGAGATACAGCTCAGATGTGACTTTTTGTCACGGACAACCTACAAAATAGAGCAGAAAAAGACAAGAGATTATCTACTCACCCCCTTCCCGAAGGCAGCTTCAGCTTTGTACCCATCATTCTTCATGCATACTTGATAGGCATGTTCTCAGAAGCTTTCAGAAATGCCCTCAGCATCTAGCTTTGTGCTTACCTACCTTGACTATCAATGAGACTCCTTATTGTCATGTAAACCCAAACTCTATACTTGAGAAAACATGAAGAACAGTTTCTTTTCTTTACCTTTGTGGCTCTCTTTCATATCACAAGACTATTATCACATAGAATGCTTAAGTTGGAAAGGACCTTAAAGATCATATAATCCCACCCCCCCTGCCCTGGGCAGGGTTAGTTTTAAGGCAAAGCAAACCAGGCTTTGACCAGGTTGCTCAAAGCTCCATCCATCCTGGTCTTGAACACCTCCAGGGATGAGGCAGCCACAGCTTCTCTGGGCAACCTGGGCCAGGGTCTCACCACCCTCACAGCAAAAAAATTCTTCCTGAGATCTAGTTTAAACCTAAAAAATTAATACCGTCTTTCAGTTTAAAACTGCTACCCCTAATCCTATGGCTCCCCTCCCTGATCAGGAGTCCCTGCCCAGCTTTCCTGCAGCCGCTTTTAAGTACTGGAAGGGGCTATACGGTTTCCCTGGAGCCTTCTCTTCTCCAGGCTGAACCAAACCCAACTCTTTCAGCCTGTCCTCATAGGAGAGGTGCTCTAGCTCACAGAGTTTTTCTCCTCTCTAGTTTTAATTGAAAGCCCTGCAGCTGTCCCTCACAGGTATTTTTCTAAGCCTTTTCTCACTTCATTGCCCTTCTCTGGGTAGTTTCCAGTCACCCTCACCTTTCTTCCTGTGCTGAACCAGACCCAGCACTCAGAAGAAGCTCTGGCTCCTTACTAAGGGAGTGGGAATCACTTCATGTGTCTCACGGGCAAAGGAAGTTTTCTGTAGTAAGGCTGTCAAAAGTCATTTATCATCCCTGTGTTTGTAGATGTAATCATTCCTACCCAAGTGTAAAGCTTTGGGTTATATTCTTGGTAGATTGCCTCCTACTTTTTTCCCCCTGAATATTTTTCCAAGTCTCACAAACTCATTGTGAATGCTGATACTGTTCTCTAACTTGCTCTTCAACTGTTCATGCAAACAATTTGATGCTTGTTCATCTGCTCTTTTGGTGCACATGATGGATTGTATTCACTTAATGATCAATCATACAATATTTTGTTTTCTTTTTCTGGCTCTCTGTGTAGCTGTGGACCCTCTTTACTGAGTCCTACTTAAACCTTGATTTGAAAACAGGAAAAATATTAATTTGTATGAGGACACTTCTGCAGTGTTTAGTTCTACAGTGGCTGAATGCCTCACAGAAAACACAAATAGATGGAGCTTCATGTTTCCTTTTGTGAAATGAAGGCTCTTCATCACATGCAGAAGTGAACCATATGAGTATAAAGGTCAAAAGAATCCTTTAATCCCCTATGCTGAAGTTGAAATACTCATGTTCAAAGCGATCAGCTTGGCATAATGCCCTCATGCCCACAGCACAGCTGGCAGTGACCACAGCCACAGCTGGGAGTGGTCACCAAAGCTTTGTGTCTAGTGCCTGGAATACAAATAACAGATAGTGAATACTTGTGAAAAGCTTTGTTTCACCTACTTGAAGCATCATTTGAAAGCCTTGTGAAAAAGACAGGGACAAAGAAGGCAAACGAGGGCATAGTTAAATTACCTGAGTAATACTGTATAACAGAACGTGGTCTTAGAGACCAGTTGTATTTGCCAAATCTTTTTTTTTTTGTTCAGGGTGCATTCCATATGGAGGGGATAAATACACACGTACATGTATATATACCTATATTCATATATAGGGAGATACCTGCTGTCATGTCTGTATAATGTTTAGTAGAGCTGGCAAATGAAATGATGACCCTAAACTATAGTACACAGCTGCCTAATTGTGTGTTGTCCTCTTTTATTTATTTATTTATTTATTTATTTATTTTAGGGATGGGTATGCTCGCCAGTGTATATACAGATGATGAAGAAAGAGGCAACGCAATGGGAATTGCACTGGGAGGCCTTGCCATGGGAGTATTAGGTCAGTGATAGGGTGTCTCTGCTGGCGAGAGAAATGACCCCCCATGTCCCCAAGCATGTACTTGTGAGCTATGAGAGCAGCAGAAGAGGTTCATCCAGTGCAGTGTTATCGTGCTGTCTCCAGACACCCCGAGGCAGTGCCTCTCATTCATGGTGCACGTTAATCACATTTCTTATGCGGATAGATATGAGATGTTTGGCTTTTGTTTACGTGGAAGAGTATTTTGGGGAGTGAAGAATACGGTTATTGTCATGATCTTTTTATGAGCTTTGTGTTCAGGTTTTGGGTTTTTTTTAAAGGGCTTTTTGGTCACTGAGTGCCAAGATCAGGATGCAAAAGTGTTTGCAGAGCATGTTTGTTCAGACCCGTGGCTTCACAGCTCTGTCCTTTCCTTCTTCCTGGCAGTGGGCCCGCCTTTTGGGAGCGTCATGTATGAGTTTGTGGGGAAGAGTTCTCCTTTCCTGGTGCTGGCAGCACTTGCTCTGTTAGATGGAGGTCAGTAAATTCAAAGAGTCAATATCTCCATGTAGCACATCCTTTCTGTATTCTTACCATCTAACCCCAGTCTTGAAGAAATGTTACAGTATTGATTTCTTTTCACAGCTATTCAATTATTTGTTCTGCAGCCATCCAGAGCACAAGCAGAAGTAAGTATTAAGGTAAACACTCTAGGCAACGGATGGCACTTTGCTTTGCCTACTTCTAAGCTTTTGTTTCATAGAGTCAGAAGGGGACACCGTTGCTGACACTTTTGAAGGACCCGTATATCATTATTGCAGCAGGTACCAGATCCATTTTATTTTTCTTTAAACTGTTGGCTAATGCTGTGCCTGGCATTCTGCACTGCCTCAGGTTCCACTGGTTTAACAACATTGTCATTTGCTGTTTTCATTAACCTAAAACTCAAAATAATAATCATCTGTTGGTTGTACGGGATGAATGTACCAGTAGGTACGGAACAGGCAGAAGGTTTGAAATGCAGATGTCTTTCCAGCTGAGGGGGCACTAATGACTTGTGGCTACAGTGGAAAGGGTCTGAATGTTTCACTTGCTCTCCTGTACCCCAAGGAGTTTGGTGTTTTCCTTGCTCTGTTTGCTAAGACGTTCCTGAGGTTAACAGGGAAAGGGTGGGTAAGCAGTTGGTTGGGATGGCAGAGTTAGGGCTCTGACACCTTGAGGCAATTAGTCAGGGCACTATGACTTATCTCTCCATATGTAAGCCAGGATAGCACATCTTCTGCCTCACATGGATGCCATGAATGTAGATGTCCCACAGTGAGTAAGATATTCAGATACAATGATTAAGGAGGTTAAAAATCCCACTGTGTTTGTGCTGCTCAGGGAGATCAGAGGTTTTGAATGGCTTTTAAGGCAGTTAATGACCTCATTTAAAAATTGGCTGCATCTCTAGTAGGCTGATTTGTTAACCACAAGTAAAACCCAAGGCCTTGGTAAGCAGACTGAGAATGGACTAACAGTTTAAGTGTTTCTTGCACTCTTGATTTAGGTACACTAATTTCATGGTATAAATTCAGATTCAATCTCCTGAGTGTGCGTCATAAACTTGAGTCATAATTGTTTGTATTCTCAAAGTACAAGCACTTTCTGACCAATTTGGCTTATTTATAGCACAATATTAGTCTTTAACACAAGGCATCTTGAACTCAAGCATGATGTTCCTCTGCCTCTGCGATGTTTTCCCTTGATGACCCATGTTGACTGTCAAAACAGACCCGAGGCCAGTGCTTTCATTCACTGGTGGTGTGTCACAGTCCCTAAGGCCAGTCTCACTGCCTGGTCCCCATCTGTGCCTGCTACAGCAACTGTAGGATGTGCTTTGGCCATTCCTGGTGGACATCCTCTCTCTGGGTCCAGGTGCGGAGGTCACAAAGAGTAGACATCAGGGACAAGACCAGATGATGTGGCAAGCTCACATGAAAACCTTGGCAGGGAAAGGAAATATGAGCAAATATAGACTCTGTCATTGTGTCAGAGGTGACTCTTCAAGGTCAGTGCCATTACTACTCACTGATCCAGGCTGAAGAAACATTATTGATGCTTTTCATCACTGTTAGTAGGAGTTCAGGGAATGAAGTCAATGTCATTCTTACAGCCAGATTTCACTGACAGAGACTCAAGCAACTTTGGGTGCTACCAGGTGACAAAGCTGCATTGACGGGCAAGTTGGTTTAAACTATCAAATCCAAAACACCAGAGTTGAGGCTGACATTCATGTGATCATGTGGGTTCTTGAGAAGGTGCAGGACAGCTTTTCACTGTATATCTATTTTTTCACAGAAAAATACTAATGATGTGTTTGGCACTCTGCCAAAAGCCAAGCGGGTTCTCAGCTGCGGAGATGGGTCTGGCTAGAGGGTTGCAATTTCACACCTTCTGGCCAACACAGGACATTTAAACAAGAGACAATGTAGGATTTATTCTCTTGAGATGTGGCCCTCAAAAGAGAGGTCAGGTTCATGCAAGACAGAGGAAAAAAATATTTTAATCTTCCTTTGGGGAAGCTGTCAAGCTGTCTCTTTTGGACTTTGCTCTGAGTTCGCAGAGTACCAGCTCTGGCTCTCACTTTTCTTTTGGGGTATGTCCTCAAGATCTGAAATACCTTTGTCACCATGTACCTAAGTACTTTGATCAGCTCTGGTGATACTTCCTGACCTCATGAGAAGTAGATGCCTCACATGCACGCAGGTGTGCTTCTCATTTCTTCTTGAAGTTTGTTAAGAGTAGAATAAGACCTTTGCTATTTAAGCCATCTCTGTTGGAATGGCCCTGCTTCCTCTGGCTGAGCTTTGTGTGGCTTGAAATGTTTTTTCTGGCATCAAGGAAGCCGCTGGAGTGTGGCTGATTTTTGGCTCAGAAGAGGGCAGCCCCAGGGTGTTCCACTGTGGCTCCTCATGACTCTACACTAGCGGGAGCTTATACCAGAGTGGAAAGGTTGGCTTCGTACTGTGTCATCCGTAGGGTAGAGCAGCACTGACCACTTGCTCCTTGCCCCGGGAAGGGAGTGAGCCAGCTGGTCTGTGAGTTCATTTTAAGAATCGTGGATGCACAGTCTAATGTATTCTGACAGGTTTGAGCAAAGAATGGCATCAGTGCTCATTTTGTTTTGAACTGTATGATGAGTAACTTCTTCCAGGAGAAATAATGTTTCTCTGACTTCAGACAAATGAAGGTTTGTTGGTCTTTTTTTTCACATGTAAAATTTAGGTGGTAAATGACTGTAGGAGTCTAGAAGATTTTCTTAAATTTCACAGATTATAAATATTAGCAAGAAAAGTAAAGTAGTAACACAAGTTTGAGGTTGTCACATCTAGCAGCAACTTCCAAACCCCCTTGAAAGCATTTTGTGGGGGATTAGCAGAGGAGAAGTGTCCCGTTGCCCTGCGTTAGACTTTTGACTGCCTCGAGGTCTCTTGAGTAAGTGGGAAAAGCATCTTGAATCCAAAGAAATACCACAGGGTTTAATAACCCTGGTACTAAAACTGAAGCGCACTGCTGAGGACAGAGGAACTTCTGCAGGCGGTGGCACAGGGCAGAGCTGAGCCAGCAGCAAGACTGAATCAGCACTTCCACCCCTTGTTATCCTTTGACTCTGGGGGACTTGAAGGTCCAGAAACTCAAAAGAGATTTGGAAGCATTTGAAATTCATAGGGCTGGGCAAGCTCAGCTCTCCTCATGCTTTGCTGTGTGGACTTCCTGGCTGCCAGCTACAGGATCTCGACATAAAATTCCCTTTTGTGTTGGGGACAGTCATCTCAGTGGTCGTCTCGGTATTTTTGGGATTGAGACCTTCACATCTCATCATAGTCAGTCTCAGGTGATGCAGGCGGAGGGTCAGAGCCTGTGCCACTTACACAGCAGGGCTCTGGTTTTGCCCCAGGAGACTAACGACCAAAATATTGTGGGTTTAGCTAATTATTTGTACAACAGTCAAACCTCATGAACTTTCTAAATGTCATCAACCTCACCGCAGACTTTCACATTATGAAATAGCTTAACCTTTATTGTAGAATTTCTAGGAGCATAGAAATACATAGAAAGTTTATCTTCAGTGATTTTACATTCGGGTTTATTTAACATTAATCAACATCTGATGCATGACAAACAGGGCTGTAGGAAGTGCAATGTTTTATGTAAGAGCATCCATGTTTTTTTGTTCATAGTCAAAAGAAATAATTGCTATTTTCTTCCCCCCCCCCCTTTTTTTTTTTCTCTAAGGATCAATCTGCTTTGCAAACATGGCAATTGCTATGCTTGAACCAGCATTACCCATCTGGATGATGGAGACCATGTGTTCAAAAAAATGGCAACTTGGTAAAGTACAGTCGATTATTTGCCTTGCTATATTTTGTCTAATGACTCTTTGGTTCTGATCATGTTAATGACGGTCTCCATATATGCTACTGGTTGGTGGTTTTGTTTGGTTTTTTGGGGTTGTTTTTTTTTACTGTCTTTAAATTGTGAGTGTTACACCTGCACAATTGCAAACATCAGCTTTTTTCAAAAGAAAAAGGTAGTGGATTGACATTATGCTACTGAAGCAGAGGCTCCTGTAAGCGGCAGCACTCGCGTTACAAGACATAGATGGAGGCAGACATGGCGCTGTCCCCTCTGGGTGCTCCAGCAACAAATCTGGTGGTGAGTGTTGGCTGGGGCAGCTGCAAGATGCTCGGTGAGTCCCAGAGGCTATTTCTTTGGGGTTTTTCCCAGAGGGAATCCTCCCTTGGTTCTGGCTTGAATTGGCAGGGGTAGGCAGCCACAGAAATCTGCAGTGTGTTTGGTGCAGAGCACGCCCACGCCAACACATCGTCCTTCCAGCACTGTTCCTGGCCATGTGTGGATTGAAGGATGGGCTTTACTTAAAATGTAACCACCAAGGACACAAGGAGTATTTTCCCTTGAACTTGACAGAGGTGACATCCACTTAATGGTCCCATTCCACAGAAAGCAATAGGAGAGCCCCAGCTTGGACCACCTTCTGACCTGTAGCACAGCCTTGGGAAACCAGTGTCTACGGACAAACTGGGACTTTGTCCCATGTATCGGGTCAGACTAGAGAGTGAAATGGGGTTGGTTACTTTCTCTTTGAGGTGAACAAGGGGGATAGAAAAATGGACGATCTTCCAGTGAGTGTCAAACTGTGCTGCAGGAGGTTAAAGTGAATAATCTTGGGTGTAGGAAAGAGTTACTGTTAAAAACACAACGTATATTTGATAATATAAACAGACCTTCATGGATGTGACTTTTCATTAAGGCATTTTCTGGTATTAACATGGCATTGAAGGAAAAAGTCCTTCATGAAAATGATGTTCAGGCAGTGCCCAATGAATATCCCTGCTCTACCTTAATGTAGGTGTCCTGACGTCATATGGGAAGCACAAACCTTAGTTATAATTAATGCAAATGGATATCTAGGGTAGCCATGGGTAGCAGTCCTTCATCTGCTGCTGTAGCCCATGGTACAGCAAAATGAATGTGCAAACACAGATGTTTTAAACCTCATAAGAAAAGAAAGGTTGCTTATCTGCCTCCCTCACTAGAGTTTCATATCACTGGCAGAATTGAAAAGAGATTTATAAATCTCTTGGTTGAATAGAGGTTCCGAGAAGGAAAATACCCATTTTAAATTAAGAATACTTTTAGCCCTTAATGATAGAAGTAATTGACTCTATTGCACTTTCTCTGATTTGACGCCATTAATTAAAGATTTTAAGCCTCTTAAATTATATCTTGAACTGCCGGGTTTTAGGCAAATTATTATCTCATGCAATTCAGAGATCCAGCTGTCTGAAGCATGATCTGCAGAACATACAAAGAACCTTGATTTGATCAATTCATGTTATTGTGCGTGAAGCTTATTTAGAAAATTATGTCTCTGCTTCAGTATACCACAGCTTACACACAAACCTGCAAGGCTTATTTAATGAGCCTTTGCAGTATTTTGTTTCCCTACAGATGCTATATGTGACCATGTGGCACAAACAGATAGCTCCAAGCAATACTGAACTAGTTGCATTTACACGGGTGAAAATGTTCCCCCAGCATCACCGTTGTAACCCACAGGGCTTTTAATCACAGGATATTGCTGTGCTAAAAATTACCTTCCATTTTTTTTCTTATGAATATCAGAGAGCTAGGAAGGAAGATGGATAGGCAGGAAATGAGAAAATCTATGTTGTCTTGGTGAAAGATGAGGAGCATATACACTTGAAGGAAATGGTTTGATTGTGTATGGTAATGTCACATCTAAATCTGGATTACCTGATTTAACAGTGACCAAACGGAAAGCTTGTCATGGCATGTGCTAATTTGTCAGACTTTCCCAGTTTTGTCAGGTTTACCAGTTTTCTTTTTCTTAAGAAGACACAAAATTTAACAGGAATAAGAGAAAAATAGCATGTGTTATTTCTTCCAAGACCCATGAACCACTCATCACCCCTGCACAAGGGTCCAAAGTTGGGCACTGCCACCCCTTCCTCTGCCTCTTGGATATTTTTTCATACAAGGTCTTCCCTTCGAGGGCAGCCCCTGCCCTCACACACACCTGCAGCATCCTCCCTGGTGCTCTCCAGGTGATGGTACGCTGCTCCCCCTTAGCATTTCTTCCTTTAAGGTTCCTGTTCCACCCTGCAAAGTACATGTAGGGAGAGGATGAATCCTCAAGTAGAAGCCTTTAAACCAGAGATGTTTCTGGCTGCTGTGCAGCCAGCATCTACTCCAGACACAGCTGCTGCTGTGGAAATCTCAGGACTAGAAAAAATTGCTAATCCCAACAGTATGTTTTTCCAAGTGGACATGGGGGAGATGGGAGGGTCTGGGTACCTTCCAATCAGAGCTGGAAGGAATTTACTCTGATGTCCTCATCTGCAAATCATTACAGATAATTGTTTGGTAATATTAACTTTTGCTGTAAATATTTTGGCTAAATCATTTCAAAACTATGTTTTTAATTTTTTTTCATCTTTACATTATTGATTTAGGCTTGGCTTCAGTTGCTACTTGACCAAGGACCATATCATGGCATTATAAACTCGCCCTAACACAAGGGCTCACAGCAATCACAGGCGTGGAGGGGAACCATGGCTTCTGATGCCTCCCTCCCTCTAGGGAGGGATTTGCCCACCCCTGACCGTTAGGGTTTTGCTGCATGTGCTGAGCATATGCTCCATAAGCCACGCAACCAAGAAAGAGTTGCTTTCCTTGACCTATCCCAAGGCTCATTGTAGGTAGATATAAACTTTTTGCTCTTTGTTGTTCCATCCCCTCTCCCATACTGCTGCTTGTAGCTGATGCTTAAAAAACTCTTGTCAAAGACATCACGTGGCTCCTGCATTTCATAGATGGTGTCCTTAGATTTCACAAAAAGGCTGCAACAAACCGGATATTTGATTTCTTTTTTGTTTTCCCAGGGCAATGCACAAAGACCCTGTTAGATGTGTTTGAATCAAAATTGCAGTGTCTGGAATTTATTAGTTTCTTCTAACGCTTCACTAAAATCATTGCTGATAAAAGATCTCATTCATATTTTTCAGGCGTTGCTTTTCTTCCAGCTAGTATCTCTTATCTCATCGGGACGAATCTTTTCGGAATACTTGCGCACAAAATGGGAAGGTATGCTTAATTTAAAAGTACTAATAATCTTCCAGTCTGTTCATGTACCATTTCCAGTGTTTCCCAGGGCAGTTTATTGATGATGGAAATTATTAAAGTTTGTTCTGTAGTAGCAAAATCACTTGTTTTTTGAACGTGTTGCTACTTGTGTAGCAACACGAGATTGTGTAAGTCACCAGTTCAGACAGGACATGGAGTTCCGAAGTTCAGCTCTAACATCCCTGTGACACCCAACTCTGAGTGATGTTTCTTCTTTGATAGGTGGCTCTGTGCTTTACTCGGGATGCTAATTGTGGGAATAAGTATTTTGTGCGTAAGTAGAACGTGTTACTTTCAAACTGTCTAAATGTTGGTGTGTTCATCTTCAAATAGGTGTTCTCCCCGTGAGATTTTGCTGAAGTTTCTGCTTTACGATACGTTGTTAAACAATGTGTAGATAATAGGTTCCAGATCAGAGTTTTGAGGGTTTTAAAATTTCAGTGCCTGGATTATTTTAAGGAAGAATGGCCCTGAAAGGGGGAGGATGGTCCTTTTTTTTTTTTTTTTTTTTGAGCTGTCACTCAAACATTTATTCTTGATCATCATATTAAGTGCAGAGTGGTTTAATGGCACAGATGTCTGAAACAGTAGCCCAGAACAAGGATCAAACTCTAACTTGCACACCTGTACCAAATGTGCCATAACTATGCTGAGAATTTATCCTAGAAAAACTAACCTCGTTAGCAGGTGCAGTGTGACTTAATTAACTGCCTGAAATTTCCTTTATAGGTACCCTTTGCTAAAAACATTTATGGGCTTATAGCACCAAATTTTGGAGTTGGATTTGCCATTGGTAAGAAAAATTACCATGACTTTTTTGAAGGCTTTGGTTATGTAAAAATGTTTTTATATGAAGTTACATGGAAAATGAGTTTTGTTGCCATTCTGAACTGACAGTAGGGAAGCCTGAGCTGTGGCCCAAGCCGGTAGATAAAGCAAGATGGATTAAAGGAGGGTGCTCAGGGCAGTTTGAACCAGGCTGCTGTTAGATGAACTGCATTCTGAAGACTGTCCAGAATTGCTCCATTGACCTAAACACATCTTACAAACTGTCTATGAATTTATTTCTTGTTTTGAGAAATAAAGCAACGCACTGCCCCAAACCCAGTTTTCCCTGTTGTGGAAAAGAACTTAAATAGACACTTCCATAGGAAAAAAAAAAACAAAACAAAACAAAAAAAACCAAACAAGCAACCCAAACAAACATCAAAACCAGTCTAAAATTTGTGTTGATCAACAGGAATTCCTAATCCCATGAGCACGTACTCTTCTTCCAGTGATGGGGGAGAACTTTGCTTATGCTGGACCATGCAGTCCGGCTGGAGTGGGGGCCATGACTTGGATTTTAGCCCCTGGCTGGTCAGCAAATGTTCTGGGTCATCTTCAGGCACGAGGGGTGTGTAGCTGGGAAGGAAGTTACAGGCGTGACTATAAAACCCCAGTATCTCAGCGTCTTTTGAGGTGTCTTGTGCCATTTCTTGCTAGTAATGAAAGTGGGGACCAAAATACTTGTTGAAACTACTGTAATAATTTTAATTGTCTGGAAACTAATGGAGTCTTTTAGGTCTGCAGTAAGAGTAAGCTCATAGAAAATAACTTTCCCTTAAAGGAAAGGTAACTTAACTGGTAACATAAGGTAAGAGCCTGGGCACAGGCAGTTGCTGAGAAATGGTTGATGTGCTCACATATCTCTTGCCCTCTGGCAAGTATCACATATGCACATCCATGCATGTCCATGTGTGACCTCACTGTAAAGATCATAAAAAGCATGGATAACAGTTAGTGAAGAGTAAGATAATACAGGTTTTTAAGAATTTAAACTTATTTAAGAATAAGCATCATTTAAGTTGCCTTTGCATCCTGTTTTAGCACATAGTTGGCAAAGCAGCAGTATTTTCCTGAAATCTTTCTTCTCTCATGACCAGGAATGGTGGACTCCTCCATGATGCCAATTATGGGCTACCTCGTAGATCTGCGACACGTGTCGGTCTATGGCAGCGTGTACGCAATAGCTGACGTTGCCTTCTGCATGGGCTTTGCCATAGGTAAGCCCAGCCTTTTCCTGCCTATAATGCACAGTTAAGAGAAGAAAATATGCTACAATAGTAGGTGTGAATCCCAGCAGAGTTTGAAGGCTTTGAGCAGAGGTTTCTTATCTTGCATGAAAAATGGAAGCAGAGGGAATTTTGTTTGACATCTCTTCCCCTCTGCCTTATGCATCTTCATTAGCTGTAAGAGGCTTGAAAAGGTCTGGCCCTGAACACAAATAAATGCTCCCCAGGAAAGAGGCATTGGAACATTTAAAACTGACACCACAGCTGTGCTCCCACTAGTCTGTGAGAGGAGTAACTCCCCACCAACCCCCTGCCTGCCTGCGTGTGTGATACAGATGCCCCGAGGAGCATCTCTAATTTCTTCAAAGACCATGGAGTATGGAGCCAGGGGAGGTTTATGTCATAATCACCACCATGGCTTTACATTCCTCAAATCAATTTGTAAAGCAGGCGTTTTGTGTATAAAATTACTGTGGTTTAAAGTGACTGCTGCAAACTCAGTGTCTGAGCCCCATTAACATTCAGGTTTTTCTTTATACAAGGTCCCTCTGCCGGTGGTGCCATTGCAAAGGCCATTGGATTTCCGTGGCTCATGACAATTATAGGGATTGTGGATATCCTCTTCGCTCCCCTGTGCTTTTTCCTTCGAAGCCCACCTGCCAAAGAGGAGAAAATGGTAAGTATAATACAGTTTCTTTCTTTTGATCTTCTCTGTGCTGTTTTGTTTTTATTTTAATCAGCAAAACAAATGATAACTTATTTCTGCATCTTTGCCTTTAACTTCCCCCAAATGGGCTCAGCACGGTTTATTTCACCCTCATGCATCATCTTTGGAATGAACTCCCCCATCTCTTTATGTCCAAGATGTATAAAGAAGAGTTGTTTATTGGTCACATGTTACAAAAGTGACTGTGATTAACAGTCTTTAACAGACTTTTTTTTCCCCATTAACATTCACATGTACTCTCTGAGTCCATGTAAAAGTCTGCTTTCCACAAGCCCTGGGGTTTGGAGTTCCCCTGCTTTTCCATGCATTCTGCCCCAGGACACCCATGAAGGTGCCTGCAGAATCCTTTCACTCCTATCACACGCTGTTTGCTGAGCCTGTCACCCTCCAAATAGAAAACAGATTCCCATTTCAGATTTGGTAGTCCTTTTTCTTCATTTCCCTTCCCATACCCTTCTCCCTCCCTTTCCCAGTTCCGTAGCTCAATTTACCATTCCATGTAAGGTCATTTACCTGTTCAAGACTTGCTATTCCCATGGGTTTATACTTGCTCAGGTTAGAAAGCTCTCTTGCTGCACGAGGGGTTCCACTGCTTTGCTCACAAGGTTTCCTCTGTTCAGCAAGAAGATGGGAAACTCCTGAAAGACCTGGAAGGCAGTGCAGTGTGATCACTCTTGGGATTCCAGGGTAGGGGAAATCCTGAAAAACAAGCACCAATCTCTGTTGCAGCATCTGTCACCAGCTGTAGGACTAGCTTGCCTGGAGCTCCATCCCTCACACTCACTTTGGGTCCAAAATGTAGTTGCAAGTTGTTTATTTGGGTGAAAATGCAATTTTGTGTGGTCCTGGTCTTACTACACAGAGCCACATCTCTGCGAGCCAGGAGCAGAACCAGGTACACAGGCTGCTCAGGCTTTGTACTGGCACGAGCAGGAAAGCTGGAAGGATGAACCTGCTGAAACACTGGCCTATGTGAGGCCACCGACCTTTCATTTTGCACATATTTGGACTGCAGAATCCCAGAGATTCCAGCTAATCCCTTCTTATGACCTTTGCAGACTGCACCGATTTGATTTATTTTAGTTCAGTATTTTACGCATTTACAGAAGCTGAGGAACAGAAAAGTTAAAAACCCAAGAGCTGAGCTGCTGTTTGCTAGAGACAGGAAGTTTGTCACCTCCACATCTGTCAGTGACAAGGGAAGCACACTTCCCTTGTCACTGACAGGATTTCAGGTGTAGCGTAATGGTCACTGGAGGGACAGGGTCTCTCTCCAGATCCTAGACCTTCCCCACCATCTGCCCTCTCACCCCCCGGCTAAATGCAAAGTGACTCCTGTTCCCAGAGTGGCTGGTGGCAGCAATCCGATTTCTTTGGGGTTTGAAAAGAGCCCAAAGGAGAGTCCCTACTTCCTGCTCTCTGTGTAACTAATTAAAACACCAGAAACTTAATCACATTCAACATGAAATAAGTTACATAATTGTGAGTACAGGCTCTGATTGTCCCACGAGAAATTAATCACAAAGGATGTAATATTGTGGTTGGCCCCTTTTAGCTTGCAAAATCACAGTACTTGGGCCACCACTCCCAGGAGAGCCCAGTTCTGCTGTTCTGGAGCTCCACAGAAAGGACTGGGAAAAGCAAAGGCAGGAAGGGAGGGTCAGGTTGAGGCAGGAGGACTCCTTTAGATCATTCATCCAGCTTTTAGTAGATGATTAAATATAGAAATATAGGAGAGAGAAATTACTGTAACCAGAGAGCAGGTAGATGTATTTCAATTTAATACTGAAATACCCGTTCCAGTAAGGTAATAGAAACTTGCTGGTGACATCTATGTGGCTAAGATCCCACCTCACACCACCCTGTGGACTTTAGAATCACAGAATTGTCTAGGTTGGAAGGGACCTTTAAGATCGCCAAGTCCAGCTATTAACCTGATGCTGCCAAGTCCACCACTGAACGATGTCCCTCACCACCACAGCTATGTGTCTTTCAAATACCTCCAGGGATGGCAATTGAACCACTGCCCTGGGCAGCCTGTTCCAGGTTTGAAAACTCTTTGGGTGGAGGATCTTTTCCTAGTATTCAATCTGAACCTCCCCCTGGGCAGCTTGAGACCACTTCCCCTTGTTCTATCACCTGTTACTTGGGAGAAGAGACCAACCCCACCGCACTACAACCTCCTTCCAGGGAGCTGTAGTGAGCAAGAAGGTCTACTTGACATCAGTTCGGGTTCAGGTTTGAGGGAGGCCAGGTGAATCGCTGACCAGTGGATGCAGCCTGATGGCTGGTGGTGGAACCAACCACAGAGCTCAGCCAGACACTAAGCTGAAATGCTAATACTCACCCTCTGTTTTCTTGCAGGCAATACTCATGGATCACAACTGCCCTGTTAAAACAAAAATGTACACCCAGAACAACATCCAGTCCTACCCCATAGGTGATGAAGAAGAATATGAAAGTGATGAATAGTGCCAAAAAGCCATATGACATATTTTGGTGTACAAACTGCTGTGTTTCATGTGAAACGTCTCATCTAGAAATAGGTTTCAGTTCTACTGTACATTTAATAGTGGTCAAAAACCCCCAAAGGTGTATTATTCATCACCCACGGTCATAAAGCAGACTGCTAACCGCCTTAGGAGGAGGGGAAAAGCTTTTATAGAGGATTTATATAGTGTTAATCTTTATTTTGTGTATTTAATTTTATTGAATATTACACTATATTTTTGATTAACTGTGTAGTATAAATCTGTATAAACATGTGAATTTTAAATATTTGGGTTTTTTAAAGTCAACTCACTGACCCAATATTTCATATTTCGTTTGGAGTCATGAGTTACTCTCAGAAGCTTTGGTCTTTCTCAGCTCATTGAAAGAAAAAGGAAAGAAAAAAATCTCAAAGAAAACTTACCCAGTTTGCATCCTTCTGAACTGTAGAAGTACAGCCCCAGGAGCTGGAGGCTGGAAATCACAGTGTGGACATCACCAAGAGGTTGGTTGGGGTTTTTTTTGATCAACTTCAGACATGCATGAGTAAAATAAAAGGTGCATCTTTTGGACAGCAGAGTGTAGAGCTGTTAGTCAGGACTAGTTAATGGAGTTTTAGCTAACCAGCTGTGCAATATGAAACCCCAGAGACACAGCACCAGGTAACAGAGTGGGTATGAATGTGCAGCCTTCCTTTCCCTTAAAGGGGAGAGCAGCAGCACAGAGGTACTTTCTGTATGTCCACCTTTTCAGGCTTGTCATTTCACCAGCTCAACTTTATTTCAGTGACACCTGAGGTGCCCTGCTAAGAAAAGCTGCACCATCACAGCATTGAGCCTTCACATGAACTGAAAGTGAGCCGGTCACTTAGGCAATTCAGACAAAAAACCCACTATTTCACATGATTTGAATACACATGTAGAAATTCAATGTGTTGTTTTTTTGGTTTTTTTTAAAAAAGTGAAATTAAAATACCAACTTTGCTTGGTGATCTTAAAGGTCCCTTCCAACCTAGGCAATTCTGCGATTCTAAAGTCCACAGGGTGGTGTGAGGTGGGAGCTTAGCCACATAGATGTCACCAGTTTCCATAATAGGAAGAATAAAAAAAGGACCAGTTTTGTTGCCAAAACCTGTTAACATTTGGGGCCAGAGTCCAACACACACAGGAGAAGCGCTGTATTCTACTGTCCCTGCCTGCACTGAGAAAAGTCAGACTCTTAAGGTGTTTTCAAACAACCCCAGTGTCCTTATCAGCCATGGTGTAGCTTTTCCTGTGTCAAATGAAAATCTTTATGTGCCTTCTTTCATGTAATTGCAGATGTTTTATGTACTACAGCATAGATACTATGTTTACATATAGTTTTGTATATGGTCAGAAATTATGAAAACGAGAGTGGATCAAAGTTCGAGTATCGCTTCGTCAATAATTATGCATTCAGACAGCATTAAAATAAAGTTATCTAAAATAAATTAATGATCTATTGTAATAAAGGTAAAAATAACAATAAAAAAAAAAAAAGAGAATCCCCCCCATCCCCCTCACAATTTGCCATTGTGGTTTGTACTGGGGAGGGGGGGGAGAAAAAACCCAGCAAATATTTGGGCTGGTGAGCAAGCACTCCTCATTTCTAATCCATCTGTAACTCAGGGCAAACACGTTCACTCTGGGTCATAAGGCCATGTAACTGCAGGCACTGCAATAGCCCCCAAAAATCACCCTGCTCCAGGGCTGCCAGTCTGAGATTGCACTTTTGGGAAACAGGTAAGGCCAAAGCATGCTGTGCCAGGAGACACCCCTCTGGGGTCTCTAAATAAGGGTGAAGGTGCTGAGAACACATTGTAAGAGGTTTAACTGGTGTGAAAGGCCAAGCCATAGGGCCTGTGCCTGATTTGAAAAGAATCCACTCAGATTTTTCTATTGGTATATTCTCTATTTCATTCTTTTCAACACGTGATGGGTGGAGACAGTCCCTTCAACCTGAGAGCTGTTCAGAGACAGCCGTCAGTACAGCAAACCCCAAAGGTCTGTCCTACGTTGCCTACTTCACTGTCACCAAATCAGTGACAATTCTGCATGGTGATGGCTATTCACTTGAGGGTCAGACTTTAACGTTACAGATCACTGGAACATTTGCCCCAAGAGAAGTTACTTTACTTTCCTGCACCAAAGTCTTTTAATAATCCAAGCGTTACTCCATCTATATCTGAAACTAATATACCAATGCTAGAATCCTGAATTATCACACATCATGTTAATTTACTGACCAGTGATTAACCAATGTGTTGCTTAAATTCAGAGTGCAGAAGTTATGCAAACAAATTGTTATATATATGTATATACTTTTTCAAGAAAGCGATACAGAGCGGCTTATTTCATGACCTGGTTTCGTACTTTAGAGCACATCAAAATTAAGGAAGAGCTTACATGAGTCTGCCACAAAACGAGCCTGACAGATGAGTTGATCACACTCCTGTTCTGCAGACACCAGGGCATCTCAGCAGGGTTAGCTCAGTAGATGCCCAGCAGACCCACACAGTCAGGTTCCTCCAGCTCTTACTCCACTCCTGGTCCCTCAAAGATCAGGTGAAGACAGAAAAGAGCCCATGCAGACACCCACCTTTGGCCTCTCTCTGCCACCTCTTCCCCCTAAACCAGACATGTAGCAGTTGTTCCATGTTTTTGATTTTTGGAGAAAACAATGTCTTTCTGCTGACAATCAGAAAGTAACCTTAGTGACAGAAAACACACCCAACACCCACTCTGTCCTGAACTAAGTGGGGTTCTTCTGTACTTTGAATAATCTGTCTTTAAGGGAGATAAAATATCTTTGCTCCCACTGCTTAGTCCTCCCCTAGAGTTATAACCGTCCATGCGGGTTTTATTTCAAATCTGAGGGGAAAAATACCAAGGGCAAGGAATTATAAGCAAAAACTGATTAGATAAGTGAGCTAGTAAGGAGATGTTTAGTTATGCATTAGCATTTTCTGGAGGACGGGAGAAGTCGGGGAGGACAAATTTCCTCCCAGTCTAACGCTGGTGGAAGCCACTGTCACCAGTAACTGCATGGAATTATCACCTGTGCAGCGCTTAAAAATCCACAAGTGTCCTTCACCTTTTATAAGATTCTCTAAGCTACAAAAAGGAATCAACTGGTATCACCATTTTGGAAGACATCTACATCTACTACTAAGCTATGCAGAATAAAAAGTAATGCATATGCCAATAGAAAGAATGCCTGAAAGCCCAGTTAACCCACCAATCAGTAATTTTACCTACTGCAAGATGTGTGGTTTTCTCCCAAAGATCTTTCCTTTAAGATAAACTACTGCAAGACAGCTGTTTAAAAAACCCCAACATATTAACACAATGCAAAAGTTGATAATTTAGCAAAACTATTTTATTAAAGCTTATTCTCATGATAAAATAATAGCCAACAAAATCATATTAGGCAGATCTTCTGCAAATGTGTGTAGCTGCCACCTATTCAGATATCATTAAGTCAAGATTTTCTTGTTTTCTGTGGTATTCTTTATTTTCAGCTATTTACAGTCAAGCACGAAGCAAAGATTACATCAGGAATGTAGTATTACAGTTTTCCCATCGAGATTTACCGTTTATCATAATTAATGCCAGATAAGAACTTGTTTTCCTTCTTATCACTAAAATACAACTATTTCGTCCTCTTCCCATCCAGTATATTTAAAAATATTGCACTACATTTAATTTACCTCTTACAATCATCATTAGCAATACTATACGAGGAAAACTATATTCAGCTTTTCTTACCCACTGTATTACACAAGTCAATTTCAAACCTTGAATTCATGTTTGCTGCTCTTTTGGTTTTTAAATCGGTATCTGCGCTGTTTTCACAGCTCCTTGACGTGTACCAGGGTTTAACTGAAGTACTCAGATATATTTGCAAACCTCTATAGTAGGCCATAAGAGCAAACACTGATGGAGATTGAATGCAGATCACCACCAATGGTAAGCCACTGAGAAAAATGGAGTGGGGAAGTCTTATTACGCATCTCAAGCAAGTACAGGTTAAATAACTTTGAGTCAATAAGGGAAGCTAAACTTTGTGCGAGTATTTGCTGAAGCTTAATTTCAGAAGTGTCTCACATGCCTGTTTTAGCATGGATAATGTTTTCCATACATCAACGAAGTATCAACTGCCCAGAACTCACAAAAAAGTGCACGTAGTTGTATGAGTGGGAGTCACCGTTCGGTGGCGCTTCTCCATCAGTGACAAACACTGTGACAAACGCTGCTGCTGCTCTTGACCCATCACTAAACAAACCGAGAAGCAAACTGAACGGAGAGGTACCTTACAGACTGCCTGAAAACTTAAAGGAGTTATCTTACCATCTTAGATTCAACCCCACTTCCACAAAGGCATCTTTCTCCCCACCTCCCCCCACTGCCAGTGATAATGATACCAGTACCTACCACAGTACCTAACGTAAAGATGATATTTTATACAACACTCCCATACACAGAAGATGAAAGAGACATGTTTACAGGAAATAAGGACAATGGCCTTAGCCAGGTGGTGCTAAGATCGACAGCTTACACACAGCACAAGACCAGGTAGTTCTTTTCAAAAGCTGCTGGCTGAAATTCTTCCTCATCTCTACTGGCTGCACATATTTTGACTCAAATAAAACATGATATATACATTATACAACAACTTTCTGACAAAGATGATCCTTCTGCTCAGACTGGCCCTTGTCTGAGAAGCTGAACGCAACTCACCACTACATTACTCAGAAGTCTCGAGAGAAGATATTTAGCTATTTTGAGAAGTACCTTAAGCTTTCTGAAATGGTAAGATAAAGTCCGCAGTAAAATACTATTTTTTTTAATTACTTCAACCGTCATTACGTGCTTTTTCCATAGAACACAATGAAACCTCCAACTCAATTTTCCTTTACCAGGTCATCAGCTAATACAACATTTCAACATACTATGCTGTTCTGCAAGGCAACCAGCCTCTTCACTCCAAAATATTCCCAATTAAATGACTACGAAATACTGGTATGCACTCTGATATCCAGTATCACTCCATCAGGATACAATAACCCAAACTTCCAGAGGAGGGTTTTTTTAGTGTAACGTTCCTCTACTTCATGTCAATTACAAACTGCGAGAAGTTCTAGTATTTAACAAAGATACAGAAAACAAATGATATGCAGTGTGAACTTTAGTAAATATTAATAACAGACAAAATGAAAGACCTTTTGTTTGTTTCCATGATAGGTTTGGCAAAAAAAAATATACACAACTACCTAGAAGACATACAATAACCATGATCAACCTTTTAAAGCCTGGTCCCTCAGTGACTTCTGTGTCAGTCATCAGCTCAGGCATGAAACAACCTTATTTTTTCACCATACAACAGAAACTAAACATTTTGAAAATCCAGCCGGTTTCCTGTTGAAAACACCAGCTCAAAAAAAAAAAAAAAAAAAGGGGTTGGGGGAGCAGAGGAGGCAAGTAATGCAGTAAGGACACTACACACAATGTGAAATGGTGGTAAGGGTACATAATTAGAAAAAAATAAGTTATTAAAAATAAATTTCCAATATAAACCCCAAAATGTAGTTTTGACCATCCAGTTTAAGAATGATGGTGCCGTAGCTGGAGAATAACCTTTATTAGCTGTACTCTTACCCAGGCAAGTAACGGTGGAGAAGCAGGACATGTATATTAAACCAGTGTTTTAATTTAATTTCTGTGTGTCTAATCAAGTGCAAAACATTCTTTTAGTCCATTCCTTCAAAGGCTAAATATGCAAGTATCAGTCTACTGATTGAGGTGGGTCAACCGGTTCTTCCAATACAATGTTAAATGTTGGCGCCTCTGTCAGACTGACGTCTTCGCTCTCCATTTCTTCTGCTATATTGGGTCCCTCTGAATCTTTAGTCACCCTCTTGGGCTGTCGCTCGACTGACATGTTCTCCAAAGACTCCAGATCCTCAATGCCCGCTCTGTAGTGGATCATCAGCAGTGTAAGGGCCTGCAGTCTTTCCCCTGACTTAGCCAGCGCAGTAGAAATCAAGGCTTTTTTCCTTGCATCAGTCGTCTCTTTTTCTTCTTTAACAAGTGAATTATTATTTTCCAGCTCCTGGTCTATCTCATTCTGTAGCTTATCCAACATAAATTCCAACTTCTGAAAACGCTCCTCTGTGGGTAAACTTCTGTAGAGATCACGTCCGATTTCTTTAACGGCAATGAAGACGCTGTCATCTAAACCACCCTCCTTTCGGACCAGCTTTATCCCAGTGCCTGCCACACGTTTTGAAGGACTGCTTGGCCCACCGATTTCAGTATCGCTTTCGTTATCAGAAGTGTTTGGTGTGTGCTTTGGCGAAGGTTCTACCACCTCTGTGCCTTGCTCAGAGAGGCGAGCTTTGGGGACTTGCCGAAGGTTTAACAAACGGGTGCTTGTATTGATGATATGCCTGGTAAAACCTGTAGTTCTGTTCACAGATTTAGATTCTGAATCAACATGAGAGGACACAGCTTGGGGAGCTTCCTGTCCTTCTGCTCTATAACCTCCCACAGTTCGATCAAGTTGCTTTTCGGCTCCTACACAAAAGGGTGTCTCTGTTAGACATTTTTCTTGACATTTTTTATGGCAAACGTAAGCACAGAGCATGCACTGGGAAGCTGCTTTAGTCCATACTTTCTTTTTGCAGTAATCACACCAAGTGGGATTCTGAAACTGAGTATCTTGAAAGTTATGCTTGCTCTCTGTAGTAACTTGTCCCAAATAAGGATCCTCTTTCTGAAGTGCACAAGCTTCTTCTTCCAAAGGACACTCCCTCTCTTTCTCTGGGAGAAAGCATGAATCATCTATTTCACCTTCTTTTAAATATTTGAAGTGCAAAGTTATGTCACCATAACAAAATTTTTCATTGAACCCCTTATGGGATGTCAAGTTACGCAATGCTGTTCTAGTGACTGCTGCTTTAGGTGTAGGAGCATTCAGCTTAAATGTTCTAAAATACTCCATTGAGGATGTAACTAAACAATCTAAAGCAATTTCTTCAAGTCTTATGCTTGCATATCCTAAGCAGATAAAGCCACCTGCTTTGAAAGGGTCTCTGGACCACAGTGCAACATTAAGGTACTTATGGTATCCTTCTACTTCAAATAGGCAGGAAGATGTTCTTGTCCTTGGCCATCGGCCTTGCCGGGTTTTATAAGGAATTTCTAGTGATTCCCATGTTTGATGATCTTCTCCACTATCTTTGCAATTACGTGCATTTTCTGGAAGTCCCTCTTTTAACATATCTTGTTTTGGAGCTGATACTACTCTTGATACCATTGGGTCTTCTATCTGATCGTTATTCTTCTGTACATTCACCTTCTCTGTACATTTATCCGCATTGATTGTTGGTGGGGGTGGTCTCTCTGGTTTTTCAGAAGATACACCTCCAGTTTCTGACAGGTTTTGAGTTTCACTAGTAGGCAAAGTGGTCTTACTTTGTGGTCTAGGTGGCACAGGAGGCTTAGTACTGGATCCTTGGGATGGTTTACTTGATTGCTGTGACACATCTGAACCCTCAATAGTTTTGGATGCTGTTATTTTAGCTCCATCTTTTTGTTGCATTTTTGACGTTGTCTGGTAACTTCCTAAGTGTAGTTTTCGATTCAGAATTGGAGATATAGTTCCAAGTGGTTTAGCAGCAAGTATTACTCCTGAACGTTTGGGACTGAGAGTCGTTGGCAGATCTTCTTTTTGGTCAGGCGATTCACAAGCCAAGTCCTCAAATTCTGAATCAAAATCTCTGTTATCAACATCAGCTGATAAACTAGCTTGGTCATCTTCTGGCTGTGTCAAGAAAGCAGAGTCTTCCAATTGTCCAAATCCATCCTGCAGCGCTGACCCATGCTGATTATACCCAACAGGCCTTTCATAAAAGACTAGAACTCTGTCGCCAGCATGTCTGATAAGCTTCATCACTTGGCCAGTTGATGTGATTTTAACACCTATTTTGGAGAAGAAAAAAAAAAAGCAAGAAATAATAATTTTTAAATGGCCAAAATAGTCAAAAAAATACACATAGTGTATTATGTGGCATTTATAATAGGGGCATTTATAATAGGGGCATTTATAATAGGGGCATTTATAATAGGGGCATTTATAATAGGGGCATTTATAATAGGGGCATTTATAATAGGGGCATTTATAATAGGGGCATTTATAATAGGGGCATTTATAATAGGGGCATTAGCATTGCTCATTAACAGAGCAAGTTGATTATAACAGAAGTGCTGTNGTGATTTTAACACCTATTTTGGAGAAGAAAAAAAAAAAGCAAGAAATAATAATTTTTAAATGGCCAAAATAGTCAAAAAAATACACATAGTGTATTATGTGGCATTTATAATAGGGGCATTTATAATAGGGGCATTTATAATAGGGGCATTTATAATAGGGGCAATAGCATTGCTCATTAACAGAGCAAGTTGATTATAACAGAAGTGCTGTTCTGAAATGTAACAGTTGGATCCTTTCTATTTTATTCATAGAAATAGATGACTTCAGGAGCTGAAAAAAACGTAAGTCTAACCTACTCCAGTTTGCTCTTTGTTATTGCTGGAATCTCAAAGAGTAAACTTGATTTTATATGTTAACATTTTTAACCTTTGTTATTAGCCTTATTGTAAGCTCGGACTTTTCAGATGAAGGCATGTAACAAAAGATGAAGTGAATAATCGTGCATGGTCATAAATACACAAATGATTGTTTTTATTATGAGTGCCAGGTACAGCTGCAATTGTCAAGAGACAGTCTAGTCAGACTGTATGCAGAAATGTTCTTCCATTTTGCAAGATGGCACTTATTTTAAAAGCTGAGATATTAGGAATCAATTCTTTGCTGTGAAGGTGGTGAGTCACTGGAACATGTTGCCCAGGGAAGCTGTGGCTGCCCCATCCCTGGAGGTGTTCAAGGCCAGGCAGGATGGGGCTTGGATCAACCTGCTCTGGTGGGAGGTATCCCTGCCCAGTGCAGGGGGTGGGAACTCAGCCTCTAAGGAACCTTTCAGCCAAAAAGTATTCTATGATATTACTCACTGCCAATTGCTAGAATTCTGTCTCCCCTTTGTAGATCAGCAGCAGCAGCAGGTGAGTTTGGAGTCACAGTTTCAATAACAACATGTCCCGCATCTTCATCCTTGGACTGCACAAAGCGGAGCGCCAGCCCCACACTTTGCAGATTCCCTTTCACTAGTTCTGCCTAGAAAGAAAGAAAATAAAAATTAAGAGTCCGTTGATTAAACCCATTCACAGTTACCAATGATCTTGTTTAAAATTCTACAAGTGATATTCTGAAAAAAGTTACATTGGGACGGGACATCCATTGACTTCACTAAGATTGTCACACGGTGGATTCACTATCTGCCAATCCAGCATATACCTTGGGAGAAAGAACCTAAATCACCAGATCTGAAGAAGCAAATATGTCAAGAACAAGGAACTGTGCAAGGTACAAGGAATTGTCAGCAAAACATCCACATACGAATAAATGCACGTACATCTGTTCAACGGGTTCTATACAAAGAGTACTGAGCTAACCTGTGCAAGTACAAATCAGCAGGAAAGGCAATACATGGCTCTTCTTCACCAAAAAGCACAGCCTTAAAGCTACAACAAAGCCACCTCGTTGTCCTTTTTATCAGGAAGAAGTTGTATTACAAGGGGCACTGTACCATCAATCTCAGTATCCCTTTGAATGTACCACATTTATGTTACAGAAGCTGTTGGCACAAGTAGCTCTTGAGTCATCTATACAAAAGGTGTTGGGAGTGAAAAAAACTTATGTACTTACATATTCCTAAAGAATATTTAGAACAAATATAAATTAAGAATAGCCTAAGACATTTCTTAAACTCAGGACCCTTTCCTTATATTTATCTTGCAACATACATTCAAGGTAAAATTGAACTTAATTTCAAATATTTTCCTCATTATAAAAGAAAAAAAAAAAAAAAAAAAAGGACTGAGGTACAGTCTCTGCAGCAATTTCCACCCACACTCATACACAGATCTCTTTTACATTTAGAAGTGCCTATTGCAGATGCTATCCAGGTAGCAACCAACTGTTCACGCAGCTTACACAGTAAGATCTCTGGCAACATTTTTCTCCTAGACTGTCAATGACCTTAAAAATATGCTCTTCCCCCCACCTCCCCCCAGGGTCACTCCTTCTGACTGTTTCAAATGACTCCCCACTATCATTCCACCAAAGTATATTCTGTCTGTTTGAAAAGGGAACTCACAGTCTACCTTTCAGTCCCACGGAGAGGAATTTAATTTCCTTTTTTGATTCCCAAGAACAGAGGGACAGGTACTGTTTGTAGAAAACCTCCATAGGAAACCTTTACATTTGGTTTCAATTTGCTGAGTGTAGGTAGACAGTCTGCTGCCCCGTCCTGCATTTACTTTGGTGTTATTCAATTGTCTGTGTTTGAACTGTCTGGGCTTGAGCCTCCTCTTCGAGGATGTGTTCGTTTGCTTAGTTTTGTTCAACAGCTTTCCAGAGGCGAGGCGGATTACCTGACTCCACTGCAATGACTCCCCCCTTTGCTGCACAGCTCTCACTCCTTTCCTATCGTCTTCACAGCACCACATCTTGGCTTTTTGTTAACTGGAGCTCTTGGTTTTAAATCAAAATGCTACACTAATTAACAGTTTGCTCAAGAACAGGACTGAGTCTGAAGAAGCAGATTTGCAGGAACTTTTTAAACTTTGCTATTAAATTCCCATATTTCCCACAGTGCCCTAAGGTTGATATTTTCTCTCCAACTCTGCTAACACACCTGCTGTGAATGCCCAGTAACGTGTGCAAGAACAGCGAGATGAAATATAAGCTTAATTGCAGTTCCAGGATTCAAGGTTCTTCTATAATGCAATCAAGTAAATAGTTGTGTACAGAAACCCTGTGGTAGGGATTGGGAGGGCTTCTTCGGTTTTGTTTTAATTAAGACCATTCCCATTTACACCAAAAAAACCCTCTGCTACATAATTAAATGAAAAAAAAAAAAACCAAAACCAAACCCAAACTCTGAAGTGTTAAGAAACAAAGAAAAAATTACAGAAGAAAATTACAGATGCCTGTGCAAGAGAAATATTTTTAAAAAGAAAATAATTACTCTTCTGCTTCAGTCCTTTATACTCAATCTGGTTTTAAGTTAGCAATTCACAAGTGCTGCATGTGCTGTCAGGAAGCAACCCAAACAATTACTACAAATTTCAAACAACACCAGTTGTATATTTTAACTGTCAAAAGCACAAAGGACATGCATTTGCTGTGGTGGCATACAAACCTCCAACAAAACCTTCCAAAAATGACTCCCCTCTGCTCCACGGCTCTGCCTGTTGTTATCATAATCAAGAGCAGACAGACTCACACTTAAATAATATACTAAAGAGGGCTGAAAAGGAAACTAGAAACATTTTTTTTTCCTCCTTAATCTTTGTCAGGGCCACTGAAGTATGAAGCCCTCATTAAAGCAAGAGAACTTCAGGAAAGAAACAGATTCTTAGAGACAGTGGTGGAGAGAAAACAACCACCACAAAACAGGATGATTTGCCACTTAACACTAAATTATTCTGGTCACTTCATTACTCCCCTTTAGGGGTACACCTATTTTAATGAAACTGTTTCCTCTCAGATCTTATGTAAATTCTCAATCTTGATGCCCAGAATTGGAACTAGTAAGACAAGTCACAGCTCAAACCAGCCAGAGTCTTAATTTTGCATCTGCAGAAGCAGCAATGTTCTAAGTTTGCAATGAGGTACCTCTTGTGCAATCGGTCTTCAAGTAGACCAAAAAAATACCCAACTACTGAGGGAAGGTGACCATAGTAACACTTTTACAGGAGTTACCTCATGCAAATCTGCTTTTCTTTACAGTTGGGTATTTTTTTATCCATTCAAAGAGTGGCACAAAGAAGTGATAAAGTTTCTAAAGACCTGCCCTTCAGGAAGCAGCGAGCCTTATTTGAAAACAAGGGTCAGAAGGAAAAAAGGAGCTGGTACTGTCACATCTGGCATTTTCAAGAAAGGCAGCAATGACTTCCCAGTGTTAGTACTTGCTATGGTGGCAAAGTACGTGGTGAGCAAGATACAGGAAAGGGGCATAATAATACAGTAAAAAGGAAAAAAATGTTAGTGAAAGCTCTTTCCTACACAGTTAATCAGTACAGACCTTCATCCTCTTGAGCTTCCTTTGAATCCAAGGACTTCTTTGAGCAGACCTCAATAGTGGGTGACTTAGTGAAAATATTCTCTATTGTAAAGGACCAGAAACCCCTGAGGTGATTCCCAGCACTTGACCCTTCCCTCCTCCACCCGGGCAAGACCACATAAAAGACAGGGACAGCTGGGACCAAAGACACTTAGGTATCTCTGAACATTTGGCTCCCATGCCAGGACACCCACTGACCACACATTACCCAGTGTATGACTCACTAATGGCGAGGAGACTTCCAACATTCTAGCAGTATCTGACAGAAAGCTGGTTTTGGAAGGAGAGAGCCTTTGAATATAGCAAAGTTCATCTCAACTTACTAACTTTGGCACAGTTGCAAGTTCTCTCATGAACTAAACAGGTTTTATTTATCAACCCAAACCAGATGAAGTTTCCTTGATTTTTCTTTCTGGCAACTCCAAGTTTCAGCATGTAATACCCCAATATCTCAGGCTAGCTGCAGGGCAGGTGAACACTGTTTCGAGCTCTCAAACAGCCCCCCCAAACACCACCCTCACAAAACCAAGCATCTTTGTACACCCAGCACAGCTACTTCATACCTTTCTGCCTCTCCCTCAAATTAAAACTTAATAAACATAAAAAGCTGAAGATCTACAAGAACGTGAAACATCAAAGAGATAAAAATCAGCTAAATGACACAGAGGTTAGAAGAAAATTGCTGATAATGAAAGGACATTCA
>VZTM01038046.1:60745-94303 GCA_013400555.1 Jacana jacana
GCCATTTTCATAGAAGCACACACATCCCAGTTGAACTGGAGACAATACTTTGCATACAAATCTGGCTAAGGTTAGAAACAACATGCAAGGATCCTGACTTGTGTACGACGACAAACCCAAGTAATGTTGCTTGTAATTATTGAAAGAGCTGTGGTTTCATTATGTAACCACATTCGCTTCCATGAAGAATAGGTGGGATTTTCGTAAGGGCCCTTCTCCGTGGCAGCTGACAGTGCTGAGGATAAACAGCCCTTGTGTGTCCTAAAGGAAGGGCTAGGTAACCATTGCTCTCTGATATTTTGGATTTACAATGTTCTCCCAACAGAAATTCCACCCTAAAAAAAAAATTTAAACTAATCAAACAGTATAATTTATACTCCTGCACTTTGCATTTAGCAATACGTAGTGCTTGAAGCTTACCTAGGAATCCCTAGGACTGCTAGAAACCAGCCACCAAGAAGCACATTGCAAGAAAAGAAATAATCTAGCTTGAAGGATTCCTTTCAGAAATTGGTAACTTTATTCCCCGTTAAAACTTAAAAATAAGAAAAAATGCCAAGTTCCAATGTTAAAGATTTCTTTGCTGATCCGTTATAGACAGAAGGAAGAGGAATTAGCTTACACTTCTCCTGTTCTGCAAGTGCTTTGCTGAAAAGGAGTGCCAGGACACAATCAGTCACAACCCACCTTCCCCAAACTATTCCTCCTGCAGCTACAGCAACATTCCCTGCTCCTCTTCTACTGTAACTTTAAAATATTTCTTTCAGCATTTGAAGAGTTATACAGTGGGTTGGGGGTTTGGCAATACCAAAAAAGATCTCTGTGCCACTGTATTTTTTGAACATGCAAAAGTGTATTCTGTTCAGGACACTTCCAATGCCTTTAAATGTTTCTACTTCCAGCTGTCACAACAACTCCAGAAATGAAACTAATCTCTGTAAAAGTAAATTGTGTGTTCCTAGCTAGAATCAGATTCATTACTTTCTGGTAGATCTTGCTTACTTTCATTCCAATTATTAGATATGAGATATGGCTTTAATGACCTTTCATAAAATTCCTTCCTCCTAGCAGCTATTTTTAGAGCTCAGGAATTAATTACAATTCTTAGTTACCGTATGTAACCAAGACTGCGGCTCCTAATGCCCTTTTTACACATCAGTTGGCAAGAATCTGAATGCCTTTGCTCACAATGGCAGCCAAAAGTTTGTTCCTCATTATTACAAGAATATTTTTAGAATAGATGTCATTTCAGATTCTCTTCCAATAGCTAAAGCTTCAAGAACTGCAATGGAAATAGAAATATTTATCAAACCTGGCAAAAAACTTTAAAAAATATAAATCTTTGCTCAAATATTGTTTGCAAGGAATAAAAATCCATCACAGATGTTTTGGCTGAACAGCTATTCCAGCCACACTGCAGAACTTTAATAAATGATACAAAAATATTACATATTTACTACTTTCTCCCTCCAGCAGGTCTATGAGCTCAGGCAGAGACTTGATGCAGTTTCATTACAGCTTTTTAGGCTAAAACTGCCTCCTGCCTGGACAGTCTGCAACACAAAGATTTTACTCCGAATCCATCCCAATAGGGAGGGAAACGCTCCTACACTGGTCTCAAGACTAAATCACTCTTTTTATGAATTATTTTTTATTTAACTCGTTGAAATGAGTTCAGATGTCCTCCCTCCCTGTGGAACAGTACTGTCTGTCAGGTACTATTAAGTGAGGAAAAAAAAAATAAAGTTTGAAGACTGTTTTTTTTCCCCAACTGGCAGTGCCTGGCAGCCAGGGCTCCTCTGAACTGGGTCCGGAGCAGCCTGAGCCAGCTTCGCCCTGACCTGGTGGAGTTTGAACCAGATTACCTCCAGAGATCCCTTCCATCCTAAATTACTCTGACTCTATTCTAATAACCAAATGGATCTAAAACCAAACCTTGTCCAGATATATATAAATAAAATTCCAAATAAGATTTAAATGATATGTATATATGAAGAAATGCTTGAAATTAAGCCAATTTGTCTGCTGAAGACAGCTGTTTAATGTTTCTGATGGTACAGCCACACATATCCTGGGAGTTTCTAACCCATAGATAACATTCATGAATCAAGTACTTTCAAGATTCCACACTAGCCAAATATTTAGTTACTCTATTCCCTTAACCCTACTCCTATGTCTCTCTTGGTAGTATTATTCTTGTCAGCCAGCCTGTGTTCTGTTTATGCAGCTGAAGTGATGCAGTTACTCATCATACACCTGGTGTCCTGCACCAAGCCAACAGGCATTATTTGCTCTCCCTTACTACTGTTCCTGCCTCTTTTAATAATTAACAGACATTACATCTTCAAGCACAGCTTAGAAAACTGCTTTGGTTAAGTAACAGACTTCCTAGCACCTAGGGTATTTTCTTTACTCAAGCTTTCAAAGAAATTCTGGATAACTGAACTCAACAAACTCTCCCTTGCCTCCCCATACTTTTACAGGATGGCACGACTAAGAAAACCCAGCAACACACTCAAAATTCTCATCTGGTAATTACTGAGTGCTGGAGTTCAGCCCACTAAATTAAAGCAACAGTTCAAAGACATCATAACTGGCTACCAAAAACCAAAGCAATCGCACATGCTAAGTGTGACAAGAAATCAAGTTGCCTACATGGAACAGATTCATCACTTGCACACCATCACTACCTGTTTCTTTCCCATTTTGAGATATTTTATTGTATTTGTGTCACACATATTGTATCTATCCCGTCTCACCCACAGCTCCCCCCTCCTCAGTGCTAAACATACAGGCAGCTACAGCCCTCCCAAGTTTTTCTCTCTCATATGTTATCTGTAAAATGCTTTCTTTCAAGAATTTTGACCCTTGCCTTAAAATGACTTCTGCATCAGCCTCACTGCATAATCAAAATCCATCACCAAGCCACCCACCTCCCTGCCACAGGACATAAAGTCTGACCCGAGCTGCAACAGCCCCTCAGTCACTGCCTTACTCTGCCTCCATCAACAGGAAATAAATAAAAGCTAAGTGACTTTTTACAGACACACCTTTGTGCCACTTGCAAGACAGCGACAAAATAAATTCAATACTTTAGCTCATTTGAGACACACAAAAAAAAGGCAGGAGCAGCAAGCTAGCCAACACATAGGTCTGAGATCAAAAAATTACAACTAAAAGCAGATTATACATGAGTATGTACAATTATCTGTTAACACCATTGTCACATGGTGGCTTTTATATCCCCTAAAAACAGGCAAAACAGCTCAACTTGATTTTGACTCGACATTTTACAGAAACACCATGTGACTGAACAGCAACTTATTTAAGCAAGTTCCTTGTTACAGGCTTACTAATTCACTGAAATCTGTATTTTCAACACTACTTATCACAAACATGCATTTGATTTGAGACCAGTGAAAACCCCTGGTTTGAAAGGAAGAGATTAGAGTGGAGACAGACCGCGCTTGTTTCTGCTATGGAGTTACAAACACCATAATCCTGTGCTCCCTTCACATGTAGTTCACATCGTTATGTAAAGTGATTGCATTTTTCCTTTGCAGGCTGCTGTACAGCCCACTCTCACTACATTCCCACAGCTGTGAGATTTAACTACCAAGGAACCTAGAAACAGACTTCTGCAATTGCTCTGATAATAATTATCTTTGTATTTCTTGATTTCCGGACAGTATCAGAGCTGTAAGCACTGGTGAACTTCAGATAAGCCACGCCAAATTTCTCAGGGGTCATTTACTGTATTTACACGTATCTGCACATTTTAATGCATGGTCAATTTGTCAGCCACAAGATTTCTATTGAAGTTTAACTGAAGAACACCTGATGTTTTAAATTTTATTCATATATCTGTATATACACAAAAATCCACACAAATCTTCATATATTAAGTGCATGTATTTGTATATATACACAAGTTGTATATGTGTCTATAAAGTGTATATCACAGAATCACAGAATATCAGGGATTGGAAGGGACCTTGAAAGCTCATCTAGTCCAATCCCCCTGCCAGAGCAGGAACACCTAGATCAGACCACTCAGGAATGTGTCCAGGCGAGTTTTGAATGTCTCCAGAGAAGGAGACTCCACAACCTCCCTGAGCAGCCCCTTCCAGTGTTCAGTCACCCTCACTGTGAAGAAATTTTTCCTCATATTTAACTGGAATCTCCTATGTTCCAGTTTGCATCCATTACCCCTTGTCCTATCATTGGATGTTACTGAGAAGATTTGTTTAGATGTTTTTATAATTAAAAAAAACAAAACAAAACAAAACCCTTCTGCATATCTGGCCTCTTACTTCTAAGGTGTTTTTTTTGGGGGGGGTGTTTTCTTCCATAAGCTAGGGAAAATACATTGCTTCAATTAACATCAAATGGATCTAAGTGTGCACAGATATGATACGTTTTCCAAAGTAAGCTCCTTAAAAATGGAAACAGATGACATCAGTAAATATCTGAAGATACTGACTTTTAGTTAAAATATTTGTAAAGACATTCATAGTACACAGATTCTATTTATCTTACCAAAACCTTAATGGAAGTAGCCTTTTCACAGACTGCATTAAGGGAAACACTCCATTTTCTAACGATGATTCACTACTGATTGCTTCCTGTACGTAGATGTCCTGCAGACCATCAGTCTGATCTGTCTAACCTTAATACACCCAGTGACCTTTTAGTCATTTCATTTGTATGATGGGAATTGCCAGTCCCATTTTTGTCCCCAAGGCATTTCCTGGGCAATTGCTACACTGCTCACCCATATATGCTACTTTCTCATTTCTATTTGCAGTCATCACGGAGCACTTGGAGAACACGCACCGCACTTGAGTTACAAGATGCTTGCCTGTACCATTTAATAATTGAAAGTATTTTTTAAATGCTCAGTCACCCTTGGGAAACAGCAAGAAGAATCACTTACCCTGCACAAATAATTATCTTAATGCACACTTTTTTTCCCATTCCTGCTGTTGTATGGGTACAGAACAGCAAGAGTAACTAGTGAAAATGATAATGACAACACATTAATACTCCAAACAGTCTCATTCACTGTTGCCTCCAGATGTTGAGCTTCACCCTGATAGACCTAAGAGACTTGTAACACTCGGCGACAAACATCTCATTTCCGCTTCAGCTTGTGATTGAAGAGAAAGGAAGAGGGAAAAAGTTGTTTTGAGATTATATTCAGTTAAATAATTACAGCATTCTAGGAAGGTAAGACATGACACATGTAACGCTGAATTACCTTGAGTTCAAGAATCTGAACTACTTAACTCATTTGATTTCGTAAAAATAGCTACATTACATAGGAGTATATTCAGATTAAAGAACTCCTCCCACAAAATTAAAGGGTTTCTTGGCAGTCACTCAGTTCTTATGCCTGTATTTTGACACTTGAATTACAAAATCTAAGACCACTAGATGTCAACTATTTGTGGTGTATGAAAATTAATTTCCATCCCACTGAAGAGCATCAAAATACCTACATTAAAGAATGGCAGATTCATTACTTAATTGTTGATATTACTGATTTATGTTCATATTATATATTAAGGATATTTTAAGAAATATCCATTCCAAATTTCTTCCAGGTATTTAACCTGATTGTGCTTTTCTTTAAGCTAATGTAATTGTTAATTTAGCTGATGTAAATATAAAACTGAGAATGAGAACCAAGCAGCTGATATTTCTTTTACTCATGAGAATGTTTATATAGAAAGCCATTTTGAAAAAATTGAAACTAAGGAATCCAAGGCAATTTCCCCCCCTAAGATCTCCCCTTCCCTTCACACACTCTGAGAGGACGTGCCAAGGCTCACAACCAAATTACTGGTGCATCAGGAGTTACCAGCTTCCCAAACCACCTTAGTGCCTGTGTTCTACCATTGTTTGCCTCAGAGATGCCATTTTCATTAGCTTACCATCTCTAGCTCTTTGTTTTCAGGAAAACCTTTATATTTGAGACTTAAGCCAAGTTCAACCACAGTTGAAAGAGCTGTGAAATACCTAAAGTGTTAATGGGTAACAAAGTCACTTTCAAACAGACAAGCACAGCAACTGTGTAAATCAAATGGAACCAACAGGAGATAGATCACTTCCATCAACTCACTAAATTGCAGTGGACCAGTATGCATATTTAATTAACATATTGTTCAATTTCAAGAGCTGATTATGATCTCTTCTGAAAATTCATCTGAACAGAAGGGTAACTGATAAAATCCAGACAGGAGCACAGATGCATTAGGCCATCAATCACAGAGAGAACAAGAGACACGCACACTTCTGATTATTAAAAGAAAAAGTAAGATCATTGCAAACAGCTGCACTTAAGCAACTATAAGTGTAAATCACACTAAGTGTATAGTTGTAAGTCCAAGCAGATGTGTAAAAAGAATACTGTCTTCTGCCAGGTGCCCACAAGTGAGAGCTGCCCTTGCTGACCAGGATGGAGATAAACAGGGGCCCTATAGGTACCAGCAGACAAGCAAAATCCCTGCTTGTGCATCCCTGCTGCCTGCCCATACTAGCCATGATCCTATCCAGGCTCCCTAAAATCCTGCCAAGTAACTGGATACCTTTACCCATTGATGTACAGCATACATCCCAAGCAAGGAACTGAGGGGAAAGAAAAGATGGAGACGTCAATGCCACGAACGCCCTCTCAGTGTGTCCATTACCTAAAAGTAAGTGGTTGTTTTGGATACTTTGATATATCTGTAGGCAATAAAAATGAGCAACAATAATAGCCAAGCAAACTCCTGTCATAGAAGTGACAGATGAACTACCAACAAAAGGAAATTTGCAGTTAGACAGCAACAAACCTGTCCAGGACCCCTTCATTTCATCCATCCCTCAGAAGCCTAAGTGCTGAAGAACCTGCTCGCCCAGTGATGCACACAGACTAGTAAGTACCAATCCATCCACCCCTCTGATGTCTCTGCTTCCTACATTAGTTTGTCACCTAAAACATCTCCATTTCCAACAGCACAGCTCAGCAGCCAAACATACACTATTATGTTTCGCTCTGGCTCTTTCATCTTGCCAAAATAAGTTGCTGAAGAGTTAATATCATTCCTAGTCTAGTGAAGTCTTTTCCAACTATCAAATGAAAAGGAGAAACCTTCCAGGAGGCCACTCCACAACAGGTTACCTTCATATCAAGAAATGGTCTGCCAAAGTTATTCACCACTTCTAGTGTTTCAGAAGGAGTTAAAGACTCATGTGAAGTCTCCAAACTCAAACTGCCAACCTGGGTTAATAAGAGAAAACAACAACATGAGAAAAAACAACAACAAATAAAACAACTTATTTTCAGTAGGATTTTACCCAAATTAGTTAATTCTTCTTGCACAAATGAACTCTGCTCCTTCTCCAGTACAGTCCACAGCAGCAATAAATAGCATAAAGAACAAGGGTAGCTAAAAATCACTAGCAGCATTTGACATGCTGCAGGAGAGTGCGGGAAGGTGTCAGACAACCCAGAAAGAGTAAATTCAGAATTAATGCAAGATCCAACTGCAGGCTCTTGATAAACTTCACTAGCTTTAATTGCTCAAACCTTGAAAACAAGAAAACTGTATAGAGTAGTAGTCAGAAGGGGAATCTTCTCTGTGGTTATTATTGCACTTCCAAGTTGATAAACAGGTAAATTGTTTATACTTGGAACTTGGAGCAATAGCAGATCACTGGGGGCCTTAATGGGTCAGAAGTTAAACATCAGCTGTTCCACAGTATCTACAAGCACTTCTCCATCCTTTGACAATTTGCACAAACTACATCATTTTCTCCTCCTTAACTGCAGATGAACTTCCAGCTGATGAGCTGCCCATGGGAGTAGCTCCCAGCCCAGGTCCCACTGAGCAGTTTGCAGTCAGAAGCAAACACTCCTAACAACTTCATCATGGGTTGAACCCTATGCACCTCACCCAGATTTTAGAAGTTGCCTGGGTTTAGGAGAACACATGAGCACCAAGTGCCAGCACCTCACTATTTCTCAACAAGTACTTCTACTCACAGCCACGAGTTCCTTTTCCAAGACATTGTTTATCCCCCCCCACCAAGGCTTTCTCTTTGTGATGTTACAACACAGATGACACATTTTTGTTCAGTAATTCAACATTCAAACACAGGCTCCCTTCTCATTCATTATTTTAGGAGACATAACCATTCAGCAGCATGAGGTAAGTTTTTGACTGTTTACCCAACAGTTTACTTGGTCAGGTCCCCAATTGGTAGGGAAACACAACATCACCCCTAAAGCCATTCACGTGGTAAATTAGTTTCAATCCAATTATTACCTCCTTAATAGGAACAGGTCCCAATATTCCAATCCAAAAAGAAAAAAAAACTAGTACACTAAAAAGAGGTTAACTTTTATAAAGGTGCTCTGAGAAAGGGTATTTCAAAAGTAAACTGGAAGACTGAAGAGGAAAAACTACAAACCAATGGGAGTGACAGCTTATCTTGCCAAAAGTGGTTGCAAGGATCTGTTTCAATTTTACATCTCCCAGTTTACACCTTGGAAAGGAGACACACAGGGCCAGGCTGCCAGCTGGGACCTCCAGTTTGAGGAGTTCAGAACCCACATACACAAAACAATGCCACCACTGCAGTCCAAACCAAAGACCTGGTTTTGGAACACATGGCCTTCAAAAACCAACTCAGAGGAGATTCACAAATAAGTGCAGTAACATTTCAGAAGTGAGAAGCTTGGACTTGCCCCCATATTCCCTCTCCCTCCACTCCAGCCATACAACTTTCCAACAGGACATAACAAAATACTTTAGAAAAGCATTCCAGAAATATACTGAATTACCCAGAAACCACTTTGTTTACTCTGGTCAATAAAACACTGTTATCTCTTTTACAATAGGCCACACTGTTTATACAAAGTTGGCTTTCATGCATCAACCAGCTATTTATATAGCACCACCAGCTATCACTGTAAATCAATTGCTTTGCAAATAAGAAACACAGCTGCTGTAAAACCTACTTAAAACTCTTCCCAAAATCCAATATTTGGACATTTAGCAGGAAATATGACAAGACTACAGAAAAAAAAAAAAAATAAAAATCATTATCAGCAGCACACCTTGTGACACCCTAAACCAATGTGTCTGTCTTAGATTTTGCAAGCGTTTTTGAAGGAAGAGAGATCACCTGGTGTTTATGGATTAGTTTTATATTTAAAATACAAAAGGTGTAGTTAAAAAACATGATGAGAAATGCTTAAAACTGCTATTCAAAGAGGGTACTATCAGGAGGATATGGATGAAGGCAGCTAAAAGATAACTAAAGGAATCTGTACTACAGGCTGGTTATTACATGAGTAATAACAGGAAAAAAAGACAATGCAGTGAGAACAAGTGATGTTTGTCAGCCCTGTAAAAACCACCAAAACCACAGAATTAATCCCTGATCAACTGCCTTGAAATTTTACGTAATTTCTTGTGTCCTAGAACAGTCATACAGAGAGGCTGTACAAAGGTGAATTCACTCAATGCAACCATCTAAGAGGTTTGTGCCTCTTTCACATCTCCTTCCAGTGACTCAGGAGGTCATTCCCATAGTTTCAGGGAGCACAACACCCTGCAAAACAGCAGCTTGGAAGACCCCAAGTGAACAGACAGTATCACCAACAGCAGCTGCAATACTACTCAGTCACAAAATCCAATAGAGATTTAGACAGGAATTAAATGGCTTAAAAACAGACTTATTTCACTACACAAGTCAAGTATCTGGCTGCAGAATCACTCTTCCCGAGTTTGAATCCCATGGACGAGTTCTGTAGGCAGCTCTTAACGTAAGAGTTGGGGATGGGGAAGCGCAGAAGCACACACAAAGCATCAAGCCCTGCTCCTTACAGATTTTGCTCACTCAAGTTACTTTACTCATTATTCTTCTCATCTGGTATTTTAAGTTTGAAACTCAGCAAGAGGGGGAATGGCTTCAAACTGGAAGAAAAGTAGCTTTACATTAGATATCAGGAATAAATTTTTCACCATGAGGGTAGTGAGACCCTGGCCCAGGTTGCCCAGAGAAGCTGTGGCTGCCCCATCCCTAGAGGGGCTCAAGACCAGGCTGGATGGGGCTTTGAGCAACCTGGTCTGGTGGGAAGTGTCCCTGCCCAGGGCAGGGGGGTTGGAACTTAATGAGCTTTAAGGCTCCTCCCAACCTTAACCATTTATGATTTTAAGTCAGATTCACTGCAAGCAGTCAATCTTTGTAAAACTCCACAGGAAGCTCAGAGGGATCATGCTTCAAGCTCTGACATTAGGAGAAAGAAGTTGCACATAAGGAAAGTTAGGGAGTCGGATGCACCTGATGAATTCAGTTCTGTCTGCTGTCAAATGCACAACAGCTTCTGAATGGTTTACAAGCAGGTGAGAAGTATCATGTCAAGCTGTGACTACAGCCATGACATCTGGCTCTAAACAACTGTCTGAATATACATGCACTAATAAATAGCTGGTAGTGCATTTTCAGGTTTTTTTTTAGTGTTCCTATTCAGTAGTCTCCGAGCAGTAAAGAATTACAGTGCATTTCCACAGAAGGTTTCATTAAATCACAGAAAAGCCTTCTGAAGCCCCAAGTCAAAAAGCTTAAATGTTTAGGATGAAACTGAAAAAACCCTGATGGCCTTCAAGTTTATTTGAAAGTCGGATTACAGAATATTATGTAAGGCACAAATCTCAGAACTATTCCCCATTGTATTTACAAATATTATCAAATTTTACAAGATCATGAATTTTCATAAAAAGTGACATTTTCAAAAAGCTTCTCCTGCTTTAATCCTCCTCCTTTCTTTTGATAGGATTAAATGCTGAAATGGCAGGCTGTTAAATAAGCACACTGAAATGCCAACTGTGAGGCATTTAACTCCACGTATTTACAAATTAACGTTTCACAGTTGCTTCAAATTTTGACATTATAGTTCAGTGTCTTCAGGCAACTCATTTCAGAAGGTGCTGGGTTTGATTTACATTATTTCCCATTTTATATTCATATGTTACAGTACTGGAAAACCTTAAGTTTCCCTTAATCCCTGATAAATGCAATTTAGTTTTATGAAAGGCTGAGAAAAATTACTTTTTCATAAACAAGTATCAACCAAGCTGCCTACAGCAGTTTCAAGGTTACTGTTAAATTTACCTATAAAAGCCCATGTCCCTTGAGATAACCTCATGGAAAGCAGTGATAGGGCCTGTGCACAAGCACAAATTCCAAGTGCAATACTGAAAGACAGTGCCGTCAGTCTTTCCCTTTACTTACTCCAGTGCTGACCACGGTGTTCAGAATGAACTAGAGAAAACAACATGCACAATTCCCTAAAAAAGTGGAGGGATGCTTAATTCTTTCTGTTATTAGGTTACTTCGGAGGATATTTGTGTGGTCCCGAGACAACTGCTGCAAAAATATAGGCCCAAAGATCTGGTGGTTTGGGGGGGAATTTTCACTTTGAAGAATATAAAGTGTAGTTTTTTAGTATTTACATAAGGGGATTCAGAAAACACTTGAAAATCCACAAACCTTCCACCACCACCTGCTACCTTTAGGAGTACAAAACTGTGGCTACTCCTACAGTACCACCTTAAACCATGTATTAGCTGAAAGCAGAACTTAAAGGCGGTTTCTCAGATTATCTAACCTTGATTATTACAAGATCAATAATGATTCTCTTGTTCTGAACGTCTATTAAAAAACCCCCGAAACAGACTTACAAGAAACACAACAGACAGTGCTGTCTGATGTTTCAGTGGACTCGACCATTCACAATTATGACACAGCCATTTAATAGATAGAACCATATATCTCGTTATTTAGATGTATCTAATTGTTTAGCCCTACACCACCTGTCTAGTAATCCAATGCTGCTAATGCTAATTACTACAGCCTATCTACACATAATTAAGTTTTACATAGCAGTGCAGTGATTAATGTTAACTCCAGCAGCACATACTAGTAATTAAGATATTTGATAATGTTTACAGGTGCCAAACCACCTTGCTGAAGTCATACTGGTGTTTCAGACTGATTTGATAAACAGCTCAGAAGCCTGAGCCACCTTTGTATTATAACAGACACTTCAATAACGCTCCAGGTATCTTCAATAATACAGCATCTTCTTTCAAAACCGATTTTGACACCTACTAATATTCCATAATAGTGGGATCAGATTAAAGTCTCCCCAAAATTCATTATGAAGTATTAAACCTGTTTAATCTTTTATCACTGCTACTAACATAATAAAAAGAATGAAAATGCCAGGAAGTATAGAAAGTTATGAGAATTTTCCTCAGGAGTGTTGTAGAACAGTCTGAATCAGAGGATTTACTGCCATGGCTATGGGAGACTCAAATTAAAAGTTTTTAAACTAGAACAAGTCTATCCCACTTTTTACTTCAACTTTGTAAACTAAGAGGAGAAATGATAGACTAAGTTATTTATTCTAACAACTTAATTATTATACACATGGATCTTAGAAGAATTTCATATTTGAAAGACTCTAGAAAGTATAGCAATCAGCTGCTTTGTGGTTAACATTGTATTAGAGCTAAAAAACATAATTAGTAATACAAGTAAACTTTGTTTTGAAAATACCAGAATGCCTTTTCTTTGTTGCTTCCTATTTAACTATTCACAGTTACTGTTTCTGAGAAAGAAAACTAAGCTCCAATATTAATTGTGTTAGCAACACTTATTTTCCTGAGGGTCTTTAGCAATACTCTTGCTACCCAGCAAGATCTCCTAACATTTTGTAACTTTACTTGCATATTTAACCTTATCTCCTATAGAAAAGACTTCCATCATTTCACTGTATGTGAATATAAGTTGAGAAACAAAAAGCAGCTCTGCATGTGGCTCATTTTCAGCTTACATTCTACCATATCAAGATTTTCAACAGCAGGACCTTAAAATTAGGCTGCCTGCCTAGTGGCCTAAAGTTCAAGGTGACTGAGCACCGTGAGCTGGTACTGACAGCAGAGCCAGAGACGCAGCAACTCCCATCAAGGAGTCCCCGCTCTCTGGCAGGCAGTGTTTGAATGATGCTCAATGAAGGACTGCAACAGAGAGGACAGAAACCTGTTCCGTACATTGCAGGCTGGATTTCCAAAAGCCTAAGAAATTTTAAAAACCTGCCCTTTCATTTTAGATGCTGAAATGGAAGAGGAGTTTTTAAGAACCTCACCCTGAGAATTTTTCTGCAGTTTTAAAAAGGAGCCATTCCACCCTCCATCACTTTACTCCTACTGCCACCTGCTGTCACAAGCACACTGGTGCCACCGTGTCTGCAGTGTTTTTCTTTCATCTGTTCTTAGAGCATAAAAACACATTCCAGTATTACTACTCGAAATTACCTAAAAATAAACAGACATTAATTTGTCCAGAGAAGTGCAATGGTAAAGAAGTGCCCTGCCACCTTCACTGCTAGAGCATCTGCCCTGCAGATACGTGTATGGTTTCACAACTTATCCCAATGTGGGGTCATTCACGTGAGTAAGTATTAGCAGGATTGGGCCCAGATCCCCAAATCTGCAGGGTTTTTTGAACACTTTTTTGAACACTTGCTTGTTTCAAGAAACTTGTGAAAATTATTAGGAAAGAGAGTTAAGACTATAAACCAGATTACTAAGGCTGAACTGCTCCTACCCTTTTCCTTATATCATCATGTGAAGAGGCTTAAATCTTTACATTAAAACAAGCCAGAAAAAGTTTAACAAAATTAAGAACTACTGCATAACCCAGACAAGAAAAAGTCTGTGAATAAATTACCCAAATCTACCTCCTACCTGGTGCTTCAATGAAATCGAGCAACTTCTACAGTTAAACCAACTTAGCAATTCCTCTCTGGACCACAGAAACACTTAGTGTCATCACCTCTGCTGCCATCCCAGCCTTCGTTCTCCTTTCCACAAGCACTAGAGCTATCACACAGGAGCTGGCTGAGGGAGTCAACATGGCTAACTCCCAACCACAAACACCACTGACTGCCTTAGGGGCACGTTGAGAGGGGGCCAAGACAGAGCCAACTCTGGAGAAGGTAGTCCTGAGCTGCCATCGTTTTCTATGGTGTCTGGCTGCAGAACCACGCTCCAGCAAAGCGCTTCTTGGTCTCACTCTGCACTGCAGTTGCAGGCTCCCCGCCTGGCATTTCCCTGCCACACTCAGAAAACTAATTGTCACCCCATGTTACGGTTTCCAAAGAGAACTTAAGCAAACCTCTATCCTCCCTTCATACTTTTCACTTGACTAAAAATACAACAGATAAGACAACAGGAAGAGGCTTTCTGCCCGTTACTCACCCACACACCCTTTTGGGAAAAATATTGCATTGTATATTGAGTAAGTTGAAAATTAGAATCAGAGTATTTGTCACAAGGAGTTTTAAAAACAATGCAAAGTGGATTTTTATTCCAGAAATTGAGCAAGATGCTGAAGTTCTGGATTCTTGCTGCTCCAGTGGGAAAACAATGGTGGTCTCCAAATGCTACTCCAGTTAGACACAACAAAGGCACTGGGTTTAAGCTAGTTGCACTCAGTCAGCAGAGGGTAAAATGCAGGACACCAATTTTATTTTTTTTTCCAGTGATTTCTTTGCATGAAAACAATTGTTAACATAAAGTCTATGAAACTGAAAGGCTCAAAGGCTCTTTCATACATTGCACCTCATTTTGAGAAAAGAAAAAAGGTAACGTTCATCCTCAGACACACAACAAAAAAGAAAAGCAATTTGTAGGCTGTATGGTGTTAAACTCTTGTTATCAAGTATGACAAATAGTAAGAGAGTAACATTTCTTTATTTGCAGACATTTGTAAAAGTATTTTTCTTTAGCAAACAGGGTAGGATTCATGTGCTCTAGAAAGTTTTCACAAAGAGCAGGGGAAAAGGAGGAAGTCAGTCCCATGAGCTGCACTCTGACCCCTGTGTCTTCAACACTGACACCAGAAGGGAATACACTACTGGTCAGCAAAAAGCAGGTGAATCTTACCCACTGCTTTCTCAACGTTACTCCATCCAAATAAGGGGACTATAAATATGCATCTCTTACATTATTTGTTTTAATGCAGATGGGAAGTTGGCAGCAGATGACAGTTGACACCCGGTCAAACCGAGTACATTTTCAAGCGGAGTTGTGGTAACTGAACATGATGTTATCCATACACATCAATTTGTCAGTAAAAGACTTTTAATTAAAAATAACAGGTCTGTTTTGATTGTCTCATTTGATGGTCTAAAAGATACGCCCTTTCTAGATAATGTATTAAGAGCACAAGACATACCCCAATATGCAAAGATTATACCCTTTTTTACCGTTTTAATAGAACTTCTTGTTTTTTCTTCCCAAACACTACTGCTCAGCTCCATCGTGCAATGAACATTTGCTTCTCTTTCATAGGATCCAAACATAAGCAACCTGCAATAGAAGAGCCTACAGTAAGAATTGTAATGCTGTTACATATAATCCAGATACCATATCAGACTCAGCGTTCTTCATTTATACACTCTATTGGGCTTATCAGTGTGTACACAGAGAAGTCCACTAGAAAAGATTCCAGACACAGCTTTTCACCAAAGGTAAGACACTGCCACCCTCTAGTGGAATAAACATTAAATATCAATTAAAACTTTTAGCTTGGGGTTTTTTGTTTGGTTGGGGGTTTGATGGTTTATTTTTCCCCCCATTATTGTCTGTCTTTTTTTTAAACAAGGTGTTCCATCAGCAGACCAGCATTTTTCCACAAACAAAAAGCTGATCTGGTTTTGTTGTTGTGGTTTGTTTAGTTAGTTTGGTTTTTTTAAAAAGCAACAATAGCCACAAGAGTCTTCCATGTTAGTCCTAAACTTCACTATATATTGCAACTCTTCTTGGTTCAAGAGAAGAGACTAAAACTTAGCTTATTACTGCTTATGTTTCCATTTCACTAAACCATGATCCTCCCATATCTAATTTTTTGGTAACGTTCATAAACAAAGGAGTGGTTCTCCAGGCACGATACCCCAGTCCAGAAGCTTACAAAGCTTTTCAGATAGATATCAGTACTATAGAAGAAAAAAACAAACCAAACCAAAACCCCAAAACAACCCAATGACCTTTAGGCTATAGAGCAGCAACGAGGTTGTACACAACTTATCTCCCAGTAACTGGAAGCAGATAAATATTTCTGAATAAAAACTTGAAACAAATCACTCTTTCAAAAGAGCTATTAGTTTTTAAATCCCTCCCCCAAACTTTCTATATACATTTGACAAGGGAAGTTCCTAAGCTTCCATACAAAGTATCTTTTTTTTTTTTCGATTCCAGTGTCTTATACAACTCGTTAAATGATACAGAGAAAAGCTGTCAGAAAAACACGCCAATTTTCACTGTTTATCTCGATGTTGTTAAGTAAGGCTTCTAGGTTAAATATTTATGGACAAAAAGTAACCAGCCTTCCAAGTAAACATACTTTGAAACAGTAAACATACTTTGAAAATTAATCAAGCTACTGAAAACAACTTTCACTGACCATTAGAATTGGTAAAATTAAGCCAACCCCAAGGGAAAAGAGCTTCCTGGCTATGGCAGCTCTCTAGCCTGCATTGCAGCAAGGACAGCAAAACTAAATATTTCCTTGCTATGTCTCTCCATGCAGAATTCTTTTACTTTTTTTTTTTCAGCTGAGTTCCTGAAGGCATGGGGGAGATGAGGGGGCAAGATCACATTTGGGTGGGTACTCAGCACATCTGTTTTACCAACATCAGTTGGTTCAGGTGCAGAGTTTGAAGCTCCATCCTGTGACCCCATCTCCAGATGTGAAGTTCAGGTGCTCCAGTGAAACACCCCTACCAGCACCACACCCTCCCTTCCAGCCCAGCCTTCAGCACTCTGTAGCCTAGACACTATCGCTTTGATTACTGTAAACAGAAAGCCACTCTCAAAACCAACTGATTAAGTACTTTGTTTGGACAAGACTAAGTTTGTTGAAGGTTACCTGAACTGACAAACTCATGCCACCTTTGCTTATTTTTAAGCCATCCCCAGCAGCCCTCTGGCTTTTCGGTTCTGCTTTTAGGAGTTGCTTTTTCATAACAGCTTTTTCTGTCTCCCGCAATCCATCCCGCATTGGTGTCAGACAGGTCACTAAAGCTGGTTGCTGGCTGCTTACATTTCATCTTCTGGTCATCTGACTTCACAGAAGTTCAGAGGGCTGGAGCATCTCTACGAGGACTGGCTGACAGAGTTGGGGATGTTCAGCCTCGAGAAGTCTCCAGGGAGACCTTACAGCCCCTTACCAGTACCTCAATGGGGCATCCAGGAGAAATGGGGAGGGACTATTTATCAGGGCGTGGAGTAGTAAAACAGGGGGGTAATGGTTTTAAACTGAAGGGGGAGATTTAGATGGAATATTAGGAATAAATTCTTTCCTGTGAGGGTGGTGAGACACTGGGGCAGATTGCTCAAAGAATCTGTGGAAGCCTCATCCCTGGAGGCGTTCAAGGCCAGGTTGGACAGGGCTTTGAGCAACCTGGTCTGGTGGGAGGCGTCTCTGTCCAGAGCAGGGGTCTGGAACTAGATGATCTTTAAGGTCCTTTCCAAGCGAAACCATTCTATGATTCTAAGTGGAGACAGGAGGTGTGAGCAATTATCCTCAGGGTAGACATGGTGGTAGAAATTCTCCTCCTTGCTTTGCAAAGGGGAGGGAAACACAGTGTGACAGAGAAGGGGAAGCTGATAGACCAAAGACACAGCTGCTGAATGCAGTTAGAGAGATTGAGATACACAAACTCTACAGGGAATTCTCCAGCAGCACTTACTGTCCCACTAAAAAAATCAGCACAAGCTATTTAGCTGTTCTGTACTAAGACAGAAGAACAAGGATAAGAGGTAGCTCACAACAGGAAGAATATCATTTTCCACCAGTCTTACTGTAAGACAATTAATAGAATGGAAATAGAAAACATTTATAGAAAACAATTAACCATAATGGTATTTTACCTTAGATTAGGTTACCAGCACACAGATTGGACAGATGTACTCCAAGACAACAGAACTACACATTTGGACTTTAAACAGCAGCACCTAGCCTGTGGATGCTTCATGCTGGAGTTTGGAATCCAAGTTCCAATTTCAGAAAGACAAAGGCAAAATTATTTGCTACTACACTAAGGAAGTTTGTTTGAATAATACTGCCATTAATATGCAAACAGCGGGTGTATTCTCTAACACAGCTGCAGATACAGACTGACATTAAGATTATGTCACAATACACCCAAACAACTGGGTATTGAGGAGATATCTATATCCTACAGATTTAAAATTTGTAAATCACCATGAAAGTGTGTATGAAAAATACCCCAAACCAAAGTTTGTAAGCTCAGCTATAATTAAATCAATAAGAAAGTGTGATTAAATTACCACCTAAGTAGTTAAAACATGCACATGGGAAGTGAATTTCTATTTCTTCCCCAATTCTAAATCAGATGGTTCCCTGCAGCATTTGTAGGATGATGCTGACATGCTGATCTGCAAATCTAACAACAATCTGGCATGTGCAGGCAAAGTACACAACAACCTTTAATAAAGTATTCTTTGTTACCAGGTACGTAAATTAAACAAGCTGAATTTATTTCCTTTACAGTCCTTTCCTTTTTTTTTTAATTATTGCAGCAGTGGCTTATTTGCTAGTACTTGAGTAGCTGAAATATGTAGAATGTTTCCCAAAGTTTAAGAATGTCAAAAGCAGATTCAGTGTTGACAAACTTCAAAGGTGACACTGCTGAGCACTTAAGTCCACCTGAACACAAAAAGGAAAAGAACTCAAACTCCAAATGTGACGAGTCAGCCTCAGGAACACTGCAGTATTTTACCAAATAATGAATCTCAGGAAAGTTTCCTTGTCCTCAAAGGTTACGTAGAGCAACAAATACTAATTTAGAAAACCCACTTGATGGCACAGTTTTGGAACAGTATTCTCACCTAACTTAATCAGAGTTTATAAGTCTAAAGTTTTTTTTACAGTGTATCTTTTAAAATGGACCCATATAGCAAGGCTTAACAGCTTATTGCTTTGGTTTTATCTTTTCCTTAAAAATTTAAGGTAATGACAAAGTGGCATTTTTGCCACAAGTGAGTTCTGTGAGGGCACTGTACAAGGAAACTTGCAAATTTCTGTCTGACCTGTTGAAAAATGTAAGACATTCTTTATAATTTACACCAAATTTCCCATGTTCTCATTAATTATTAAAATGTACAAAGTTTTCCTTTAGTAGCATGCCTGCAAGAAAATTAATATGCTCAAGACTGCAATGAGGAAAAAACACCCTACAAAAAGTACAGTTATTTGGTTGTGTGAAGAATATAATGAAATTAAGCTAGACACTTGTAACATGCAAAGAATTCATTAAGTGTTTTATCACTATAGCTTCCTCACCATATTTCAGACTTAAGCAGGAGAAGCTTTCTTACCAGACTACGTGGAATAGAACAGCAGTCAGGAATCCTACTCCAGATTCCATACAGAAGTCAAAGAATAACTACCGAGAGAGCTTAAGAAACTTCTGGGGCACTAAGCAAAACCAAAAAACCACAGGAATTAAAGTGATTTTCCATTTCTGGAAGAAGAATGATCACCAGGTAAAATGTTGATGTCCCAACAGCAGATATGAGTGAGAGCTCTGTATTTCAGCAGTGATGAAGAAAGGATATCTTGTCATTGCTACTTTTGTATATATCATATGTTTCTTATTTTACTACCAATCCTCTATTCTCTTCCTGCTTCTACCTCAATATCTTCAGGTGAAAAGTAAGCAAGAGTATTTACTCACAGGAGGAGTCTAATTTTGTTAATAAAAAAANGGTAATTTTTAAAAAAAAAAAAAAAAAAAAAAAAAAGGACAGGACACCTGGAAAATGTGGGGAATAGTAATTGAGCCCAGAGGTCAGACATCTAGAATGAGATGTGTCTGTTGAGATATACTTTTCAAGTGCATGTCCAGAAATTCCAAGCTGCATAAAACAGTTGGATTAAGTCAGACCTGAAGCTTAAAAAGGCCCAACAAACCAGTGACTGCATCCTCTCGCAGCCATCTGATATGCATCTGTGACAGCTGAAAATGCTGAGGGGTCAGATGAGGAGGTCAAACTGGCTGAGCAATCTGGCTGCTAAAAGGTAATGCAAAGAAAAACACTAGTGGTATCTTGGCAATGTTACAGTGTTTCAAGAAGCAGGAACTAAAAGAGTATTTTAAAAAATTCCTTTCCAACCCAAAAACCTACTGCACACATCTTAAAGGTAGTTATTTTTGGCTTTCTTATAATGAAAATGAACACACCACTGGACTGCAATTGGAGACTATCCATAAAGGGAGATCACGAGTTCCCTTACTCAGCATAGGCAGAGAGGAAAAGCTCCTGGCAGCCACGGAGTGCCCGGAGTCATTTAGTATTCTTGGGTCATTCACAGAAAACATCTCACAAAGCCAGAGAGACAGGTAAACAGCAATTTTATTACAAAAAAAATAATCACTGCTGTGGCCCACATAATCCTTAGAAGCAGAGGAGTATTTTCTGGAAATCCGTAGCGCTGGTAAACCACGTTACACAGCAGATACAGTTCACAAGCACTTGAACAAGGCTACAGGGGGAAACAAAAAGTGTGAAAGGGAGCTCATATGGTAATAAAAGTAATGAAAAGAACAAGTTAAGAAAAAAAACAGTCTTGCTGCAAACGAGAGTTTAGTTCATAAAGAGCAGAACAGCACACAACCAGATCAAAGCTGAAGCACTGCTAGGGTAAGATCTAATGTAAACCAAGAGCTAAGAGGTCTGACAAAAAAAAAAACCAAAAAACAAACAAACCAAAAAAAAAGCCCACACACCTTTTCTCCAGCTTTACAGAGAAAGATTTTCTCTCCAATGAACAAAGGAAGTAGACTATTTCTTTGATTATTTTGTTCAAGACAAAACAAATAAATAATCCCTTATAAAAGTTGTTTGGATTGATCTAAGTAAGACTGAGTGAAACAATTACTTCCCTTTGCTTACAACACAATACAATAGGATAATTACAACATTTATACTGCCCTGGAAAGAGATTCATAATTTGGTGTGCCAAAAAAAAAAAAACCCAACAAAAAACCTCCAAAAAATAATCAGAAGGCCCAGATTAGCTTGTAACCAGGCAAAAATTCAAAGGAAAGGCAAATACATGAGCCCACACACAATGTAGAAATAAATGCCTCAAAATAACGGCAACTTTCCTTCAGTTTTGCTTTTAAAAAAATATATTTATTAGAGCTCAATCGTAACACCAAAGCTGCTACTTCTTGAATCAGAACAAGCCTAACAGCTGTAATTACTACAAACTTAAAAACATGTACCTGCTTAGTCAAGATTGAGCAAAAGACCACAAAACATACCTTGTACATTCAATTAGTGTGACTCTTAGTCGACCTTCTGTCAAGAGAGAGTCCTGTATACAGAGGTCTCGATCTTCATATTCATCAGGTGGTAACATTTGGAACGGAAAAAATGGCTTGAACCTGAGAAAATATAGAAGAGAATCATCTTAATTCAAATTATGTAAACAATACTAACAAAATTTAAGGAAAGGTACCAGGATTACAATAAATCTTTAACACTCCTAAAAGAAATACCTACCATTCCTACATACCCATTGCTCAAAAGGAACAGGTAGAAGCTACTAAAGCTTTGTGAATGTAGGAGATGGGAGAATATATAAACAAAGATTGCTTCATGGGAATAGATTTTTTTTAATATTTACTAACAAAGATAACATTGAGCAAACGGGAAGCTGAACACAGAGTACGTTTAGGGTTGCAAACACAACACAAGAGTCCTTTTGCAGTAAATATCTTGTCAGGTTTTTATTTTAAGTTCATCTGCATAAAACATCACAGCATTGAAAGGGGAAAATATACTAGGCCCCTAGAGCATAAATTTTTATGACGTTGCTGTACTTAGAGGACAAACAGCACACTTCAGTTACACAGATTGAAACTTCTCCCATTTCATGAAAAACATTCAGCTGCCCTTTTCAGCCGGTCGTCTTGGACCGAAGTAAAACCCCAGGTATTCTAAATATTTGCCCTTGAGCTTTACTTCCCTCATCACAGCATGCGATTCACGGGAAAAGCAATTCATGTTCAAGCAGCAAAGTGTTTTACACACATTATCTCACCACATAACTCACTCTCTTTGATTAGAATACGCTGAGTTATAAATACTGATTTCGTCTTTAAGTGATGGCGCTTTGGTGTCGGACACAGCCGGGATCTGAGGGGAGGAAGGAGGGGGAGAGGCTGCTCAGCTGCAGCCCCATCACACTGCAGACACGCACACACAGTCCTTCCTAACAGCAAAGGCCACGACCCCGCAAACAGAAAAATATCATGGAATCTGCACTAGCATTTACGTAAACCATTTGAAAAAATGACTTGTGGGGTATTCCTCCTTTCTGTTGTTTATTGCTCCCATTTCCTAGCGCTGCCCCATGCCTTGGGATCCATCTTCCACTGGCACAGCCTCGCAGGGATTATTTCTGTGGGGAAGGCGTACAAATAGCGGGACACAAGCCCCACCGCCTGCAGGACATATCTGCCATTTCATGAGAAAGAAGTCTTTCATAAGTGCTGTTTGCTCAACCAACAGAGGCATCTGCTTGTCACATTCGGAGATCACAATATGTTCAGGAAACAGTCACATGGATCTGAACCGAAGAGTTTCACAAATTCAAATAAATAATTAAGCGCCCTTTAACTGTCGGCACACTCTTCAGGAGGGAGCCCAGTGCTCCGACTCAAGACACTGCATTTCTGTACAAACATCAGCCTCCAGAGCCATGAGAAAGACATTTCTTTTGTTCTCCTTGTGAATAAATACAACTCAACACTCCAGTTCTTTTCCTGAAATCCAATTCAACTTCTAACTTTAATTCGCTTCCAAGTTTCTCCCTCATCAACTCCTTCAGGAAGGAAACAAAACTCTTTTGTAACTGGTCAAGGCAAAATATTAAATTTTTAAAAATATATACTTAAATCAAATAAAGTATTTAATTCTGCATATGAAAAATATGAAGCTATTAAATCACAATGCCCATAGTTTAGGCTTATGAATATATCAATAAACAGCCAGCCCAAAACATGGTTGTGTGTGTCCTAACTGGTTTGTTGCTTTGCTCAATCTTCTTTATATCTCTGGAATTATTAAAGGAATAGCAAACATCACAAAAGTGGGAAAATACCACTGAGATGACCCCACGATTTTTTACCTCCAAGCTCCCAAGATTTGTTGTCACTTCAGGGCCTGGCCACCTTCTCTCAGAGCAGCCAGCAGCTGCACAGCAAACACCTCCTCACACAATTCTCACTTTAAGGGCAAAGGTACCCTCTTTTGTTTGTTTGGGTTTTTTTTAGAAAATATTTTTCCCCCCTTGAAACACAGATTCAAGTAATTTTGTTAGGAAAAAAAAAAAAAAAAGGATCAGTTAGGCAACAACATTGGAAAAATAATACCAAGTTTTGAGTGATTAAATACTTGTACTTTTTTAAAATTATTTTTCAGCACAAAAACAACTTTTCAGTCCATACCAGCAACTGTCCATATACCGCCTCCCAAAAACATACTAAAAAAATAGCTTTCCATGGGAACAACAAATAACAAGTAGCACCAGGAGCCTGGGTGAAGTACTGAATCAATATTTCTGGGGGGCAGGGCCAGAGAAAGAATGAGGATCCAGTACCACCCCAGTAGCCAGGGAGGTCACCATCACCGCTCTGAATTTCTGCAAATGCCAGGCTTTATGGTGTGGGTATGGAGGAGGCCTTTCCTTTACATGCGCCATAAAACAGCCTGAAGGCTATTTAACAAGAAATGCAAGCCTGGACAAATCCATTTTTAATATTAAAAATAAGCAATGACAAAACAAAAACCCCAAAATGTTTGACTAAAATATCCCCATAAGGATGCTGACATCGTATCTACACACTCAGACCAAAAATGTCGTGTCTTTCAAGTAACTTCCGAAGAAAGCCTAAGTACAGGACACACGGCAATCTTTTGCTACAGCATGGAATGATTAAATCATCCTCAAAATAAGCCAAGTTATTCTAGTAGATTAAGATATAATGTTAACTATTAATTTAAAAAAAAAATTTGAAAATAGCAATCAAAATAAACAGCAATGAATTAAAGAGGAAACAATTCTAAAATACCAATGCAGTTATATACAGTAATACACAAAACACATTGTGCTGGACTTTGCTTTTTTTATCCCATATTTGTAGAATATTTAGCTAGTGCTGCACCGTCTCAACAATGTTTTAAATTTATGAGGATTATTACCACTGAAACTAACTTGCAAAATCCCTAGCAAAACACCCTAACACATTTCCAGTGGCTTTAGAAACAAACAGCTAAATAACCCACATTAAACACATTTTTAATGTTTCGGTGCTGCTCTGAGCTTACCAATTTTATATCACAGTACTTCTCTACTTAAGGTAATGTATGAAAAGTTTGTACATTTCCAAAATTAAACATCAGCCACATGACCTTTTAAGTCGATTTCAATTACGTATCAAGTAAACTGGTGACAAACTATACAGTAAATACAAGATAAATCCAATCTTTTTGGAAGATTTTCCTGCTGGGGACTGCTGAATGAATACAGACCCTGATGGGGACAGTGGGTGACACCTTGATCCCTGGTGGTATAAGACCCCACACTGGCCACCTGCAACCCACACACATAAGTCAGGCATGACAGGCTCTCCCATCATTGTCCCCACGGCAGGGACAGCCTGTGAGCTGACCAAAAAAGTTTCACATGGAGAATTCAGTCAGATGACTGTAGTGGAACATAAGAGACAGTTAATACACGGGACTAAACTTACACTAGAAGTAGCATAATGCCAAGCTCTTCCACAGACAAAACCAAAAAAGTTTGCAGCCACTGCACACAGTCAGTGCGTCCCCCTCATGCGAAAGGCTTCCACGCTCCACTCATGCCCTATTTCAGGGCCTCATTCGCTCTCCTCTCATCACCACCTCACTGAGAGAGTCTAGATCAAAATTGCATCTGGAAAAAAAACCCAACCCCCAACAAATAAATCAAGTTTGCTCCCCTCAGTAGGGGTGTTTTCAGCCCCTGAATAATGCTCTTCTTCCTTCCAGTTGTCAGTTCTGTAGAGGAACTCACCTACTTGGAACAAGACTGATTCGGTGGTTCAGTTTTGGAAATGCCTGACCTACATTCCCATTCATTTGTATTCACTATTCTGTGATGACGGTTTCAGGGTCTTTTAGCCAACTTTAACAGAGGACAAGAGTTTTTAATACCTTAGTGTAATTAACCTATTACCTAAATTAACTGCTCCCACAGTACGTACTTAACTACAGTATCTTTAGTTGCATGAGAAAATCTATTAAGCACTGGGGAGGGGGAAAAAAGTATCCATTTTTCTGGCCAAAGATTAACCAAGTGCTTACATGTTTCTGTTCATTGCATCTGTTAAGAATATCCAGAATCCTGGTTAAAAAAAAAGTCAATGTTAAGAGCTAAACACAGACAGGAACAAACTTCAAAAAGCTCTCAGTGCTCCATTTCCTACTTGGAGGAGCAGAAAGACTTACAGCTTCATTCCTAAACACAGGAAGAGGCTACGATCTCATAGAGCTTTTGCTGAGAAGTGACAGCACTTCTAGAATAAATTCTGGAAACATTTTTAAATTATTCCCAGTTTTCTTAAAGGCAGCTTGATAGCTAAAACAGTGGCCTAAAAATTCCGGGATATCTGTTTAAGACCGTATTAATCACTTTTATTACATGAATTCCAGCACTACTTTACTGTCATAAAGATTAAATATTTTCAGGTTTATGAATTTTTAATCAAGTTACATTAACTGAACATTTAAATCTTAACAAACAAGGCAAGAAGATGTAAATCTCAGAAGAGCCCACTGGCTAAAAATGCATCTTTAGCATAAAGCTACTTCGTATACATTGCAAGTATTAGAATTAGCTTTACCGTTCTTAAGTAAAAATTAAATCTAAATTTAAAGTTAGGCTGTGTTCAGTAAAGCATCAATTGATTTTTGTAAATTCAACTGTATTTGAATATTATAGTATCTGAAATATTTTTGAAAGAATAACTGCTGAATTTTTCAGTTCTGGGAGTGCTCAAAATATTCAATTAACATCAGAACAGGTTCGGTTTTTTAGATTGCACTTTATCTGATGCACAAAAATACAAGTCATGGCCTTGTAAAGTGTATAAATTTAAAAAAAAAAGTTATATTTTCAGATATTAAAAAGATCTCTATTCTTACACTGTGTGTAATTTAAGGTGAAGTTTACATCTACAAAAAGACTAAAGCATTACAACCCGCTACTAAAGAGGCGTGATCACATAAATAAGACCTTGAAAGTACTTCACAGCTAACGTATCGGTTAGTGCTAATGCAAACAGCTTACATCATTCTTTACATTACAGGTATAAAAATGGAACTCATTTGGAACAAAATTAGCAGTACTTTTTCATTTCTATTTTTTACTTCAAACAGTATGCTGTATGCTGTGCAAAAGCAATTCTCCGGTTTCCACTGATTTCACAAGGAATAACGCTGCAGAACTGTGTCAGTATTTATATTCAAAAAACTTCAGTAATTCAAGCTACTTTCTTCGGTATGGAAATGTACTGATTCCAGCTTTACCTACACCCATGAAAACATGGTTTACAAACAACCTGAAAAACATTGCCATAAGAGAGTAGGTTTATTTTCTAGGAAATTTTATTGAAAACTGCAAATCAGTTCTAGCACTCCACCCACTGTGTTACAGGATATTCTGCCACAGGCATGTGGGAGGCTCAGACACATAAATTCTCAATATATGAACAGTCACTTCTAAAATCAAGACCTCAGGAAAAAAAAAAAAGCAAGGTTTTTATTATTCCTTTTTCCTTCTTCAAAGATGTTTCACACATTTCCAGATTCTTACACTACAACCTTTCTTATGGCGATACCAGTATCTCTGAAGTGTATCTTGAATCAGACACTCAAGAGAAACACTTCTAGAACTTTAAACCCCATTCTAAAAGAACAAATGTAAATATTCAGGTAGCTCCTTCAAAAAAAAAAAAAATTTGTTTCCTACTTATATGACAGAACTCATTGCAAATACAGCAAGGAGAGTCTTAAAGATTTGCCATCGCTGTCTGTAGTGAACCAGCCATGGGTAAGAAAAAAAATCTTGAATCAGGCTTACTAAAACGACTTTCTTAGCAGCACAAACAAGATGAATCTGACCATACACAGACTTTTGCATTTCGGGAATACTTGCTTGCCAAGTTCAAATTTCCATAAAAACTGACATAGTTCAGTTAACTCAGTATAGTCAATGCCTGTTTGATCTATGAGTTTTCATGTTTTGTTTTGTTTTCTAAATTGTATGTGACCTAGCTGAAACCAACTGTTGGTTCAAATTAAGAGAAAGAGATCAAAATCTGGGTATATTTTAGTCTCAGAAAGGCCAAAGACAAAATCTCCCTGTCTAGCCAGAAAGCCTGAATTGTTGTGGCTCTGCTCCAAATGGAACAGAAGATGCAGAATACACTCTTGTTCATGCAGAGCTGGCAGAGAGGAAGTTGTGGTTCAGCAACCAGCTTTTAGGCATTAGAAGAGAACAGCAGGGGAAATAAAAAAAGAACACAAAAAAACCCTAAACAAACCCAAGCCACCACAGAATTCTACCTTTAGCCAAATTAGAGATTGGTTCCAGTAAATAAGGCTTCAAGTCCCCCCGCAAACATCATCTCTCTGCAATCCAGGTCAGAAGAAAGCGATGCTGATGTTCCAATAGAAGTCTAAGCTCTGTATATGACTCATTCACTGAGCTCCAGTTTTAGTCCTCTGCTCTAAACACTAGCTATGTCCACAGGAGAACTAATGACAGCCTCTTCAACAGAAATGACTGTCTCGCTGCTGAAAACAGTCTGACAGCTGTAAACCAAAAGTGAAAAAATATTTGTATCTGTTCTGAATTCTAGATGTGATAGCTTTCCAAGGTTTCTCCTCATTCCCCCAGTTAGTTTTTAAAATACTCAAACTACAGAAGCATCTACATTTATCTAGCCACTTCTGACAAGCAGAAGATAGTTGAATTGACACCCATAAAGTCTTCCAAAGTGGTGGAGATAAACTATCCCAGGATTAGCAGTACCATTTTCAAAGCTGACCTGACTGATAGTTCACCTTAAAACTGCAAACAGCAGTAACTAAGGATCTGTATTACAGGCAGCTCAGCTGTTCAGACTGCAGTGGTAAGGAGGGCACTGACAGGGACACACCATGGCATGTACTTGCCAACTGTCCCCCAAGCAAAGGTGTCACCATTTGTGAGTCACAGAATTTTATTAATGGGCCCTTGCTGTAAACAAACAGGATCAGAAGCTCAGTCTAGATATGACCTGTGGCACCACCGCGGGCAATCAAATACAGCTTGCAATATTAATTACCAGGAAGGATTCCTGCACTGTGCAAATCCTGCATCACTGATGGCAAGCTCCAGTTTGGAGTTGTGATAACATCTGAAAGAAGCAGATGCTCAAATTACCATAACCTTCTCCCACCATCCCCATGATGATTTTGAATATTGTCTCTAATTTGCCCTTCTTTCAGAGGAACACAAGGGGAGGGGATGGGGAAGAAGAAGAAAATGTGTTTTTGTAGCATTGTTTTAAAACAATACCACTGACTAACACTGCTGTTCCCACCCCACCTCCCCTTGTAATCCACTGGGCTCTTTGCTTGGCAACATTAGAACTGGTTTTGTTTGTTCCACCATATTGCATTAAGTTTTGTTAGCAAGTATGCAGAGTTCTTCTTAAAAAAAAAAAAAAAAAAAGTACAAACTGTTGAAGTTTGAGTTACACTGCATCATTTCCACTGTTTAATTACTTCAGGATTATTCAGTAAACCAGATCATTCCCAGTGCTGATTCAAACACTGCCACAAAGCCTTCTGCCATGTCACTGCGAGACTATGATCTTCAATTTCTGCTCTTCCAATTTGAGCTCAGGCAAACAGGAATAATGGTTTAAGTCATTTACTACACAAGTGGCATTCATGTAAAAGTCCATTCTAGTTCTCCCTACACAATGGCTTACATTTAAAACACTCTATGAATTGACAGGATATTTTTTCAAAGGCTTAAAGCATTTTACATATGTGGTATTAGTTATTGTAAGTATTAGAATCTCCATTTCGGCAACACTGGCAAACAACACAACCTTGTACTTAACATTACAAAAAGCAGGCCATAATATTTGTACACATTTCCTTCTGAATGGGCTTTTTTCATAACTATGTTGCCATTAAAACTGATACAGGAAAATCAACTGAAGCTTAGCATTAAGACTAAGTTAAGTGAGTCAGGTACAAAGTATGTTAAGTGCTATAATTTCCATTTGATATGCACAAATAATTTAAAAATATTGGACAGAAATCAGGGGATAATGTTGTAAATTTACATCTCAAATTGCCCCAGTAAGTTTCACAGTTTAAGAAATAGAAAATTGCTTAAAAAAGCATTCCCAAATGATTATCCTAATTTAATTTTATGCTAGGCATATCTGGCAATTAATTAGTCTGTACGTGTAACAGCCTGATGAACTCTATCAGCAGATCTCTGTAAAACACTCTTTGTTGCAGACAGATTTTTATGACATCTGGTAAGTCTTTCAAAACATGACAACTGTACTGCTGTAGTAGAATCCCTGCTTTTTCATGAAAGGGTTATAGAGGAGAGGGCTGGGCGCACAGCTCCCCACAGACCCTTCTGCTGAATTATGGCAGAGCTGCAAGCTTAACAAGGGAGTTAAATTAGAAATGGAAATTGTTCCTGTGTAGTTTTAAGGCTAAATGAAAAAACAGCTAGCGGGAGGGAGGGGAACCCCACAAAGTAGCTCCCCAGAGCCAACACAGAATTGAAAACAATTTCTGCCTTTCATCTCAGGAAAAAAAAAAAAAAAACCAAACAAAAAAATTTTACCTCTCTTTTTCTTCTTTACTACACCTAGTATCTCCTTGGCAGTTTACATGGGCACAGACAGGTGTAAAACACTGTTGGGCTCCAGTTGGGCCCCACAGTAAAGAGACACACTCCCAAGTCCCAAGGAGGCCTATTAAGAAGAGCGGTAAGGGAGGCAGATGCGCCCACATGGCTTTGGGGAGGTGCCATGCCGACCTCTGAGCTGCCAAACCCGACACTGAAGATACCCAACGTGCCGGGCAGAGTGCTTGAAGAGTACCCGCTCCTGTGGCTCTGCACACACAGCCATTTCACTGCTGGTTGGACCATCTAACTGTACTGGGGAAACTCTCTTCACAACACACGCCTGTCTCTCAACTCAGGTCTTCACTGCAGATTTTTGAATATTTTTTAAATTCATTTACTAACTACACTGGCTGGCATCACCGAACATCTTAAAGATCTGAATTCTAACCTGATTTGATTGTTTTGTGGGAAAAAAATGCAATTTGTTAAACAGCGAAGGTAAATAATAACAGGAAATGCTTCTAAAACTTGTGTGGATCTCTCTCATGTGTCTCAGCCGAGATGACCACCATTCCAGTAAATTCTTTAATTGGAAACTCACATTTTTTTATAAATTCTGTGTTCAGCTCAGAATGTCACAATTAACCTGACAAATGTTTATAAAATAACAAGTCCCAAATCTCCTTCACACAAACTGGCACCCACACATTTCCAAAATGAGAATTTATCCAGTGTTATGAACAAGCCCTCTTCAGCCCTCAAATATCAGGGCACTTTCAATACAGCACTTTTTTCTCAATTATATAAAATATTGATATTCATGTATTATGCGGAATGGAACCTGCTCAAAAAGGTAATTGATCCCAGCTAATATTTGTAATAGTGGGTCATCACTTCCTTCTGGACAAAAGCACAATTTGAGATCATCACGTTACAGTTTTTGCAGTTCTGCAATGAATGGATTTTAGCAGACTAAGGCAGCACAAATTATCTATTAAATTAACAAATTGCATGAGTATGCAACTTTTTTCTTCATACTCATTTTAGACAGTAAAGGCTATTAATCCTAGAGGAAGTTTAAAAGTCTGTTATTCTCTATAGAGCAATAATATCAGGAATAACCAAATGTTGAACTAGTTCTAAATCAAACTAGTGTGAACATGAACTCTAAACACAGGAGCATATCAGGTGACTTCAGGCAATCTCTGCAGGAATGCAGAATAATCAGTTCCCCATAGAAACCCAGTAACATGAAAGGACTAGCTCCCACAGCTAAATCGGCAGCCTGAGACTAAGCTTCGCTGCCACCAGAGCACCGTGCTGTCTGAAAACTACTGTCCTTACCCAGGCTGCTTATTTCAGCGCTCTCTCATCAAGTATCATTTATTAATAAAAAGATTAACTATTTCACACTCTTGCTATGTATGAAATAGGTTCTACAAGAGACTTATAAATTTTAACATCAAATGAGTTACTGAGAGCATATTAACTACCCACTTTTACAAGTGAATTACGTGTCTCTCTTTCTTAAAGTAACCTCCTTCAAGGAAAATGCAGTGCTCAGTTTTGTGCAGCAAATAAGGAACATCAGTTACACCATCCCCAGAAACTAAAAATCATAGTACAGCCTGTAGAAGGCAATTCGGAATAGCCCAACTCCAGTGTTTGAGCACACCTTAGCTGCTCCAACAGACAGGCTCTGAGCCAAACTCGGGTATTTGTTAGATGCCTACAGTTCAGCACTGTTATTAACTTCTGCATGTCCTGTATTTACTTTGAAATAAGTTACCTTTCAAAAAACCAAAACCAACCACTACTGCTTATATCATATTTTATTTAAAATAACCAAAAGCTACACAAATTATGAAAAATAAAAAGTATTTGTTCTCACTGAGCAGCAAGATCAGCTCTAATGCTCGGGATGAGAGTTCAGATGAACAGCAACGCAAAGTCTCAACGCTAGCGCATGCAGAACACCATGAGGTACCAAATACACCTCATCAGATTCGTCAGAGCTTTCACTCACTATCCACATGAAAGAAAGTCACTGCAGGACTAAGATCAAGCAATCTTAAAACACAAAACAGTAAAGGTGTTAAATGAGGTAATTTCCACTGTTACTGCACAAAGAATATTTTATGTACCCTTTTCAAGTAAGAGAAGTTGAAGGAGATTATTTTTCCATCAGACAAATTAAACTTAACACCAGACTAATGGCAGCAAACACAAGCAGGAATCACCAAAACTGACTCTTTTATGGCTTTGTCCATCTCTCCCTCCAGCTGAGATTATTATTTTATTTTTCCCCAGCTATACCTTTGGTCTTTCAGTTTCTTCACTGATCCACCAGAGTGCCATATTAATTCCTCACCCTTCCAGGTAAGAAAAGACAATGTAACATTTTTTGACTAATCATAGGAAAAGGCTCACTCTTAACCCAAAAAGAATATCACCTTTATACTGGGAAATATCCAGTATACAGGTGATCATTCATTAAATCTGATTTTATAATTAACAAGTTTCAAAATAATATTCTTTCAGAATTAGATCATTCCAGTGTGAAAGTCCATGAAGTTCTGGAGTTGGGGAAGAAGACTAAAAGGTTTCAAAACCCCTAGAACCAAGAGGCTTTGAACTTGATATCTACATAAGGAAAATTAGGTACAGATTTTCTACTGCATACTTTATTTAATCTGAAGAAATTTGTAAACTTATCGACCCTCCAGACATAATGTATGTCTGAGATAGACATACACTCCCAAAGTAAAGACAGTAAAATGGTCTGCTCTACAAAAAGATTCCTTCTATACACGTAGCACCCTTGAAAAAATGAAAATATTTCATGTTCTGGGGTTTGGTCTTTTTTTACTGTGTCGCGTTGCCTGCTGATCCATTTATCTAACTCCTGTACGAATAAGAAAACCTACATGTCCACGCACTACAGAGATAATCTTTCAAGAGTGAAACTACTGTCTGCAGACAGATCTACTGATTCCAATTATCACCACTTCACCATTAGTGGAACAAGTCTTTGTGCTGGCATCATTCAGAGCGTCACCTCTCTGGAACAGTCTGAAAACCCACAAAGCACCACAGCGCTGCTTCAAGCTTTGCAGAGCAGAAAAAGGACTCAGATCCCAGGGGTGGGAGGTGTAATTAATGCTTCTCTACACCAGCAGATTTCTGCACCCAGCCTAGGCATTCCATTGAAAGAAAAAGAGAAAACCTCCTGTTTCTTTTCAGCAGCAACAGGAATGAGAACTTCAAACGGGACCGCCTTACAGATTTAACTAGTAAGAGATTCATATCACCACTGCAGTTGAAATTCACTCAAGAAAGAGAATCTCCATATCCTCTCCTTTTGCAGAAGCTGTAGAGAAAGTAGGTTTCTCCTCAGGCTACTGATTTCTGAAGTTAAGACAAGCTCAACAGTCCCAATCTCTACAACCATTTCTGGTATTTCTGAGTATAACCTCATCGTATGAA
>VZTM01038046.1:97941-156387 GCA_013400555.1 Jacana jacana
AGAGCTGGAGCACCTCTCCTATACAGTCTGGCTGAGAGAGCTGGGGCTGTGCAGCCTGGAGAAGTGAAGGCTCTGGGGAGACCTTATAGAAGCTTTCCAGCATCTGAGGGGGAGCTACAGGAAAGCTGGAGAGGGACTTTTTACAAGGGCATGTAGTGATAGGACAAGAGATAATGGTTTCAAACTAGAAGAGGGTAGATATCAGGAAGATATTTTTCACTATGGGGGTGGCGAGACACTGGCCCAGAGAAACTTGCTTCCAGGGATTTAGCCAACATCTACTATACGAGATAGCAATTGTCATTCAATAGCAGAGTAGCTTCAAAAGAGGGTGTTTTGCCAGACACAAAACACATTTCTTAGAGCCAAAGAGAAGGGCTTACATAATATTAGAATAGAACACAAATCACTACTTATTTGTTTAGACAAAGCGCATCCCTCCTTTCTTCAATTAGTAGCCAATGGCTTTTATGGAGAAAGTCATACATAAAATGCTAGGCAAACTTTACAATGTACTTACTACTCTACATTGCCTCCCCCCGTAGACACTTAAGAGCACCACATCAGGAATGCAAGATACCTTCTTCCACTTCCAAGCTACAGTTAAGCACATCTCACAAAAGTTACGCCTAGCAATGGATGATACGGAAGATGATCTCGCTAATCACCACTTCATTGATAAAGTTTTGTATCTAACTGTAAAGAATACAAAAGTATATGTGCCGGAATTTGGCTGCAGCAACAGACAGTAAAAGCATGAAGACACAACATTTTAATGCTGTATTTTACAACTGAATAATAGACAAGGGAGGGAATCTGATTTACACAGAACTTAGCTATGGGATGCTCAAAATTACAGGCAAAAGTTCTCTTATGCCATTTGCTAGCATGTAATAACCTATAGAAGTTGCCTAATACAAAAGACAAGGAAAATGGTGCATTTTAATTTTTAATGATACTTTAGCATCCTGAAACACGATAAAACTCCTTTGTGAACTTCAATCTGGAAACTCCCAGTGTAACAAAAAGCTCCCTTTTAACCAGCTGAAATGAGAAGTCCACACACTCCAAATGCTTTTGTTTACAAGGTTGTAATTACTGCCATTCAAAGATTTATTTACAAAGTTACTTGAGCAAGAATAAGGAGACGTCAAAAAGGTTTTGAACTAGCCATGGAAGCAAATACTATGTACCTAAACAAAAGGCATATAGGCCATAGGAAAAATGGGGAGAGGATAAGCACATTCCCTGTAGATGAGAAGTTTCAAGTAAGGTAGCATGTTATTAAGCAATTGTGAAATTCTGCTGACTTCTTCCTATACATTCTATGCTAAGGAATATATTAACCTACCACAATCCAAACCAATGTATTCTTAAAAATTCTCTGAAATACCAAGTTTTACATCTTATCAGCAGGGGGCTAGTTTTTCCAAATCAGTTCTCCATACCACCTGAACCACTGTGTCTCAATTCTCAACCATGCCACCACCTAAGGGTGTATTGTTACTGCTCAGCTGTTACCAAGTTTTACTCTTTAGGGATCCACCTCACAAATTCATCTGTGTTTCCACACACTGGTGGAGAATACATGTTTTCAGTCTGTGTTCTACAAAACCTTGGGCAACTCTGGAAAGCCCAAGGTTCACAGACAGCTAAAGATGTCAATGCAGGAGGCCTGTGTTTCCACCTGATCCTTTAAAGGCAAAGTTCCAGACAGCTAGAACACCAATGACCCAGACTCCCTTCCCTAATACAGTTTCATTAATGCGCATTAAGCTTAGTGTCCTGCCTTCCCCCTTAACAGCACAGTGGGTCAGAATGACATGCTTAGAACATGGCATAAAACCTAAAGGTCAAAGGCACCACATACAGGGTTGTTCACTGTTTCACTGAACATTTGCCACCCCGTGCTACCAGCCTACAATCTAGAGTGAAAACCAGTTATGATACTGCATTTCCCTGTCAAGCACTCACAAATCCCCAACTCCTTAAAACTTAAAGGGAACATTTTATAGTAACAGTTCATTCTTCTTAGTTCTATAATAATTTATGCTTCCTATATTGTTCTTCATGTCAGTTCCCTTCTACCCTTATACTCATTTCTGTCCCAAACACCGTGTTCTGTTTCTTTCTTTTGTCTCCCCTCCAGTCCCTTTAACACGTCAGTGCCTCATACGCCTCATCCAGTCTGACACAGAAAGTTTGAAAAATGTGGAAAATTCACTACCTCTATCTAAATGATGACAGTACCCTACTGCCCAGGTGCATTTTTCCCAGAGGAAGAATGAAGATGTCTATCTTCCTCTGCCAAAGGGGAGAAGGCACATCATCACTTGTCCCACAGGCACCCTAAACATTTATCTAGTGAGCATAACTGTTTCTAGGTACGCCGGGAGTGCCCACTCTGCACCACAACAGTGCTACCCCAGCCACTCCTTCAGTCTCTTTCCAACAGCTCTTGATAGCTTCCCTGCTGCCAGGGTTGCTCTCTTCTGGACAGCAATTCAGTACCTCAGAATTTGAAAGGACTACTATGTCACCCAAAGAAACTTTCCAAATCTTGCATATTTTACACGTCCACTTTCATGAGAACTCTTATAAATTCAATTGCAGAAGAACTAGCTGAAAAGTCCTCAAAAATTACATCACTGCAAAGCTAATTACGCTTAAAAATTCAAACAGGCTTTTTCAGTTACTCATCTCTGATGAATTTCAGAGAAAAGGCTTATTGCAGAAGAATGTAGTAAACAAAAATCCTTACTCAACACATAGTACAATGTACAACAAATAAACACAAGAGAAAGGAAACAATAGTGTCCTAGGAGTGGTAAGACAAATGACAGAAAGGAAACATGGTACCTGAACAGTGGTAAGACATTCAGTATCTTTTAATCAGAAACAAAGGTGGAATCTATTTGCCACTTCTACTATGGAAATATCACTACACATTACATTCTATTCACTATATAATTTCGTTTGTGCCACCACAGGATTATTTATAAAAAAATATGCTTACAAAAAACCCATGAGGTCTCCTCAAGTTTTACTACAATAGTGGCAGTACTTCTCTTATCAACTTTTAGATCACCCTAAAGAAATTCAGCAAACCAGAAAGAAAGAGAAGACCATCTATCATGCAATTTCACAATATTCCCTAGAGAGTGAACGTGATTCTTTCTCTCACTAAGCAACAAGCACCCTGCCTCTATATATAAGCATAAGCCACAAGTTTCACGCAGGTGGCTGACCAGTGGAAGAAAGTTGGGAGGACACCCCAGAGCCACACAATCCACAGCATTATCCTTCTACCTTTCCCAAAAAGCATATCATGGGCCTGTCTCTGGACACCTGACAGGATGCCAAAGTTTGCTGCTATCTACTAATTCCGCCATTTAGTTACACACGGTTTGGGGCTTGTCACAATCTCACTGTGCAGTGGCTTTATCACCTACTATAAATGGAAAATGATGCTTACTTTTACACAAAGCTTTCGATACCACAGAATAGAATCACAGAATGGTTCAGGTTGGAAAGGCCCTTAAAGACCATCTAGTTCCAGACCCCTACCCTGGCAGGGACACCTCCCACCAGACCAGGTTACTCCAAGCCCTATCCAGCCTGACCTTGAACACCTCCAGGGATGGAGCATCCACAGCTTCTCTGGACAACCTGTTCAAGTGCCTCACCACTCTCACAGTAAAGAATTCCTTCCTAATATCTAACCTAAATCCACTCTTTCAGTTTAAAACCATTACCCCTTATCCTATTGCTACACTCCATGACAGAGAGTCCTTCTCCATCTCTCCCACAGACCCCCTTTTAGGCGCTAGAAGGCTGCTAGACAGAGCAGACAAGCAGTGTACAAGTACCCCTACTGTAGAAGGGCCAAGAAAAACCTCTTAACCTATTAAGAGCAAAACACAGATGCCAATGCACATCACCCAATGTAGCACTGAGGACACACGACATCTTACCTGATTTTGTAATTAGGTAAGGTGTGATTGCGCTTTATAACTTTCTTGAACTGGTTCACAATGACAGAAGTGAGCGAAGGCAAGGGCCGTCCTTCCAACTGAGACTTCACTTCAAAGAGTATCACAGGGTCATCCATAAAAGAGAAGGACCAGTGAGTGAAGGGCAGGCGTGTGAAGACCAGCTTCAGCTTCCCCGTCACCTGGGAGATCTTGACAAAGAGGTAGGCCGACTTGCCAAAGACCAGGTCAGCATCAATGGCCAACTGGAAGCCACCATTGTACTCCAGGTCTACCTCAAAGCCCAGCTCCTCAGGGCAGCCCTCTTCATTGCAGACCACTGGCCGAATGAGCTTGATCGCTTTGAAGACAGGCAAGACATTGCCGAGAGACACCTCCCTGAGGCTGAGACCCTCCAGCACCTTTCCCTGGAGCACCCTGGCCTGAAGCAGCTCCTCAAACTCCACCTTGATCTTCTTGATGACCCAGTTCCTGACCAGGGCCGTATCCCTGAGCTCCCTGAAGAGGAAGAGGAAGATAGCATTGAGGAAGTGGCACGTCTCCTCATGGGAGAAGGGGGCCAGAGGGGCCTCTGGCAGCTGCTGCTGCTGCTGCTGCTGCTGCGGCGGCTGCTTGGCGCTGGACTCCGGGCCCGGGGCGGNGGGGCGGCCCTCCCCTCCGTCCGGCTCTCATTGGTGCAATCGGGAAGGCTTCTCCGGAGACGTCACAACGCTGCGCGGTGAGTAGTCTCAGCGCAGCGAGCGCATGCGCAGGCGCTCAGCTGGGCGGAGGAAGCGGCGGGAGGGGGCGCTGGAAGGGGTGAGATTCTGGGGCTCTGCAGCCACCCGCTCCCGGGGAAACGTCCCGCCTGCGGGAGAGTGATCCCGATCCCGAGCACAAATGCGGGCTGGGTGGAGAACAGATGGAGAGCAGTCCTGAGGAGAAGGACTCGGGGGTGTTGGTTGATGCGAGCCGGCAACGTGCCCTCACAGCCCAGAGGGACAACCGCATCCTGGGCTGCGTCCCCAGCAGCGTGGCCGGGAGAGCGATGGGAAGGGATTCTGCCCCTCTGCTGCGCTCTGGTGGGACCCTCCTGCAGGGCTGCATCCAGCTCTGGGGGCACCAGCATAAGAAAGGCATGGACCTGTTGGAGCAGGTGCAGAAGATGCTCAGATGAGGGCTGGAGCGCTGCTATAAAGACAGGGTGAGAGTTGGTGGTGTTCAACTCAGAGAAGACAAGGCTCCAGGGAGACCTTTTAGCACCATGCAGTACCTAAAGAGGGCTTATAAGAAAGCTGTTCAGGAGCATTATACAAGAGTATGGACTGATAGGATTGAGAGCTAATGGCTGCAAACTTGAAGAGCATAAATTTAGATTAGATATCAGGAAGAAATTTTTCACTCTGAGGGTGGTGAGACACTGGAACAGGTTGCCCAGAGAAGCTATGGATGCCCCATGTGTTCAAGGCCAGTTTCGATGGGGATTTGAGAAATCTGGTCTTGTGGGAGGTGTCCCTGCCCATAGCAGCGGGGTTGGAACTTGATCGTTAGGGTCCTTTCTAACCCGAAGCATTCTATGATTCTATAAGGTGATCAGTTTCATTAGGGACTTGGTTATCCAAGGAACATAAGAGGAGAAAGGATATTTAGTCCCTTCAAAAATCAGCAGGTGGGTATTTCTGGAAGATTGCCCTAGAGAGGGGCAAAGAGAAAACATCTCTTTTCATGGGAGTTCTGTCGCTTCCTAGAACCTCTTCTCTGTTTTCCTGCTGATGAGAGATGCTTTTGGCAAATATTGGAAATAGTGTCTAGGTGACATTTTATCAAGCTCAGTTATTACTGGTGATAAGATCTGTTTCCATTCTCTTCAACTATTTACCAATGCTTAAAAGCTGACATTGAATAGATGAAGTAAAACCCACAGCCAAACACGTGGAGGAAAGGAATACGCAGAAATGAAGGCTGAGAACCAGGCACAACATGGTGATGTTTCAGCCTGTAATGTGCAGGAAATGGCTGTTGTCTTGTGTGCAGGACTGAGCTACTGCGACAATCCAAGGCAGGGCGTTCTTTGTAGGACAGACTGTGGCTTTGCTGAAGTCGGAGGGGTAAGGAAAGGAGGGCACCTCGCCTCCCAGAGCACACAACCCCCCTTCCAGGAAGTCAACAGATACGGTCCCTGCAGGAGGCAAGGCGAGGCAGGAAGAATAGACATTTATAAAAATGGCTTTAAAAGCAATGAACAAGAGGAGAAAGAAGAAACACGAGGTGAGTCAGGGCTACAGTGAGTGGGAAGAACACGCGTGGAGACTCGTCAAAGGAGTCATTTTGAAATGTTGGGAGACTGAGCCAGAAGACCCATTGTATTCAGATACGGTTTACAGGAGTGTCAGTCAAAATAACTGTATTTTTACTGGAAATGTAAACAGACTTCCAAAATAACCATTATTCCAATTCAGCAAACCTGTTTTAAGGCCAGATCAAAGCTGTACATACTGCTGCAGAGCACAGTCTGACAGCAGCACATTGTTTTTCCGGGTGCTTCCCTGTGTCAGGGGTAGTCTTTTCTTTCAGGCTTGAAATAGAAGTTTCATAATTTATGAAAGACAGCCACTGTTAAGACAAAAGTTACTTAAAGGATAAAACTCATTTTTTACACCTGTTTTCATTTTTAGACAAATATAACATTATCCAAGAACCTTCTAGCTAGATGTTTTTATAGAATAAAAGCCCACAGGCTCACATTGTTGGTCGATTTTTTTTTTCCAGCCTCCAGAACTACTTAAAAATGCAAACAACAGGAGAAGAAAATGTGAAATTTAAATGCCAGGAAGATAAAAGCCCTCTTCTCCCTCCCCCTTCCTAAAGTGTGTGGGGTGGGAGGATTGAAAAGCTCTTAATGATGCAGCGCTGTGGTTTGAAACCAGAGATTCAGAGTATGAATTTTTTATAGGTCTTGTGACTGAAAGTTGAAATGCCTGGGTGTTTAACAGGGCATTTCTATAGAAATACCAGAGAGGTCATTAGTCCAACATTGGAACTGCTCTGTTACGGGGCCTTAACCGTGGCTAATACAGGCACATGCGGAAAGAATGGAAAGGTTTGGGATTTGCAACTAAATGGCTTTTCAGATAAGCAGTAATATATTCAGAAAGGCAATAGCAGCGCTGGGTTTGGGTCAGAAGGAACAGCAGTTAAAAAAAAAAAAAAGAAAGAGAAAAAGTCACATCACAGATGTCTCAATTGAGTATTTTCTTCTGTTAAACAAGCAGAATAGGAAATTGGGCATATTTTGTGCACCTGNTGGTGGTGTTCAACTCAGAGAAGACAAGGCTCCAGGGAGACCTTTTAGCACCATGCAGTACCTAAAGAGGGCTTATAAGAAAGCTGTTCAGGAGCATTATACAAGAGTATGGACTGATAGGATTGAGAGCTAATGGCTGCAAACTTGAAGAGCATAAATTTAGATTAGATATCAGGAAGAAATTTTTCACTCTGAGGGTGGTGAGACACTGGAACAGGTTGCCCAGAGAAGCTATGGATGCCCCATGTGTTCAAGGCCAGTTTCGATGGGGATTTGAGAAATCTGGTCTTGTGGGAGGTGTCCCTGCCCATAGCAGCGGGGTTGGAACTTGATCGTTAGGGTCCTTTCTAACCCGAAGCATTCTATGATTCTATAAGGTGATCAGTTTCATTAGGGACTTGGTTATCCAAGGAACATAAGAGGAGAAAGGATATTTAGTCCCTTCAAAAATCAGCAGGTGGGTATTTCTGGAAGATTGCCCTAGAGAGGGGCAAAGAGAAAACATCTCTTTTCATGGGAGTTCTGTCGCTTCCTAGAACCTCTTCTCTGTTTTCCTGCTGATGAGAGATGCTTTTGGCAAATATTGGAAATAGTGTCTAGGTGACATTTTATCAAGCTCAGTTATTACTGGTGATAAGATCTGTTTCCATTCTCTTCAACTATTTACCAATGCTTAAAAGCTGACATTGAATAGATGAAGTAAAACCCACAGCCAAACACGTGGAGGAAAGGAATACGCAGAAATGAAGGCTGAGAACCAGGCACAACATGGTGATGTTTCAGCCTGTAATGTGCAGGAAATGGCTGTTGTCTTGTGTGCAGGACTGAGCTACTGCGACAATCCAAGGCAGGGCGTTCTTTGTAGGACAGACTGTGGCTTTGCTGAAGTCGGAGGGGTAAGGAAAGGAGGGCACCTCGCCTCCCAGAGCACACAACCCCCCTTCCAGGAAGTCAACAGATACGGTCCCTGCAGGAGGCAAGGCGAGGCAGGAAGAATAGACATTTATAAAAATGGCTTTAAAAGCAATGAACAAGAGGAGAAAGAAGAAACACGAGGTGAGTCAGGGCTACAGTGAGTGGGAAGAACACGCGTGGAGACTCGTCAAAGGAGTCATTTTGAAATGTTGGGAGACTGAGCCAGAAGACCCATTGTATTCAGATACGGTTTACAGGAGTGTCAGTCAAAATAACTGTATTTTTACTGGAAATGTAAACAGACTTCCAAAATAACCATTATTCCAATTCAGCAAACCTGTTTTAAGGCCAGATCAAAGCTGTACATACTGCTGCAGAGCACAGTCTGACAGCAGCACATTGTTTTTCCGGGTGCTTCCCTGTGTCAGGGGTAGTCTTTTCTTTCAGGCTTGAAATAGAAGTTTCATAATTTATGAAAGACAGCCACTGTTAAGACAAAAGTTACTTAAAGGATAAAACTCATTTTTTACACCTGTTTTCATTTTTAGACAAATATAACATTATCCAAGAACCTTCTAGCTAGATGTTTTTATAGAATAAAAGCCCACAGGCTCACATTGTTGGTCGATTTTTTTTTTCCAGCCTCCAGAACTACTTAAAAATGCAAACAACAGGAGAAGAAAATGTGAAATTTAAATGCCAGGAAGATAAAAGCCCTCTTCTCCCTCCCCCTTCCTAAAGTGTGTGGGGTGGGAGGATTGAAAAGCTCTTAATGATGCAGCGCTGTGGTTTGAAACCAGAGATTCAGAGTATGAATTTTTTATAGGTCTTGTGACTGAAAGTTGAAATGCCTGGGTGTTTAACAGGGCATTTCTATAGAAATACCAGAGAGGTCATTAGTCCAACATTGGAACTGCTCTGTTACGGGGCCTTAACCGTGGCTAATACAGGCACATGCGGAAAGAATGGAAAGGTTTGGGATTTGCAACTAAATGGCTTTTCAGATAAGCAGTAATATATTCAGAAAGGCAATAGCAGCGCTGGGTTTGGGTCAGAAGGAACAGCAGTTAAAAAAAAAAAAAAGAAAGAGAAAAAGTCACATCACAGATGTCTCAATTGAGTATTTTCTTCTGTTAAACAAGCAGAATAGGAAATTGGGCATATTTTGTGCACCTGATGGCAGCTTAAGAGCCTCTGAAATGTTCAGCTCAGTAATCGCTTTTTCCTCTCCCAGGAACCTTTTCAACAGGAGCCATGTTATCTTAAAGACACGTTATGAAGCAAGAATCAGGCGTGTTTTAGCATTTTCAATGAGAACGAAAGAATAAAGGGAAGTAGCAGAAAATGCATTGACATGAATTAAAAAAGGATGTGCAAAAAGATGTTCTATAACATAAAGCAGGATTGCAGTAAGAGGAAAAAAAAATGTTTAAATTTGTCAGGTAGAGGAGAAAAAAAGATTCATCTTAATACCACCTAAAAAGGGCTTTTAAGAGCATATTTTACTTTGGCTTCAATTTGGAAGTTGCTATTTGTGGAATATTGTGGAATTCTGGATAAATTTAAAGCTGTATGCAACCTCACCGATTTCCACCATGGTTACAAAGGGCTTTGTAAAACTGGGTAGAATATACTCTAGTATGTGCAGTTTGAACAGCTGGCAATTATTAAATAGGATGCTAGACGTGCCAAAAAAGAAAAAAAGACACTATATATATATAACTTTAAAAAAAAAATAGTACTAGGGGAGAGTTCATTAAAAGTGATGTTTTACCTATATTTAAAAACTGAAAATACTCTCTTGTGTTGCACACCAATTTAGGACATGACAGCAACAAACCTGTCAGTCTAGAACTTCAAAACCACTTTTCACCATTTTGCAGGAGATTGCAACAGCGTGAGGGTCCAGAGATTGCAAAATAGAGAGAGCCCAGTAACTTAATAGAGAACATGTAGCATTAATTCACAGAAGGGGCTTGTGCTTGAGCCAGTTCTCCTGTTCTACACAAAGAGGAGTGACGCCCTGGGAAGATTTGTCCTGCTTCATCTCATCTCGTGACCCATCCAGGGATCATTTGGTTTAGGAACATTTTTGTGACGGTAGGGCCAGTCGAAGGAGCACACTTTAAAGTTCACATCATGGCACTGAGGAAAGAAAGATCCCTATCACAAGCTTAGAAAAGCAACTACAGGTGTTCCACTTTTATTTTTTTTTTAATTCAAAAATGCAAGGAAGTCTAAGTAGATTATTTTTCAAAGCAGGAGGTGCTGGGTTGTTTTGTAACAAGTGGATTTAGTAATTTTCTACATCACTAGACTGGAGTCATTGACTGCTTTTGTAATGTCTGTTGGCAAATTTATTTCATACTTTCCTTGGCCCCCTATTGTTTTTGTATTGTGTGTCTTAGAGACCAAAATTAGATTATCATTCTCATGGTGCTGCATGAAACGGGATTTAGAAAGTGATTAGGTAAATTCATGAGGAAAAGAAAAAACCCATTGAAGGCTCTGAAATACAAAGATTGCTGGAAGATCCGCTGGTGACAGACTGCTGGGGGGTGTCCTTTTCTTTCAACAATCCTCAGGCATCTAAAATTTCAGACAGGATACACTGCATAGAGGGCAGGGGGTCTGGTCCCGTTCTGAAGATATGTTTGGAAAAAAAGAAAACAATGACATGCAGCCATCAGGACTGCTCCCGGTCCTTGTGAGCTCTGCCAAGGACAATGTCATCTTATTGTCAGGTGATCCTACATTTTACTGGAGTAAACCTCCTTAAAAACAATGAGACTTGGAAGCATGTTAGATTTCCTTCAGAGTAGCCTAAATTCCTTTTGTTTGGTTTTGTTTTTAAATCCTGCAGGTTGCAGTATGAGTTTGCCCCCAGTGCTGGCAGAAAGGGCTCACCCCACATCCAGCTGGTCCCTTCTCAACTCACCTGGAGGAGCTCGTCTGAGCCCACTCCTTGCCTGGAAGATGGTCCATCTCTTGCAGCTCAGTATTCATTTCCAAATCTGTCAAGTACATTTCTCTATCATGAGCTGAGTTCCTCAAAAAAAAAAGAAAAAAAAAAAGAAAAAAAAAAAGAAGCAGTTTGGGTGACTCAATCATATTTAGGCTGCATTAGTTCCGTAGGAAACCACCAGCAGCTCGTGAATTGTTGGATCCATTGAGTTGAATGCATCCTTTTATCTTCCTAAAAAGTCTGACTCTCCAACATTTAGCTATTTTTAAGGATGGTAGCTGAGAATTTTAGGAGGTTTTATTTCTCTCCTAGAAATGACTCACCATATGAATTCAGAAAAGGATGCTAGACCCATGTTTTCAGGGTTGGGGTGCACTTTAAATGCTGCTTTTTGGTTGGGTCCTACCTGAGGCACCTAAGCCTCAATTCTCAGAGCTAATGAGAAACTGCAGAGTTTAATTTGGAATTACAAACACTCTGTGCAGTGGCAGGAAAAAAAAACACAACAAAACCCAGGAATCTCAATTTTCAGCCCAAAGATGCAGATGGCCTGAATTGATGTTCACTTCTGAGAAAAAAAAAAAAAAAAAAGGCTTTTAACTTTAACTTTTTGTCTAAGTTTACCAATCTAATATGATCTGTCTCACAGCAGGGATCCTTAGGTTGGTTATGAACAGCTTTGCAATCTTACATGCAGCAAGTAAAGCCCTTGAGAAGGTTTGCAAAGTGGCTGAGAGCCCAAACGGTTTGGATCAGAATGTGACAAAACAAAATGAGAGTGAGGGTTTGCATCCAAGGTTTAGTTTGGCCCAAATACAAATCCAGTCTTTTGACTGAAGCTCATCTTTCATTATCATCAAAAGTGTGTTCTGCTTGTTTAATTAAGAGTTTAATATTTTGGATGTAAAGGTGCTTTGGATACTTACTTCAAGAGGCTCATGTTCAAGCTTACAGTAGCCTGTCTTTTAATTAGGGATTCTGTTACTCTCTCTCCCTGGCTTTTACTGTATCATGAAACAAGATCTTCCACTTAGGAACTGTAACACTGAGATAACTTTCCCAAGATTTAAAAAAAAAAAAAAAAGCCACTTTAAATGTAAATACAGCGATTTCAGGCTTTTTATATTACTGGTATCCAAGACAAACTGAAGATTTCCTTTATTCCCTCCCTGCTCTTACATCTGAAGTCCAGAAACTGCTCTTTAAATCGCAGATGCAAGTGAGGTTTGTCACATGTCTTTTGCTTCTTAGCGCCTTTGCTTGGCTGACTTCTGCTAAGCATGCAAATATCAGCTTGCTAAAGCTTTAGGAGGTGATATGTTTGGGGTAGCTGTTACTACATTTGTCATTTAGCATTTGCTCATAACCCTGCTCCTTACTGACTCCGAGGCAGATTCTCCATCCCTCATAAGAACTGTGGGCAGCCTCCCTGAGGCCCTCTTGCACACTTCCAAATCATCTTTCCCGGTGCAGAGATTGTTTTAGCTACTTCCCCTACTACATCTCAATTATAATTACACTGTGATCAATATGTTTTAGAAGTTCCACAACCTCATGTTATTTTCTTTTTTAATACTCGGATCACTCCCTGAATTAGTCTAAAGCTGCCTCTGGCTGATGGAGAGGCTTCAAGAAACTGCATTAAAAAGCAATTTTGGGTTTGTATAAGGGTTCAATGGCTAAAGAGTTAATACACACACTTCAGGGATGAACATAATTTTTGAGATGAGGGTCCCTGCGAGGCTTTGTACAGGACTTGCCCTTCATTAAAAGTGTAATTCCCTGCATGGCTCTGCAGGGGGTTGGTTACTGGGCTGGGGTTTGTGCCTGCGGTCCCGGCAGCAGCCGGTCACCAGGTGTCTGCTCTCTCTCTGGATAAACTCAGCCAAATCAGGCCACGGCGAAGCTTCTTCCCTTCTGCTGGAGGTTACCACCCCTGCAGTAAGGTCAGAGCCAAACACGTGTCTATGCTGCAGCCCTTTGGGTGCAGGGCCTCTTGATTAGCCTTTATGGCCATGAAGGAGGGGCAGGGGCAGAGAGAGAGCTGCAGGGGCGGGAAGTGGGAAAGAACCACCTGGCTCTTCAACAATCCGAGCCCCAGATCCGTACCCTGGTCTTGGGAGAGCGCTTACTAGTGCAAATACTCTGTAATCCAATTTCACCAGCTACAGCCCTGGGATCAGTGACATGCCGTGGCAAGGGCTTGGGTTTCTGTAGCTGTTTGCAGCTCCCCTGTAGCCTGACACTGGCTCAGCTGGAAGGAAAAACTAAATAGGAGGGCAGTAGGGGATTTGAGGGAAAGTGCCCCAATTCTCCAGGCCAGAGGGAGCACTTCTGAAATTTTAGCCCAGATCCATGAGGCTTTTTGAAAGATTCTGAGATTTCTCTGTTACTCACCTTTGCCTCTCTGATTGCCTTGCAAGTTTGATGCATGGCATCAAACTACTAAAAAGGAATAAAAAAGGACTTGTCAGCTCTGCTTACTCTGTGGAGAAGGTTGGTCTGTGGAGTGTGGTGGGCAGGCATGTCTGCATACTGCTGCTCCAGGACTCCTTGGGCTTCACAGTGCTTACAGGCATCCACATGGAGCTGTACATCAAAGTTGTCCATCCAAGCGTACGTAAATGTGTTGTGGAGCTGAATCTTTCCCAAATGCCAGAAGACATCCTTTCATCTTCCCTTCTGTTTGGTCAGCCCCCACCTCCCTCAACCTAACAACTTAAACTGAAATGAAAATATCTTGTTCCAGGCAGTTGAAGCTAGACCAGGTATTTTGATGAAAATGAATCTGGGGAGGGAGAGGGAATACCTATTTTAGAGAGGATTCTGACAAGCACTAAGAAAGACTTTCCTCAGTTCCCACCGCAAGGCTGGAAGATGAGCATTTCCGTTCCTTGTATGAGCTCAGGACCATTCGGGCATGGAAAGCAGACTGGCTTTTTGTTGTGTGACCTTTTGTGTTGGAGGGAAGCTCAGGAAGGGTACACGGAAACGCTTACTTACATATTCTCATTTCTCTACCTTCCTACTAACAGGTTTTCCCTTTGGGCTTCCCATGCCTGTATTGATGCTTCTGCGTCCAGAGAATGAAAAGCTGCATGTGGACTCCCATGGCTCATCTTTACAACACATGTCATTTTATCTCTTTCACAACCTATCGTTGCACAAACTCAAGTAGCTTTTTTTTCAGGAGGTAGCCCAAAGACAGTGCTTCATAAAAAATAATAATCATAGCCCACATATCTGGACTACATATTTTAATGCATATGCATATACATATCAATCTGGACTACATATTTGAAATAACCTAAGTTACTCTGTTAACTATGCAAGACAAACAGCTATATTACTGAAATCTCTGTAAATACCATTAGTAACATGTTTCAGCTGAGAAGGCATAACGTTACAATTCCTGTCTTTCTCCTGTTTGAGTTTATTTAAAAGTCTGGTTTCCTACTACACTGGCTGCGCTGCTTTGGGTCAAGGTCTGCTCAGAGCAAGGCAAACACCAGCCAAATTTAAATTCACCCAGAAACACAACCTCGCGCTTCACACTCAAGAAGTGACATTTGAAAGGACAGAAGCAACTCGTAGTTTCACAAACATTTTGCAAGTTGGAAAACTGTATTATCTCTGGACAACAAAGGTCTGGCCTTAGCCTTTGACGCTGAGTCTGAGCCGTAACTTTTTCACACTTTCTATCTTGTTTGTGCATAAGACACTGCAGGGGAATGGGCTAGGTGAACTGCCCACACGAGGAAAGTATCCAAAATAATTAAGAAAAATAGTCAGAGAAAATATTAGGAGTGGGGGGTTGTTCTAATATTTGGATTATCAGGAAAAATAGATAAAAACCTCTGGCGGAAATGTGATTTAAATCAGTGTTCTTCATCTTCACTTCCAAATTTCTGACAGGGGAAAAAATTCAGATCCTTCTTAACTGAAGAATAATTTCCCCATTTTCAGACAACTGTACTCTTGCAGCTTCATTAAGCCTGAAGGCAAAATTCATGGATATTCATCCAGTTCTGTCTAATTCTGTTCAATTTCCACTCTTTTTTTCCTGGGCACTCAGAGATGCTGAGGATACTGGATTGACTGAGAAGGTGAAATTCTAGTCTGCGGGCTAAGAAAAGTGAGGAACTTGTCTGTTGTCCTCAGTATCGCAGCAAATTAGGAATTCCTCCCACTACCAGCCTACAACTTTTCAGTTATTCCAATAATTTTAGAAGCGTGTCTCTAAAACCACAGCTGCCTGAAACGCAGCCCGTACACTTCTGTTTGAATTGACTCGCTGAGCTCTCCATCTAACAAATGGAAAACCTGAAGTAAATATTTTCAATATGAAATTTAAAACTTCTCTGAAATAAGCCCTAAAGAAGCTTGGCTTCCTGAATAATTTCTGCTAAAATCTGTCATCCGTACAAAGTTATTTAATCCGAGTCAATATTTAAAAAAAAAAAAAAAAAGCCAGGAAGATGAAAACTGTCATATAAAAAGTGAAACTGAAGTTCTGTGGGGACTGCATTTCCAAATACTGTTATTTTTATTGGAATGGGTATAGCTTAGAATATGGTAATGAAAACTTGGAGGGTTTTTGCCAAGATTTTGACTTAACCACTTTTGATCAGCAATGTTTTCTCAAAAGCATTTCGGAAAAGCAGCCCATGTAACTACATGAGCACCAGCAATATATTCTCTGCCTCCAGTACCGTGACCTAATCAACTGGGCTTAAAGACAAATAAAATCTTTAATGCAGTCAATACAGGTTTTGTTTGAATGCCACATGTTGAAACTACCCCAAATTAACAGAGGGAACTGCAGACGCCTGCACTGCCAGCCCTGTGAACCATACCCCTATTTTTACAATGGGATTGCTGTGTTTATCACCCCAATTACAGTGATCTAAGCACTTCTGCTCTAGAAAAAGCAGAATGTATTAAACAAAGGACAGCTACAAGGGGGAAAAACTGCTAATGGAGTTCTAAACCTGCACATTTATAAATTTTTACCAGTTGAAAAACCAAATAAACGGGTTTTTTAGTTCCACAACCTGTATGCTGCTACATAGCATGTCGTACAAGTGGGAGTACTGTCGGCTTCTACTAGTCTGAGAGAGAAACGTTACCTATGTGGAATATAATCAATGCACATCACATGCAGTGGCTGTAATAAAGGTCTCCGTAGCAACATTAAGAACAGTTATTTTTAAATGTTCTACCTTAGTCTCACGTTCATGTTTTTTTAAATATAACTATGAACTGTTTCCACTGCAGATGCTGCTGGGAGCCGGGCATCCAACAAACCTCCTTTGTAAAGGCTTGAAAAGATGATCCCTGCCTTGTTTTTCCATGGATCGTTGCAGGCTTACTTTCCTTTGCAGTCAGCAAATACCCACTAAATATTGCATAATTATTTATCAACATGCAGCTGGTCTGGAAAATGAACCTGTAAAGAGCTCCCTCTTCTCTAGGGAGGAGGAGGAAGGGGTATGGAGTAGAAAGAATCTAACGAGCACAACCTAAGCAGGTGTTGGCCAAAAGATCCCCCAGACTGGTAGCACCCAAGCCATGGAAAAAGAGGAGAAAATAAAAGGCTGGGGAAGCAGGGTCTGGAGGTAAGGTGGTAAGGAAGAGGAGGAAGAGGAGGCTGGAAGCTGTTCTCCCGAGCCCCCATGAACATTGCTGCAGGTGCTGCAGTGGAGGATCTGCTGTGGGAGCAGAACTTGGTTAAGACAGGAAGAACAAGAGAAAACAGTTGGGGTTTATCTCAAGCATCAGAAATGGCTGCTTCTGGAGGAGGAGCAGGAAGAACAATAATATTTTTCTGAGAAATGGAGCAGAATGTGGGGTTTTCCTCCATACCCCCTCCTTCAGACTGTCATCCCTTGTTGATTCCAGCGTAAAGACCGAGTTAAGACTGGTGTGGATTCTCAGACCTCCTCATACCCAGCATTTTTCTTCATTATCTCAGGGTAATCCTGTTCCTTTCCCCTGGTTTCTCACCCCTAAAGAAGATAAAGCAGTTTGCAGGGGGAATGCAGATTTCAGGCAGGTAAAACAGGTAGAGAGCAGGCTAATCAGCCCTGTGCTTGGTGTGATAGTGGGGCTGCATTTCTGGAAGGAACAGAAAGCTCTTTTTCATAGTTAACTTCTTAAGAAACAACTAGCAAGGGCCAATAATAGGAATAATTTATAGACTGCTGTCCACAGGAGTGATATAGGAGTAATAGAGGCATATACTGCAATACTCTTGGATTTCATTAATAATACATAAAGGCACATGCTGGGGAGAAGAAGAAAAAAAAACATTCCAAGCTTCTTAATAGACTTCTGATATGCTAAATTTTGTTTCATTAGCTTAAATGCTTGAAACATAGTCTGGCTATACTATTTGTACCATGTAGAAATGATCTTCTTTGAAGGGAGCACGAGCCGGGGAGCATGAGAGCGTACTCTGCTCCATTAGTATACACCCACACCGTGGCTCCATCTCTGGAGCAGTTTAGGCACAAAGGGTGTCAAAGGCAGGGGAACATGTATGAATCACGTGGTAAGAAGGATGGCAGGAAGAAAATGAGTGGGGTTTGAACAACAACCCTTGTCAAGAACAGTGTCCTCGGATAGGTAAAAGGAGTGAGCTCTGTCCCATACCCAGTCTCTTCAAGGGAGGTTTTTAACAGATATGGAATGAGATGCAATCGAATTGTCTGGGGTGGAGGGAGCTGGTATATTTAGTATGTATCTGATATATATATCAGACAGGCTGAGAGAGCTGGGGCTGTTCAGCCTGGAGAAGAGAAGGCTCTGGGGAGACCTTATAACAGCCTTCCAGTATCTGAAGGCAGCTGGAAAGGGACTCTTTGTCAGGAAGTGTAGTGACAGGACAAGGGGTAACAACTTTGAATTGGAAAAGGGGAGATTTAGATTAGATACCAGAAAGAAATTCTTTCCTGTGAGGATGGTGAGACACTGGTCCAGGTTGCCCAGGGAAGCTGTGGCTGCCCCATCCCTGGAGGGGCTCAAGGTCAGGCTGGATGGGGCTTTGAGCAACCTGGTCTGATGGGAGGTGTCCCTGCCCAGGACAGGTGGGTTGGAACTTGATGATCTTTAAGGTGCCTTCCAACTCTAACCATTCTATGATCCTATCATATTTGGGGGTTCCTCTCTTTCCCTTCTCTTAGGAAGGAAGCACAGATTTCTTCAGCTAATTACAGCTTTGTTCTGAATGGCAGTTGTTGAGGAAGTGCTCCTTCAGGACTATATCCCCCTTTCACTTATACCTCACACTGTTTTCCTGGGAAACCCTGGGAGAGAGCCTGGGGGTGACAAATTTGGCCAGGTTGCCCATATCTCTAGGAAAAGGGCAGCCATCAGCAGTTCTGTGAATGCTTAATGTAATCAGTAGAGCTACTAGCCAGGCCGGATGAGGGGGGGGAGCAAAAGGGGGGAAGGAGGAAAGTATCTGAAGATTTAGGACCAACTACAAGGTCTGTTGAGGATCCATGCCAAAGAGCAGCTGGGCAGGCTGCTAGCTGAAGCCTGTTATACCACCGTGGTTCATAACCAAGGTAATTGTCTGTGTTTGATTTTACACAGGAGATTTGTGGGCATTAATACTTCCTCCGCACCAGTTGCTCAGCGTATCTGATGCTGTAATGTGAGCTCGCCTGCTTTCTCGTTGGTTTAAAAGGGCACCATCAAGGACATTTTCAAAGCACACGCCAAGTGAAACCCTCTCAGAGCAGTGCAAATACTGCTTTTCAACAAGGCCACATTCTTTCTTTTCTACAGTTACTTTCATCAGCGTGACCCTTCCCACAGTAATTTTCTTTTTAGCATCTTTTATTGGAAAAATGCATTTACTGGGGAGGCTGTTCACTTGACACAGGATAGGTGCCATTAAACCAAGCACAGATTCAAATTTAGGTGAAGGAGGAGGTCACAGATGCAGTCAGGATTTAAAATCAAGTTACTGCAGCTCTTCCACACACCATTGACTTTTTCTTTCTACTTCCCCCACTTTCAACTTTTCGTAGCATCAGCAGTAATATCACAGTCTGTGGCTGATTTGCATTTTGTGGGGGGTTTTGTTGTTGTTTGGGGTTTTTTTGACACAAGCATCTGCAGAAACGGATTTTGGTCAGAATTCATCAGCACAGCCCTGTCTTCCCTCCCTGCTCATCGTTCTGGCTCAAAATTTTGGTCCTGTGTTTTTCTGTGGCTGGGCTCAATTTACCCACCTTCCAGGGTGGTTTTGCTTTCAATCTGCTCCTTCGCAACATTAAAGAACGGTATTATAACAATTTGGATATCAAACAGGGAGAGAACAGCCCTGTCAGACAACAACACCAGGATTCCCGCCCTGACTCTCTCCACAGACCTAAGCTGAGTCGCTTTGTATCTTCAGAAGATATGGTGTCACCTGAATCCTGTGAGAAGATTGGGCTTAAACTCTTCAACCTTAAAGTCACACCTGTGAGATCAGGACAAACGCACTGACTAAGATTATAAACTGCTTAGGTAGGTCATGTACGCACATCTGGGGCAGCTGGAATAAATACCCTTAACCCTTGTCCACGCTAGTGAGCAGAATATAGCTCTTGCTGGAGGCCAGGGCTACAGGAAGCAGCGTTATGCTCTATCGAAGGGCCACAGGGTGAGTGAGGGTGCTGCGGTTCCTCACACTACATTTTCTTTCCCTGTGGGTTGGTGATTCATCTTTCACACTTCCTTATTATCCCATTGACCGACAATACAAAGTACCCTTTTCTAATAGAGAAGCATTTAGGAGCACTGGGTTTTGGTAAACAATAGAAAAATGGCTTTTTGGAGCCATTAAGATTTTGGGTTTCCAGCTTTTCTGAGGAATGTTTATCTTCATGCAAGCGCATCTCCTCTCCACAGCCCACTGCTGACACATGGGACCCAACTGTTAATCGTTTCAGCAATACCACTGAGGTACTTAGTGCTTCTCTAGTTCAGAATTCATGATGGATGGTGAGAATTTGCAATATCTGGTCCTTAGCATCTGAAGACTTCATGCTCAATAAATCTCCTGCATTTCTTTTTTCTTATTTTTGTCCAAGAAAAAAAACTGTAGTGACTCTTCTGAGTTTACCCTGGTTCATTCTGCTGTAGCTGGCGCCTGTTTGCTGATTAGCTCATCTAAGGAAATTAAGTCCTGAGCTGGTCTGGCAGACAGAGCGTGTGTTCTTGTGCACTATGAGGAAGATGGTGGAGAACTTGAAAAACATGGTCTGTTATTTGTAAATGCAATAAAGATGCCAAGGAATAACTTGCAAGATTTTTGCTGGATGTGTAGATCCTGACAGGCTGTTGCTAAAGAGATACTGTAGACCAAGATGGCTGAGTGGATGAAAAGGCACATAGAGGATGGGCATAATCAAAGAAAATACATTTTTCTGTTGGTAAGAGTGGAGAGAACGCTCTGTCTTCTCAGGTTATTGATACTGGGGTTTGTGACTTTTTTGTTGTTGTTTGGGAGGTTTGGGGTGGTGGGGTGGTTTGGTTTTGTTTAAAACTAAGACTAGAATATATTATTTCAGGACATTACTTAAGTGCCTCAGGAGTTAACCACAAAGAGACTAATAGCTGCATCCCTCAGGTTTCCTGTGGCTTTAAAAGCCTCACTGACCAACCAGCACAATAAAAATAGGTGATCCTTTGTACAGCTTGTTCTGGAGATTCAAGAGTAATCCTGGCTTGAGACAAAATAGTCTAAAGCATTCCAGGACATGGGGCTCTGAAACTTAGTTCTTCTAGAACAGCAAAAGATTCAAAGCCAGTCCACACTTTCTCCAAAAACAGATGAGCATCTGCACATCAGCCTCTAAAACAGAATGGTGAAGGACATCAGATCATTACATCTTGCCAAGGTTTGTCCAGTCAGGCTTCCTGTGATGTGACACTAAATCTAGCAACAGTGGAATACTGGAAAACATGAGTGCAATTCCTCCACAGGTGATAATATGCCTTGTCTAAATGGTTGGTTTCGGTACTGCTTATTGATGTTAACGGGGGAACTTTGTAGTTGTGTAGGCAAACTCATTACAATGAAGAGGACTTTCAGCTTCTTCCATTTTTGACCCTAGATTGAGCCCCCATAGAACTAGAATCAGCACAAGGAGACTTGACATCATGCAGAAAAGTATTCAGCATCAGGTGCCTTTTTATTCATCCACGGATAGAAGTGCTACCATCACCAGGCAGCATAACTTACATTTCTTAACAATTTTTGAAGAGCAGGACCACTGAGTTGAGTTCCCTCACCTGTAGATAAGTAAAGCTTCGATGAACTGTTTTCTAGAGAGGACAGCTGAAAGAAAATAAAAGATTAGCAGCAATTGTCACACTTGTCTGCATTCAGAAGAGCCTGGGAGAGGTCCACTTAAAACCAGCTTTGAATCCAGTAATCCCCACTCTTCTGGGAGGATCCACTTGTGGTGACAGCACCACCAAGCAAGTAACCTATTTTCTGGTTGTCTCAATAACTGAGACTTTTCTGGCCACATGCACAATTTTTTAGCATAAGTTAATAGAGAGTTTTGTACCTTATTAATCCCTCTATATTTCTCAGTGTCTTCACTGGAAGTTGGGCTGGTGCCTTTACCTGGGCTGTGCAGTGCAGTAGTTGTTCCTCAACGCACATCTTTACACATTGATTGGATTTCCAGTGTGTAAAGTGAGAGCTTTCCAGCACAGGGATGAAGAAATCCTGTAGGGAAGAAAAGGCAGCAGGTCAGGTCAGGTCAGGTCAGGTCAGGTATTGTTTCACCTTCTACAAACACTATTTTCTTTCTGGTGATATAGTCAGGAGAATGAAGCAAAGGGCAAGCTCCAACCTTCCTGAGGTGATTGTATTGCTAACAGTCACCCCTACTTTGGCCTGGTACTTGCCATCCAAGTGCCTCCATGAGACCAGATATCAGCAGAATTTTATTGTTTCAACTAGCTTTGTACAAGCTGGCCTTGTCAATGGATTTGGGCAACGCTATAATGTTAATTTAATTGTTTATTGTTTTTGCAAGAGAGAGAAGTTGTCAGGAAAGAAAAACCTATTTTCTTCCAACACAGCTTGCTTTCCAGGAAGCTCAGGGGATTCCACCTTTATTTCTTGCTGCAGGACTTAATAAAAAAATAAAATGGAGACACAGGCAACCATTGCTAGCTATACAAACAGACCAGTTCCCTCTTCCACACTTGTAAGACTAAATCTATATGCCCTGTATCTCCAGCAGTGGGTAGCTGCCATGGAGAGAGGTGGTAATTTTGCTGTTGCAGTATTAATTAGTTCTTTGGATATCCTTTGGGAAGTCATCTCAAAATTTTCTGTAAGGAGCAGAATCTAGGTTTTCTGCAGATACACACCTCTGTTAGAAATTCATATGATCTACCACATGATTGTTAGTAAGTACTAGATGCCTATAAATAGCTGCATGTGTTTGATGCTTTACCATTAAACAATATGAGATTGCTGCCATCTGTGTTCTATTTGTAGTCTTAGCATCTTTTAATCCCAAAAGAAGACTAACCATTACCAAGTAAATAAACAAGCATTACAAGAAATGTAAGGAGAGAGATGACAGCCATCCTGACAATCACAAAACAAAGCATTACATCCTAGAAATGTCAGCCACCATAATGTCCTTAAGCAACCACCTTAAATAGACAAGTAAGATGTTTTATCAGGCTGCTATCTCAGATAAGGCATCAGCAGGATCTAAAGGGCTGGCTTAAGAGCCTCTGCTTTTTACTTTCTATACATAAGTTTTTAGACTTATTTAGACATTTTGTCATTCCTTGAAGCATCCATATTCTAAATGCTAACACTGAGTAATGAGCAGGGGTTTTACTCCAGCACTTCCCATAGCTGTGAATTAAAGGTTTAGATCTTTGTGCAAAATTTGCCACTCACACACCTCCATATAATACCCTGGCTCAAGCGCAAATCAAGGTCACCAGTGCCACAAAGCAGGCAAGAGCATCATCAAAGTGCAGGGCTCAAAAGTGAGTGAGCTCCTGCAGTCAAATAAGTTACTGAGCATCAGTGGAGCCAGATGCTCTTGGCCTCTCACACATTTGAGGAAAAATTTGATCGTTTAAATGTCAGGGGGGGGAAAAAAAGAAAAAAGATTTAAGATAATGCATTTTGGCTGTGTGTTTGTGAGGACCTAGAAGTATGCATGTGGTTGAACCCCCAGCCTCGACAAACACACAGTAACTCTCCAACCAACAGTAACTTGATTATCTCTCCCAACCCTGAACTGAACCGCAGCAGTCGCTTCAGATTAGAACTGAGCGAGAGGCACGAGGCTGTCAGACAGGGTGTAAATTTAACTTCTGAAATTGTGAGCCAGACCAAGTGAGAAAGAGTGTTTTACTGAGGATTTGTTTGATGGAGTCTCAGCGTCAGCACTTTCCTAAAGAAAAGCCTGTTGTATCAGAGGGAGAACTGAGCATTTCCTAGTGCACGTTTAGTCGGTAAAGAATATTCCATGCCTGGCTCACACTGGGCTGGTTGATACTTTTCTAACACACTGAGAAAGAGAAGCCAGGTCTTCTCTGAGTTCCCTGAGTCATACAAACAAGGTGATTCACTCCTCGGTGGCCCAGTGCGTCTTCCCCATCAGGAGCAAAGTCACTCTGCAAGCCTGGATCAGCAAGAAGTGAAGCCAGGTGGCTGTAATCCAAGGCAGGGCTCCTGTGTCTGCTTGCTCAAGGTCAGGGAGTGATTTGGACACTTGAAGTGTGTGCTTTGCTGTATTTAGCACATTGTGGGCGTGGAACAGCGTGATAACATGAGAAGAGAAGAAAAGAAAAAAATCGTGATGATTTTTTTCTTGATGCAGGATTGCCAAATTGGACCTGGATTACCTAGGTCTAGTGGCCATTTCTAAACCTCTGGAAATAATGCTAGGAAAGTTTTAATCAGTGTCTGTGCTGAGAAACTCTGTATTTCATACACATTTCCCTTAAAAAAGGCATTGTTGGCAGTTCCCTCAGCTCACCATGTACAAGCCACGATATCTGTATGGCTCTGTGCAGTGAAGATAGCCTCTTTGCTCAGACAGAGCTTGCCACAAGAGGCCTAAGAAGCCAAGCAGATAAATAGAAACCACCTGAGAACTATGAAGCCCTTTGAAAAAACTGATAAAACAAGCTGCCAACGTGCACAGGCAACCCGAGTTTTTCCATAAGATCTTTACCTTCAGCTCACTTCAAACTACCTGTTTGGGTGAATTAAGCTTTCTACAAAGGCCAGCCCCAATGGGAGGGACCATACTTCATTGCGTGGGTCAGAGCAGAGCAATTGCCTTGAGGACAAGAAGTTGTGGCACTAGTCCTTGGGAAGATTTGGCAGGGGGGGATATTGTGTTTTCCTTCACTCCCTATAGTGGGTGATACTTATAAAAACTTGTCATGGTTTCAGCTGGGATGGAGCTAAAATTCTTGCTTGTAGATGGTGTAGTGCTATGTTTTGGATTTGGGATGAGAAGCAGTGATGATAGGACAGTGGTGGTTTTGGTTGTCAAAATCAATTTGGTTTGAGTAGTCAAGGCCTTTTCTGTTCCTCACACTGCCCCACCAGAGAGCAGAGTGGGGTTGCACAAGAGGCTGGGAGGGACAGCTGATGCCAGCTGAACCCAAAGGCTATTCCATACCCTGTGACATCATGCTCAGTATATAAAGCTGGGTGAAGAAGAAGGAAGGGGGGGACAGTTGGAGTGATGGCATTTGTCATCCCAAGTGACCGTTAGGCGTGATGGAGCCCTGCTTTCCTGGGAATGGCTGAACGCCTGCCGATGGCAAGCAGGGAGTCAGTTTCTCGTTTTGCTCTGTGTACATGTGCAGATTTTTCTTCACTTATTAAATTGTCTCAACCAACAGGCTTTTGTTCACTTTTACGCTTCTGATTCTCACCCTAATCGCAACTCGGGGGAGTGTGTGAGCGGCCGCATGGTTTTAGCTGCCAGCTGTGGTTAAACCACAGCAAAACTGTGCACGGCTTTCTGCATACAGAGCACTTTTAGCATACATGTAACTATTAGTAAATCCATATCACTGTTATAACTCCAAATTACTATAGCTGTCTCAGTTTGTGGCCACTGGATGTCACTACTGATCCATTTCAGAAGCCCTGCAGTTTTTTACGAGAGCAAAACAAAAACTAATTTGGAAAAAATGAATATTATTTTACTTATTATTATTGTTTATGAGAACTTGTCAGCTCATTTTCCTAAATCAGTGTTGCACACCTGTCACCTTGTCTGTAACTGTTTTTTTGCATTGCCAGACAGCTTCCTCTCATTGGGGAAGAAGACCTCAGGATCAAGAAGCTACAGCTTCTAGAGCAGTGACACCATGTCAAGGCCAGTGTGGAGTAGGAGGACCTCCATGCAGCCTGGACCCTTGAGCTGGGAGATCTCAAGAGCCAGGCAGCTGTGGGTGCTGGGACCCCAGGAGTCAGCTGTAGGTGCTGGGGCCCTGCTCGGTGCTTTCCTGGGGCTGGTGCTACAAAACGGCTCATTGCCACCCTCTGTCCATGCCTCTTCTATAGAAACAGTACAGATCTGCTTTTTTTCTTGGGGATGAAAGACTAATCCCATGTATTATAACTCTTAAAAAGCAGTAGATAAACAGTACCTGCCAGGTCACTAAAGATAAATTCTCTATAGATCCATCCTGCTGTGTTAGACACTTGTATAGACATCAGGTGAGAGGTGGATCTGCTTCTGAAGCCTTGCGATGAAGGAGCAAGCAGAGAGGAGAGGAGAGGACAAAAGGATTATTTTCTGTGATGTCTGCTCTGCTCTGCTCTGCTGGCTTCCCCATGGACAAGCAGGGGGGTGATCTGATAGGAACAGCTGAAATGGGGCACTGGGGAGGGAAGAGAAAAGATGACGTCAAGATTTGGATGAGACTGGGGTTTTGTGGCAAGGAAAGGGAAGTTAAGGAGATACTGGAACAATCACATAGAAACCATCATGAAACGAGGAATCAGCCTCGCTTTCCTGAGACATCAGGCCAGATCACATACATGTACACACTGTAATGCTCTGAAGGGTCTGACACTGCTCACCAGCCAAACCAGTGGAGCGCTCGGCTGAACACTTGCCAGTCCACCCTGCTGCTCCTCATGCCAAAGTTGCTCAGCACTTCCCAGGAGAAGGTCCTGTTGCTCATTCAGTATAGCTTCACTAAGCTTTCATCATTCAAGCTGAAAATTTCTGTTCTATTTTCTGCCTCAAGGTGAAAAACAAGGGGATAAAACTATGAATCTGTTTTTTTAAAAAGAACATTGAAAGAGAAATCACACATGCTCAGTAGAAACTTCTTGAGATAAATAATTTGACTCTTCCAAGAGTTATCCCCTTCAGGCTGGCAGGAATCCCCAAACCATTTAAAGTCTGGGGGAGAGCCTGGAAGGAGAAAGGAGAACAGGACCAGACAACTAGAGGGATGGAGAGTTGATTTTACACACAAGGTGAATTAAGTTGTTACAGATAGCCCAAAGCTATGAGTTGCTCTGTGCCACCTTGAAGTGCTTTGAGTATAATTTTTGGAGCGGGTATCTTCCCCTTGTGAGCTAGTTTGTGGTGGGGTGTTGTTCAGGGTGGGTCAGGTATTTTCAAAAGCAGAGGACTTTTGAGCTCCAGGGTTCCTGAGCTCCATTACAGAGGAGCAGAACACAGCCTGAGAGCATCCTCACCCAGCCCAGGAGCTTGGTCCAGTGTGGATTACATCAGCCTGATGAATTCCTTGCAGTGACATAGCCAGATAAAGATAGCGGTGACTAACACCCAGTTATCTAATGGAGCTGTGGATCAAGCAGGACTGAGCTGGGGCTCTCCCCGTCACCAGGCTCTGCAGCAGCCTACCAGCCCACTGAGCTCATTGGAAACCTGAGAAACCCCTCTGATTTCTGCTGGGAGGTTTGTTTTGATTTAATCAGTCTGGCGCTTTGCCAGGGTGAAAATTTCCTCTCTGAAGTTTCCAACCGGTTTCAGTGAGAGCTAAACAGTAACCCACGAGGTCTTCTGCACAGCTCCTCTTTGCCTCCTGTTTCCTTGCATGTGGAGGCATATGAATGCCATGGGGAAATGCCATTACGTGCACAGTTGTAATCATGTCATGGGAAATGAAAGAGGTGCTTAGATGTAACAGCAGAGGGGGTATACAGAGCAGGTACTTCACTTCATCACCTGACTTTGCTCAGAAAAAGAAGCAGCAGGGGCATGTGCATGGGATCCATCTTTTTCCTCTGCTAGTGGACAAGCTGTGCTCTTTTTTTAAGTCAGGGTATCCAGACAAGTACAGCTCACTTTGCCAGAGTGACTGGGAGTTTGGCTGGAGGGAGGAAGAAAAGCAAAAAAAAACCAAAAAAAAACCCAGCATTTTTGCCAAAATTGCTCCATCCTTCCATGTCCTCGATACTTTTTCATACCCTGGGGGAGCCAAAGTGGGCACCAAAGCTCAGCCATCGCACCAGTCCCAATGCACTGCAGTGCCTGCAGGGTTATAAGCTTTGTAATACAGAAATAAACAAGGTGAGTGTGTATTGGGAACCACAGCCAGCGACCCTTACACCATCCCAACACATCTTTCCACTCCACGTGTCATCCCGTTGGTTTCAGAATTACTGGCAGAGTAAGAAGCTGCTCGGCCTGAGAGAGGGAACCTGATCCTTTGTTTTCAGCTGAAGATGTAAACTTTGGGGCTTTTTGGTTTCACAGAGGCTTGGTTTGGCTCTCGCTCAAGCTAGGGAAAAAGGTGGCCGTTCTATAAAGCAGCGTATTTCAGGGAAGTCATTTATCAGTCCAGGCCAAGGCATTGGTTTTTTGTCAGCTTTATTTCACAATCACACTATCTTTAGGCTACTAAAGTTGAATTTTCCTAACAAGAAAGCAAAGAGAGAAGGAGCTGGCCAGAGCTTTCTGAGACACATTGGCAGGATCCTTCCTTCCCTACTCCATCGCCTGGCAGATAGCTCCCCAGATGCCTTAGCACCAACTTTCTCCCTTTCCTGGAAATGTAGCTTTGTCCCGTGGAAAGTCACATACATATGATAATATGTAAGGAGTTCTCACCAGCTCTTTTTATGACTGCTGTGAAAGATGCCAGATAATTATCTGAGACCTTCCCATCAAACCCATGGCTTCAGGGGGATGCATGGAGCCTGGCAAGACAGCAAAATCCTGCGGCCAAAAGCTTTCAGAGGGAGCAGTTTCTCCTCCCACTTGCAGAGGCCACACTTAAATATTTGTGGTATCATAAATATGCTCTTTAGCGTGTGCACTAATAGATGTCTGGAATACATCTGGCGTTGGTGGCTCTGGACCCTCAGGCTTGTGCAAGGCAAGGTAAGAAGTGTCCAGCATGTGCGTGTGTGTGCTGGGGGAGTTGGATGGGTATCTGCTGGGGCTCAAGGCCATTCTGTTTGACCCCATCCTGCTGCTACTGCAACCTGCCACCTCCACAGCTGTAGAAGTCAGAAAATAACAGCTTTTTATCTGCAACCCAGATGACTATAGCTTAAATATTACATATAGGGGGGAAAAGTTAGTACCTGTAGGAGAAGACTTAGGAAAACAGACCTCTAGTGCCTTATAGGTTATGTAGCCAGTTCTGCATGCTTGAAATGGATATAATAAGATACTCTCAAATTTGCTTATATAAACAGCTGATAATGTCCTGCTTTCTCTCAATATGGTGATTTTATGTTAAAAGGGTGTCACTTACATAACATGGTGCTAAAGCCTCGATCAGAAATCTTAACTCCCTTCTTCAGGTATATTAAGACTGCTCCTTGGAGAGGAGAGCGCTCTTTTCCCCCGTGCCTTTGCTCTCCCATGCTGCTCGTGGCTTCAGAGGAGTCTCTTCAGACCTCATCCCAAGATGAGGTCATTCCTAAGAAAAAACAGTGTTAAAGCCACCTATAGGCTTTACTTGTAGAGATTTGGTGTAACAAGACAGCGGTCCCTCGGGGGAGAGGGATTGAAGTTGATTTTAATGATTTCCTTCATGGTGAAAGGAAAATTTAAATAGATTGCTGTGCCCTGAATATGAGAGCAGAAGAAATTATTTCTGTTTAAGTAGGTGTTAGGAGGTAGGAAAGAGCGTGGTAATAACAACCCGTCTCATAAGCCGAGGAAGTGAGACGTTGAATCTGTACCCAAACAAAGAGTGAACCTGAGTCACAAGAACACTTTGTATTTACAGGGCAGCTTTCATCAGAGAATTTCAGTGTTTTACCAAGTCGAAGAGCCAGGGGTAAACAAAGAAACTTACACCAAGTCCTGCTTTCCTCGGTGATGTCATGGAGCCAAACCGTTAAGGAGCACAGAGCAAGGGACTGTTTCTCCATGAGTAAGAGGACAGAATTTGGCCTCACATGCTTAACTTTCACATCTCTTTTCCCTTGTAAAGTAAGGTTTTGTTCCACTTTATAGATGGGTAACTGATGCACAGAGATCCCAGGGAGTTTGTCCAAAGTCACAAACTGAGGAAGTTAATGAAAAAGGACCCAAGAGTTTTGACTTTGTGCTCTAACCCCAACGAAAACTTAATTTGGCACTAGCAGATGCTTGATCTTTAGGGCTTCTGCATGAACAGGGAGTAGTTTGCTTAATGAAACAATATCCCAGGCACATATGAAGAGCAATTACTTGCTCTCATATAAACTCTCATGTATTCATCTAGAAAAAATGTTCATGACTCAGTCATCTGGGATGGTTCAAGCTACTCACCCTCCAGCATGAGGCGTAGGCATTACAGTGGTGAAGTTAAAAAGGAAGACACATGACCTCAATTACTCACAAGGAGTCAAATTATGATCTCAGATACAGTGGTATAAATCCAGAGTCATTCCCCCCGAAGTAATTGGCATCATACTGTATTTCTCTAACATAGGGGAAATCAGAAGGCAGTCTATAATCTCAGTATGTCCGTAGAACTTTATTCAGGGAGAGGCTGTGCTCTCCAGCAATGCATGTAAGTGATGGAGAAAAAAAAGGTTGGAAAATTTACGAGGTAGAAAAATGTGCCAGGCTTCCCTATAGCAAAAGCAACAAATTAGTACCTGGTTTTAACAGTGTACGTAACAATATTTCAATTTTATAATCAGGTTTTCTCCATGTTTTAATAAACAATATAAATTAACTGGTACACAGAAAGATTTCATAAGGGTCTGTCTGGTTGAACTCTCTCTTTAATTCCTCATTTTTGCCCCGGATGTCATAAATGATGAGGAAGGAAGGGTTTGACTGTTAAGAAAGGTGAAGAAAATGATGGACTTAAAAATTTACAGATGGAGTGTGACTTACAAACATGGATCTAGAATTAGGGACATTGCAAGTTCAGGGAAAAGAATGATTAATATAACGACCACAATGAAGTGTCCCGGTGGGATATTTGAAATTGTATGAAACTGTTTCCATCAGTGCAGAACAAAGGACCTATGGCTTGAAGAGCAGGGACACTGGGTTCAGCACAGCAGGAGACCACAGAGCAAAATATTATAAATGGACCCTCCGTTTATAGTTTCTGAGCTTTCAATAACTGTGATATTCTAAACCTTATAGTTCTAGCAATTTGGAACTAAGAGATGTGGACTTTGCCCCTTTGGGACTATGGGAAACCTGGCAGAAGTGAACAGAGGAAACACATTATAGGCACCTAACAAGTTTCCAGCACAGCAGGCAACCCACAAGTGTGCATGTTTTTAACATTTTCTAAGCCTACAGAAGCAGTCCAAACACATGTCAAATTACATTATAGGCAAATCTTACCAGCATCGTTCAGAGGGACACTCAGGGGATCTTCCTTAAAAACTCTGGGTGTGCAGGAGGACTGCTGGGGTGTCACCACAAAGCATCCCGCCTGCTCCCACTGCTGGTGCTGGAATCAACACAACATGTGGCTCCAGTGCACGTAGCGGTTCCTTATGGGCATCTATCTCAATTTCTGGCTTGTCTTCCAGCTGTTACCCAATTCATATTCCTTCCCGAAAACATCTTGGCACATACATCTTTGTTGATATAATTTCTAAGTAGGCAGGAAACATGCGTGTGCACCAGCAAAGCTACAGATCTCGTAGGCATAGGAAGGAGATACCTATACTACATGCATGAATGCAAAGTAGGTATATTTACATATGCATAAGATGGAGAGGTTTTAAAAATATGTGACAGCATATGTGTACTGGAGTGCAAAGCAGGGTCTGGGGGTGCCATTAGGAGACACTTGAGTGAAGGTGATTAAGAAACTGTTTGCACTGGCACAGCTGAAATACTGGAGCCTTCTGCACGAAATTGTGACAACTTGAAATGTTTTTGTGACAGATCCAAGAATAGTAAGCCTTTCCCAGAACCAAGTCCAGCTGAAATGACAGTTTGCAGTCACTTGCTAGGGGTAATTAACAGCTGTCCGTACCCGCGTCAGTCAAGAATTTTGCTGTGGAACTTGGATGCACTTGGTAATCCTGACAGAGGAGAATAGGTGAAGTGGCACCCAAATAGCACCCAGCCCAGCGCAGCTGAGTGTGGCCACCTGCTCCGTGACCACAGCTGTGTCCTGGTTTGGTCTGGGCACCGTGTATATGCAAAAGCATAGACCAAAAAACTAAGTGCTTGAGCTAAGTAATCTGTGTTACTGAAATAATGAGTGTTTTTGAAGCCTTGTCTACATGCAATTTCATACAATTTCAGTTCAGGGGTGGTTCTTTTACTGAAGTAGTAAAGCAGCCCATCCCTGCACATCTGCAGTGTGTGCAATGGTATCAGCAGAGAAGAGGGTGTACCAGAACAGCATGCACCAACCTCCCACGATAAGCTCAGTTTCCCTCTTGGGAAGCAGTTCTGCTTTCCCCATGGAGGTGCAGATAAAATAGCACAACTTGGTAAAGCAAACAAATCAATAATTGGGAATTTTCATGGGAAACTCTCCTTAAGCCTGGTCATATTGCTGCTAACTTGTGGCAGTGCTGATGGTGTGGCTGGGAGAGCAGCGTACAGTTCTGCTTATATTGCTCAAAAAAACTTCCATGGGGTCTTCAGAGTAGCCTAGGGAAGAGGAACATTGCCATCAAGATGATTACCTTTGGTTCCACATTGAATGAGATGGAACTGGAAAATCACATAAAGTATTTCTCCTTAAAAATTCCTGGGTGTGGGGGTACAAGAGGGTTGAGGGGCAGATCATGACTGAGGAATGGTGTTGATCTCTGACGCTGTTACTAATAAACTGCCCCACAAGGCTCGTGTGTTCCAGCACTTGCTGGGCATGGGCATCCCTGGAGGGGCAGAGGTGACACAAGGGGTGGTCACAGCGTGGGCTTGGGTCCACCATCCCATCCATATGGGATGAGGTAGGAAGGGCAGGTGCATGTTGGTAACTTGTTGATGGTTAGAGGACCACCTGCAGGCACCGCCTCCCAGCTGCCCCACAAAGTGCTGTTCTGGCCTGGGAGCCCAACAGGAGGTGATTGTAATGCTTTGACTAACCAGCAACATCCAGGGCTCTGCATCACAGAAGAGTTGGCAGGATGTGTGGCATGTTCATGAGACAAAGGTGTCTACAAGGTGGGAACATCTAAAAGACCCTGAGAAATTCAAAGGTACCCTGTGAACACCGAGAGCTTGCTGACAGTTGTGGCTTTGCGGATGGGAGAAAGTCATTGGGGAAAAATTGGGGAGGTTCTGGCCTTTGAGAAGCTTTAAGGAAAGGGGTTCTAGCTAGTGAGGAATGAAAAGGCAGTGTCATCTCTGGAGGTGACAAACCCCCCTTACTTTTCCTTAGGGAGCTTGTGTCTCCTGATCCCAGACACTTTCCCTTACAGGCTCTGATGGGAACACAGGGATGGTTTCAAGCAGCACCATCCCAGGCCCTGGCCAGGACTGAGTGTGCAAGACTATATTCTGGGAAAGTTAAATCCCTAAGATTGCATGAAGATCACTCTGCAGTCTTTTTTCCCAAAGCTTTGGTATTGATCTAACTCCTCTCCATCTGAAAACTATCCTAAAACGCTCTGGTGAGAGTTGTAGGGCTGTGACAGAACACTTTGAACTGCATTTTCCTCATAATCTGTGGGTAGAGAAATGCTTAATTAGGTATTTATTTAATGTGCCAGAGCCAACAGGTGCAGGTAATTTGGAACTGCTGAGGACAAATCACCACATATAATGTTAAGACAGTTACTCCAGGGAGGAGAGAGGGAGGGGGGAAATGGCATATATTAGCATAACTATCTCCTCACACATCCTCTCTCGTCTTTGCATAATATCCGAGTCCTGTGGGCCCCTGCCAGCAAAATAAAACAATGATCCTAGCCCCGTGGGCCTATTATTACTGATTTATAAAATACTTACAGCTAGTTGTGTTAAATGTGTCTTTCCATTGTGAGGAAGAATTACTGGGCATACAGAGGTGTAGGACTGCAGTGTCGCTATTTTACTAGAGGAGTTACACAAAAAGGCATCTTCAAAATGTCTTTTCTTTAGGCATTTCAACCACTTTATGGAAACCCATCTGGAAATAAATGTAGCTGGTCTAATGTACGTAATGAATTTAATGTGCTGTTATTCCACATTAAGGAAAAATCTAATAGGATGATTGAGTGGGGCCAAACTTCTCCAGGAAATTCCTTTATAACACATGATTGAATTATTGTTTTTCTATTAGGGCAGCCAAAACATTCAGTGTCCTCGACAATACAGGATGTGTGCCGTAACTTGCCACTAAGCTAGGCACACTGCATCTGGACACGTGCCCAGCTATCTGAGTATTTCCATTTGAATGATTTATTTATTTTCCAACGAAAGTCTACATAAGTTATACTGAACTCGGCAAATTTCTTTGGGATCAGACGACAGAACTAGGGGCCTGGCTGCCAAATGAATGAAATCTAAGGAATCCAGAGGCATTTACAGCAAAGCTGAGATTTTCCTAATGGATACCTAAAGGTTATGCTCATGAAAGTCCTAAACCTTTTCTCAGTAGGAATTGGGCACCTAACTCCCTTTGCAAATCCTCATCTTGAGTCTGCATTCAAGGCCCTGAGTAAGTATCCTGATTTACAAAAATGTTGGCATTCCAGCTGCAACCACGTAAGCTAGGAGAGGCTGCTGAACACAGCACATGTGAAAATTGGATTATTTATTTATAAGCCTAAATGTGATCCTAACAGCCTAACTTTAAATACCTTCTAAAACCTAGGACCAGTACTCGTGCCCGTTTAAGTTGCACAGATCAAAGTGTTTATCTCACTAAAGATATGAAGCTACTAGTGCATTGATGTAACATAAACACACTGAGAAACTGGTATAAAATATTCCAAGCTGGTAGTTCAAGCTCCCTCTTCCCGTCCCACCCAAAAGCTGCTGCTGTTGTCATACAGAGGAGTAGGAGAGCAAATAATCCAAATATTGGTTGGGTTGGTTTTTTTTCTGGAAATACATTATGTGTTTGAGACATCTACCTGCACTCCCAGGGGTTACAGCCATAAAATGTATATAATTGTTAGCATGCATTATGAGAATATGCTGGTGACTTTGAGACATCCTGGAAACCCACACATGAGTAAGTATATGGCTGTTTACAAGAGGAGGCAGGGAGGGCAGCTCCAGAATCTTCAAACTGTAACTTGGGAGAAAGTGGTGTATATTACTGTAGCCTCCTAGCCTTGTCTACAAGATCTCGTGGCTCATTTCCCATAGCAGTGGAGCCTCTTCCCTTCAGACCTCTTAATAGGGGAGGGCAATTATTTTTCTTCTGTGAACAAAATATTTGCCCCCTAGAAGTGGTCCCAGGTCAAATTAGTCATATAGTTGCAGCTGGAAACTATTTTTGTCCTAGGTTTACAACACTGCGGAGGATGTCCAGATACTATACCAAATATTTAAGGCACTCAGCCAAGGTGTGGGAGATGCAGGTTCAGACCTCTCTGGGGAAGTGAATTTGAATCCACCCTCTGGGAGGTAACTATCATCAGCATCTTGCTGTACAGGGATGACGGGGTGAGAGAAAATGATTCAAGCAACCTGAGGTTTTTGACCAGCTACTAGTCTCACTTGAGCTGTGTGTCCTTCGATGCTGGGATGGGGTACTAAGCCAAGAAGGAGGCTTAGTTTGCCCTCACAAGCTAAACCAGACCACTTTTACGTCCAACCATCCTCTTTCAGCCATGCAGAGGCAAGGTTGGGCTTGCCTCCCCCACACCCCTCTTCCAGAGAAAACAGTGTTTGATTTCTGTCTTTGATTCCCTATTAATCCTCCTTAAACTAAAACTCAGAGGTTATCTGCCACTGAGCCAGGATCCTTACTCATCCGGGCAGGGGACATTAAGTAAAAGTAAAGAGGGTGGAACATTTTACTGGCTTTATTAGTAACACCAAATGAAAGACACCCAAGTGTGTAAAACTGGAGTGACTCAGTACCTGCTCTGTGCACAGAAAAAGGCTTGACCTTTCCTTGTGGTAACATTTCATGTGCCCCACAGCCTTTCTCCTCAAGTTTATCTTGAGTCAAACAGCTCACCAGGTTAACCCATACTTTTTGTGCAGGATTCTGAAGCCAGCCGAGTGTTTATCATCCTTGAGGAATCCAGCCCGTAGAGGTTTGATTAATTTTTTTCATATACACATAAACAGATTCAAGATGTTCTTGTTCAGCCAGAGGATAAAGGTTTCTCCTGCTATCTTGGTTCTGCATCAGAAAATCGGTCAGTCCCAATGTGCCAAGATTCTCCCAAAGGCATAATTGCCATCATCTGTGTTTACTAATGCAGGCTCACAGGCGTCCTGAAAAACAAGGACCATGTCCTTTCCCAGTGTGAACTCAAATAGTCTCAAGCTTGACCTATGCCTTAAGGGTACCTACAGCCTGGACACCTCTCAGATGAGACCAAAAGAGCCCATCCATGTTGCAGAAGTAACTCTGGTCAGCTTTGATCAGTGCCCCAGCCTCTCAAGAACAGAAATGGTAAACCCACGATTCCAGTTTGGGCAAGCATGGAGCATGACCTAAATCTCATCAGTTCACTCAGAGTCTTCACTTTCCCTATTAAATTGCCAGATCACGTTGTCAGACACTGCATAACTCCTGGTGGGGTTTTGCACTGTTAGTGCCATGTGTGGGTGGATGCTAAGAGGAGATATTATTGTTACTGGATCCTCATCTGCTATACAAAAACACTGCAGTATCACTGAAACCTCGTCAGGGGATCGAGCTGTGGATACTTCCACTCAGAGCTCCCCAGGGCATCCCGGACCCGCTTCTCCATTCCTCTGAGGCAGAGGACAGGCTGTTTGTCCAGCACAAATCCAACCAAACTAACAGTCTCTAAGTGACTTCACTGATCTTAAATGAAGAAAAGATTATTGAGTCTAAGATTCAAAGGAGTGAAAAATTTCCACCCTTCCGCCTTTCCCTGCCAAACCCCAAATATTTAAATTGAATGCAACTGCAACTGGACAAAAAAAAATAAAGTCCTGAATACTTTGATTATCTGGGATCTCAGCCTTGTTGCTGAGAAATCAAGTTACAGAAGATGAGAAAGAAAATACATCTTAGAAAATCCTTTATCCCAGCATTACAGCCTTGCCCTTATGCCAGTGTCCTAACAGGATATGAGGTCATCATCTGGGGATGAATGGCTTTTCTGCCCAATTCTTTTTTTAGTTCTTTGTGGGAACAGGAGGTGCCTGCCTATGGTCTGCCACAGTTTGCCTCTACAGTCTAGTACAGCCTGCCCATACTACCTCGTTTATGGTCTAATCATGAGCGCGGCTGTGCTTCAAGCTGACAGCACGTGCATCCAGGTTCAGGACCGCTGCTCTTTTCTTCCTTATTTTTTTTCCTCCTAATTTGCATGCAGGCACATCCACACTTCCAAGATACTGAATTATATCAGGTTCTGAACTTTCCACATTGTGTGCCGTCACAGAGAATTGCGCAAATTTGAATTCTTACTTCGGAGACCCAAGAGCTTGTCAAAGCACTCTACAGCTAGAGAGTACAGCTCTCTACTGATGTGCTATTGACGTGTTGCTGTAAGGATTCTTTCCATTTCTTGGCTGAATAAAAGCTTAAAAAAGTGATTATTCCTAAAATACACAAGCATCCAGTTTACTGAGGATGCAAATACAGTTAATTTTAAAGAGGAAGAGATGGGCTTTGAATATTATTAAATGATGAATTGTTTCAGAGAGATTGTGATATTTAAACAAGAACAATATGTACTCCAAGCAACCTGACAGGTCTTAGGTAATCAGCATTTTTTTTATGCTTGTCTACACAATATGTGTCCCAAACAGAGCCACAATGCCAGGCATTATATTTAATACATAAACCTGCAGCTCTTCATTTTTTATTGCTTGCTTTTTCATTTCTGGAAAGCTGCTGGAGAACATGAGGAGTGCTAACATGGAAAAGAACAAAAATATAGTAGAATTGTTCCTAAGTGTCATTGTTTTCAAGATCTCCCATGTACAGTTATGTCCCATGCCTACAGATAATACTTTCATAACACATTAATTCAGTTAACACACCCACCAAGTGAATGCTGGCTGATCACATGGTTTAGCAGTTAAAAACAAGCAGGAAATAGATACCTACCTTTTGGAGACCAGACTTACAGCAAACCTTGTCGGGTATCTGTGACAGTAAGTCCACATAAGCTATGCCAGAAAAGGACCTATCCCACTGCTAATTAAAGTAGAAAAGATGTATCTGGGAGATGCCACTTGGCTACCAAAGACAGACTGCAGATGTGTAAAACATCACAAGTGGCTACTTATGCCCTGTGACTATGCTTCATTTAGTCTGATACCTTGGAAGCAAATAGCCTAGAAATAAAGCAGCCTGGAACCCACCAGAATTGTCCTGGGAGGCAGTGTCTGTGCAATCTAGCCTCTTTCAGTTTTTACAGGTGCTATGGTAAGAATGCCCTGCTCTGCACCCGGTGCTGTTTCTGCTGGCAAGGAATCAAAGAGGTGCTGTAAAGCCCAGGAGCAAAGGGCTTCTCCGCTTGCTTGCACCAAGAGGTGGTGGTGGGTCCTAGGCAAAGGAAGATCCAGAGTGAAGGCAATTTCACACACATGAAGAACCACAAACTCTTACACAGGGGACAAATTTAGAGCTGATCCCATGTTACCATATTTTTAACATGTTTTTATGTGAAACAAAATGCTAGAATTTGGGATTCTCTGTAGCGTGTGAATGACTTCCCAGAACAGTCTAGGAAGGAACATGTTCATCAATTGCTACAGCCATACATTGCTAATAAATGTCATTATTAATACATTTGCTTTATTATGCACAATAATATGAATTCTTCCCTCATAAATTTTTACAGTACCCCCTCCCTGCACAGTGCTGTAGCTGACAACGATTGTAGGTCAAATTAATGGAACATGTGCTTTAATGTGTTTTAATGTCATGTTTTCCTTTAATTGTATTGTACCGTAAGCCTGCTCTAGAAATAACACTATTAAAGTTTCCTTTCAAAACAAAGATCAATCAAAAAGACAAGCAATTATTTCATTATCCTTAAGAAGCTCATAACATAATGAAAGGAATGTGAAAAATAAACTAAATGGGTGCGCTTGATTGAAAGAATAGATCAGTCCTAGTGACTTTTTCTTGGAGAGTAAAAAATTATCCAGGATTAAGTTTTCACAGCTTTGAATATATTACGGATTCTCTGTTTCTGGTAATAAGGAAGGCTTTATCCAATAATAAACTAAGAATGAAATTAGAACAGTTGTATCTGAATAGAAGGAAACAGGCTGGATTAAAAGCCAAAACTGCAGTTCTGCAGAGCAAGCAGAGTTAGATAATGTTTGGGTTGACTGAGTCTTCTCCAGCCTGGCTTGGAGGACATTCCATGTGTGAGATCTTGGCCTGCTCTGCTGGGGATGCCACTCCAGCTGGAGAGTCCCAGGTAGCCTCAGCCCTGCAGGTTGAGATGGCAGGGCCCAAGGCTGTGTTCAGGTCCTACCAGCAAGTCTCTGGCCTTTGGACTGCCTTCAGCATGGCTTGGGATGGAGTTTGAGGTTCAAGGCAATGGGAGGCTATGGTGGAGGGAGTCCTGCTGGAATGACTGTGGTTGTGCATCCAGGGAAGGAGGAAACGGCCCTACCATTAGTGCAGTGTTATGTGTCTCCAAACAACACCAAAGATGGCTGTGGTCCTCTTTGTCCAACAGGACATGGCATCTGTTTCTTTTGAAGAGGGAGTGAGTGAGGTTCCTCTTTCACTCTTTTTTTTGCTGAGCCTGATTTATGAGCCCCACTTTGACTGGTTTTGCAACTTATTGTAATATTGGAGCTTTCAGAAGCTCAGATTCTGAGGGAAGAAGCAGTGTAGAAGGACATCATAGAAGAACTTTTGTAATATAAAAGGTTTCATGAGAAAGAGTAAGAAGAAAAACCTAGGCAGGTAGGAATTGGATCACAGGATCTCGTCTCCTCTCAGTCCTCAATCTGAATCTGACTTCTCCGTCCAGTAACCTAAATTGGTAGCATCTAGTAGTATTTGGATGTCTCCTCTCAGCTGGTCAGAATTTTTAGTTCCCCTTGCTTTCCTTTCCCTGAGCAAGGTGAGGAATGGCATCAGCTGCCTGTGGCCATGACACCAGGTGTGGGAATGGACAGCAGACTGGGTATCATGGCTTTGTTCTGCTCACTTGTGGCGATGACAAGAGCTTCAATAGGAGTAAGTTGGGTCCCGACTTCCAGAAACAAAATCCTACTTGGCATCACTGCATCCCAACATGGCACCTTTGTTGAATCAACCAATTTCTCAGTCTATATAACCAGTTCATCCTGCTTGAGGTGCATGCATTAGTATTAATTAAAGTAGACTCTCTTGTGTCCTGTGTTTGCTGAAGCAAACTCTCTGCCTGACCCTTCTCATACTTTTTTTGCTGTTTCTTTTTTTCTGTTGTTTTTTTTTTGCAATTTCTTTCATATGTTGAAACTGTTGTTTTTCTAACACAGAATACTATACATTTTCAAGGTTTAGTATGGAAGATATATTTCTAAGTCACATTTCTTGCCAGAGGAGTAGTGAACACTAAAATGTTGGCTGTAGACAGTGGTAGACTCGGGATTTGGTAGTTAACCAGTAAAAATATTAAAACAGGCAAAGTCTGTCATCACATAAGAGACAGCTTTCAACTTTACTAAATGTCTTTCTACTTGCAAAGTTAATGGAAACCAGTCACAATGATAAAATCTGTGACTCTCTTAAATAGAAAGAATTCTTGGTTCTTTGTGGTAGAAAGATGACTGGAATTTAAATTCTTGGGCTTTCCCTCCTCATTTTTAATTCATTTGATTAAAAGAAAGTTTTAAAAATGAACAGTCCAATGCAGGAAGAAAAGAGAAACATACATCTTAGTAAGATAAAAACCCAACCCTTAAACAAAAAGAATACCCAAACCTTGCAATTATGAGAAATCCAACAGCCCCAAAGCATGCAGACCCAGAGCAGATAGAGAAGGGAAACAAAACCTTGGGCAAAAAAAGGCGAATGGAGGAATGTTACTGGAGGATGCCTGATAAAAACATGAGGGGAGAAACCACCATGCAAACCACTTGCAGCTCAGAGGAAAGAATAGCAACCAGAAAGAGATGAGAGTTGCAGATAACAACGCATGGAAACTTTCTGAGAGAAACTGGGGAGAAAAATAAGGGTGATATTCACATCAAGAGGAATCTAAGAGATCCAGATGTGTCAAAGGGCCAGCAGAGTGGAGAAAATTATGAAGGAAAGAAGTTGTGAGAACATGCAATCGGAAAGTTGCAATATCTCTGGAGAACCCCACCAGTTACTGAGCATTATGAAGGGAGGAAAAACACGGCAGAACTTCTGCTTCACCTCAAACATACCTGCCTGAAGGCTGACGCTACTGGACTACGACGTAGTGCTGCTGTTACAGCCTTAGTACTGGTCAGCTCTGGGAGCAAACCTCACCTTTTGCAAGAACTTTGTGAGGGACCATCCCCTTAGTTGTTTTTGGATGCTGCAGCACGGCGCAGGCTGGGTCCCCTGCTTGGGCTCTGAGAAGATGGCAATGGCCCAAACAATAAATAGCAGAGTATAATGTAAACCTCACAGCATCAAAACTGAATGAATGGATGCCTCTTAGCCTTAAAAAGATAATAATGGCTGTTGCAAGGAAGCCAAAACACAAAGTCAATTGGTATTTAGTGCAGATTTTTGTCTGCCCTCTGGAATACTCTTTCAGAGTGACGAAAGGGCAACTAATATTTTCAACCCTATGAAAACTTCTATTGTAAAAATGGTCTGGTCTGGTGTGTGCTAGAATGAAGCCATGACTCTCCAATATTTTACATGAATAACCTGAGAAAAGGAAATACCCTCAGCGCAGCATGTATTAGCCCGGTGACCTTGACACCTGCCTTTTAAGACCTACTGTAAAGGCCAGCTCTCACCTATCTCAAGTGGATCACCATAAGGTTTTCTTGTGGTTGCAGTCTATTCTTCATTTTGATAACAAATTTCAGAGAAATCTTCCCTGGTCACTGTTAGAACCAACATGGTCCCCTTACCCTGGTAAAAAAAAAAAAGCTTTAATTCAGACAAGCAGCTACACAGACATTTCTCCAAATAAAAGGGCTTAATGGATTTTTTTTCCCAGCAAACTCTACTTCCAAATGCACATGCCTTTGTAGGGTCTGATCCAAAGATATCAAAGTCAACTGGGTGGATTGTTCTAACAAAACATTTACCATGTACAAGCTGGATGTCTAATTTAAGCAAATCCTCTAGGTTGCTGTTCTGGTCTATTGGAGCAAGAGAGAGCTAACCATGTGTGCTCACTCACCCATTTTATGTACCTGTGTCAGGGTGGCACAAGTCATTCACTGGAATTCCTCATAGTCTCATTCACTGGAGACTGTGTTTCTCCATGGATGAAAGAAGGAACCCAGCTGGTTACCTATGAGTTACCTACTAGTTAGGTCCTAGAGATTAATTCCAGTCTATTGTGCCATAGACTTGGGTCACACTCAGGGTCCTTCAAGTTCCATTATAAAGAACCTCTAATATATCAAATTAAGACAGAAGAACTGAAAGCTACTGCAGTCATAACTGTTCCTGTTGCAGGAACCTGAGCTTCATTTGGGAGGCCAAAACACCATCTGAAGGCCATAGATATGAACCTGTCCAAAGGGCATTGACTAAATATGCAATTCATCCTTCAGCAACCTGCTCCTCTTCCTCGTGCCCTCCTCTACTGTCAGACCTGTGTCTTACCAATATTAATGTTAAAATGTCAAAAAAGGCCAGTTACCTTGCAAATGCTTATGATTTAACTTTAAAAAGGATCTCAGCAAATGGCCAGGTGTAGCAGAGGCACATGGGCCTTTGTGCTGCAACATAGCTCTTTAATTATTCCTCTTAAATGTTTAAACTTAGTAATTCCAGTAATTTTTGAGAAATATTGATAGTTTTTCTAAGTTTTAGTAGTAATGGACAGTACATAATTACTAAAAACGTAATATTTTTACACCTGGGCTCTTTCACTCCTGTGCAAAATTAAATGTCAGCAAAACAGTGATTCTAAAATGAAATTTTAACTAAATGTATTATTTTGCTGAGGAGGTAGTGTGGTGATTTAATATGGTGACTAGTCACACCTGAATAACTAAAGAGTTTGTTTTTACAGGGAAGCGCTCAGTTTACTAAAGCAAAGGGAAAGTATTTTATTACAAATAGGTTATCTTAGTGCTTTCACTCATTTTGGTGCAGAACTTCATGTGGAAACTGGGATTTGATAGAAATGTAGCTGGGAAAAGGGGGGGGGGAAAAGAAAAAAAAAAAAAAAGAAAAAGAAAGGAAAACCAAGTAAAAAGTTATCAAAGCAAGGTCTCTAAACATGAACTGCTGTGGAAGAGGTCCAGAGCAGCCAAGGTCCTGCTGTGGACCTTCAGCTGTGGGTCCAGGCTCTGCAGTAAGACCCCATGGGGTCCCACAGGGATTACTGCAGTGGTTGAGCTGGCAGCAGGGTCAGGGATGCCCCGTGGCTCTCCAGGGTGAGGTGTGTGACTGTTCAGAGCCAGAGCATCCCCCTCTCTACCGCTGTCAGGAGCCAAACCCCTGCTGCCAAAGGCTACTCTCCACCCACTATAATTTACAGGACTGGAGAATTTATGATCCCTCAGTTTTAATTCTGTTTAACCAATGTACACCAGGTGCTGAAGTAATGCAAAAGAATGTTATATTTTTTCATATAGAAATATCTGGAAAGAACCTAATTTCTTGATAAAACAAATTCATAAGGTCTATTTCATGAATGCAAGGTTGACCAGAGCTTGGGGCTTTGCAGTGCAGGAGGTTATTCTTGTTCTGCCTGGGAAAGGGCCTGTTTTCCTTGTAGATCTTAGAGCTGGAAGGCAGGTTTCTCCTCAGACATATCCACCGTGTCCTCCTGTGGGAAGGAGCGAGGTGTGGGAGGCCACATGGCTGAACCCTTGGTGAGGGCCAGAGGATGCTTGTTTGTTTTTCTGACTCCAGACCAGAATGTGTTGCTTTTATTTTTTTTTCCTTCTTTTTCTTTCTATTTCAGAAGCATAAAAGCCGTAGAGAATGTATTTGAGAAACTCAGCCCAATAACAGCAGAAAGACTGTGAATATCTTTCAGAGGAAAAGCATAACGTGCATGTCCTCTGTTACCTGTTGACCCTTCAGCTTCACTTACCTGCATCACTCAAACAAGGATTCAAACTATTGGGAGAAAAGTCTTCCTCTTGCAGAAAGTTTTTCTGCTTTCTCCTGAAATGGCCTCTGTGTTATTTTTTGTATCTTCCTATTTTCCATCAGTGCAGTTTCCCTTCTTTGCTGATTTCTTGCATTAGTCTATTCATTAGATAGGAGGATGTAAAAGAGAATTAGAAATAAAGCAGAAATAAGGGTCTGTTCCCAAAGCCCATGAAAACAATGGGAGTCAAAGAAACTGGCATTGACAAAACATTTTATTTTCCTCAGGAGAGAAAGAGTGATCCTAGCCAAAGTTTTATAGAACAAAGATTCCAGTAATACATCCAGCACAGCAGAACGTAAATTGACATCACATTTAGGTTCTTCCTTCCTTGCTAATAGTGACACTCACCTCAGATTGTGTTTGATGAGTACAGTGAGAGTCATCATTATTTTATTAACTGCATTCAGCATGGTCTTTAATCTTCCTATGGGAGTTTAGGTGACTACTGTACATATAGTTTCTGACTGCTGAAAGCTGAGAGTAACCCCTAAAAGATAAAATCTCTTTATTTTTTTTATCTTTGGAAACTACAAACAGAAGATCCTGTGATGTAGAAACACACACAGAAGGAAATGATCTGAGAGAGGAGACTTTAATAAGCTAAATAGGTTCAGGCTAATGTACATTCATGTCTTCATTAATTTAGTGGATGATTTTCAGAAGAGGGAGCCTCTCTTTCTCTGGTGGAGGCAAAATGCAGCTAAAGTCACCCCCTGCTGATTTGCTACGGGTAAAATCATCTATAAATCACTTAATCTGAAAGCAAAAATCCTCTTAGGTATTTTCCCAAAGACTTCCTTGAATAGGCTAAGCGTAGGCAATCGTCTATGGGAGATAATGGTTTAGCTGAAGATTTTCCTACAGCACAGCCCCTGCTTTGCTTCTCTTCCCCTCAGCTGCAAACGATGGCTCTCCCTCCTCAGAGCTAGAGGAGCACTAGCGGTCTGTGCCCCAAGGAGCTTACAGCTGGAAGTCAGATTTCATAAACTGAGTTAGAGGGAACCTCATGAGAGGGAGCCATCACATGGGGTCACATAAATGAAAAGGCAGCCCTTAAGAAGCGGGCACGTCTCGGGATACGGGTGCCAAAACACCACTCCTGAGGAGCTGACTGAATGGCGAAAATGTCTGTTTCCATCCCGTCTGCTCCACGCCGCTCTGTTCATCACGAGAGACCCAGCTTCTCCCAAGGCACACAGAATAAGGCAGCAGGGGGTGAATGAGAGCTCCGGCCTCCCGTGTCACTGCAGCACCCTGTACACGGCAGAGGATGTGCTGGAACCGTGGAAGGCAATTCAGAGTTGTATAAAGCTCGTAGGTTTAAAAAAAAAATCCATCTTACAGAATAATCCACTTTGGCTGAGGAAAATTTAATGCACAATAACAGTGTGCTCAGATGCTTTTATTTTATTGGAAACTACTCGAGTTTTGGGAAGTAGCTGCCTGTCCAGCATGTTTGCCCGAGGGCAGCTGTTGGTTTTGTCCAGAGGTTGTGGTCAGGAAGCTTTCATTTGCAGGTGCTGTACTGTAAGTCTGGAGGGAGTCCTCTGGATAGGGGACTTCATTCTCCTTATTATACATGGAGCATGGAAAATAGACTAAGCCACATGAATTACCTTAAATAAATAGGGCCTCTTATCTCACTGGTAATCTAAGAGCTATAAACTCTATTGCTTAACACCATACTAGATCCAACCTACTTTATTTTGGGAAGCCTGGTATTAGAAATGGATTTCAACTCTCCAAGTACCAAATATTGCTCTTGCAATTAAAACCTTTTTACTTGTTTTATATCTTCTTCTTGTTTCTGTTTAAAATACCCTCTGATTAAAAAGCATCACCTTTCAGTATTGCATACACATGCAGCTTCTAACTGATATTATTATTTTGCTTTGCGTTTTTAATAGTATGCTTGACCTCTGCACTTAGAGGTTCACTTAATGCTTACAACCTTTTATTTGATTGCCATGACCTTTTTATTTTCTGATTTATTACTCACTGAATGTCACCAAAAATTGTTTATCTGTAGCACTTGCCTACAGTGAGGTAAAGATACGTTTCTGTGTGATGCATATCCCTATGCTGGTCTTTGTTACACGACAAAGATCCTTGGTGTGATTTGATACGGTAATCCGTGTGGGCTGATTTCTTTTTTGGTCTTGGTTGATCAGGTTAAACCATATTGAGAAAGACTTTTTACCCTTTGGTATCTTCTTTGCCTCTGGAAATTCTGGGTCTGTTGGCAGCAAGGCTGGTGCCATGGATTGACTAGTGAATTAGCATTAAGCTTCAGTAGTAAAAGATGGGACAATTTTTTCTCCTCTCCCTGTCTTTAAGTGATATTGCTGGTCCAAATCCATTAATGTTTTTGCTACCATCCTCCAGCAATGTGGGGAAACAAAAGACAAAGACTATTCATGTCAACAAGAAATCTGGGAAGAAAAAAAACACCAGGATTTCACAATCAAAGAAAAGTCTGTTCTTATACGGTATAAAGCAGGAGCAGAAAATGAACCATATTTATGACTCCCTAGCAATGAACTTGCCTCTAGTCTGAAAAATATTATCAATATACACAGATAATTGACATGTCATTTTAACTGTGCACGTTTCACTTGAAAAGCAAACAGCTTTGAGAACTCACCAAAAAAACCCTCCCCATTTGAGGCATAAAGAGCGTGTGTTCACACTGTCGCATGATGGGTGCACAGTGATTTCATCCAGACAACAAATAGTAAAATATTTTAGACCTTTATTGTGTTATTGGTGTTTATAGATCCTGCTGCAGTCAAGCCCCAGAGCCCCAGTTGTGCTGTGGATGGTATAAACAGAAAGAAAGACAGATCCTGTGCCCCAGATACTGCAGTCTAAATGAAACCTCGTTTGTCACCTGCTCTTCTCTCTAGACCAGGGCTCGTGTTTTCTCCAGCCTAAATCTTCAGTGTGTAATGTCTCTGAGGTAGGAGTGATGTGTAGCAACGTGCTAGCAAGCATGGCTGGATGGCACTGGGCTTTGAAGTGCTGTTGAATAAACAGCAATACACTGAGTGGAGCTTTATATCTGCCTCTTTTTCTTTCTTTTTTTTTTTTTTTCTTTTTTGAGAAAGGACTCCCATGGCTTTTGGAATATTTACACTGAGATTATTTTTTTGGAACCCACAGAAATACAAACCATAATAACCCACAAATTTTATTTTGTGTGCTGTTGTGTAATTCCATTGTAATTCTCTGGAATTCTATTGAAATTCTTCTCAGAGATGCCTCTGTCCTTTGCTGGATCGGGTCAAGGAATTGAATGTGGGCTAGTGAGGAGCCTTAATATGATGGTGGAACGTGTCCATCCACACTATTGCGATTCCAGGCAACCAGCTGCTTTTTCAATGCCTTTCTTAAAGGCTGTGGCACTGAATGAACCAGCACTAGAGTCAAGTAGGGCATCAGAAGCCAATACATTTTGTTATCTGACTTGTGAAAACATTTTCTCATATTTATTTCTCCCATTGTTTATTTTTAAGGAAATAAAGGTCTAAGCAAGTAGCAATTCTACTACTATGGGTTAGTTAGGTTTTAAACTTACCCAGTCAATTGTAAAAATTATTTCCATTTCCCAAGGCAGATCCACCTGAAAACTAATTGGTGTCAGCTGTTTTTCAGCACACTCAACTTTGGATCAAAGTTGTCTCCTCCCTGCTTTGCACCTTCTCCAGCACTCTGAGGATAGCAGGTGGTTAGAAATCTCCACCATCCATGGCCTTCCCTGAACCCCTTTACTTTTACTGTTGTTCCTTCTCTCCTTCCAGCTTCTCACAGCCTGTACTGTCACCTGTAACTTCTTGCTAGATGAGCCCTGCAAGGAGAGCTTCTCCCTGTGAACATCTTTTTGAGAGTACAATTAATGATGTCTAGTAAAGGCACACCTTCTTCCCTGGACAAGCCTGGATGGCATCGCTCTGCCATTGCTGCTCAGCTAACACCGGGATGACTCCACCTGCCTCCACAAACTCTCCTGGTTCCTGGAACTGCTGGTGAGGAGGAGGAGGCTGAACCTCACTTGGCAGTGGAGGTGTTCCCCCTCTTCCCACCACCCTGCTTTCATCTAGCTTCTCCAGACAGTTTAACTCCATGAGCAGAGCTGGGAACCCCATTACCAGGGCTGGGAAGCTCACCACCATCTCTCTCCTCTCAGCGTGGCTCAGGCAGTCAGGCACTGTGGTGAGGTACAGTCCTTTAAAAATGTGACGTAGGCACATCTTAACCAAATACCTGAAAAATCAAGGCTCGAGAGATCCCTCTTTCTAACTCTAACCTGAAACTGGTGCTTGCATTTGTTACTGACTGTGACTTGGGTTGCAGCTTAGTCCCCTTGGATGATCTCCTGCATGAAGCCCCACTGCTGGCCTGGCCAGTCCCAAATCCCGAGCTCCCCCCTGCCTCATTCCTGTGGCAAATTCAACCTGAGCACCACTGCCCTGATTTTTGCTGCTTGGTTCTGCCCTTGCCCACTCTCTCTTTTACTAAAACTGCTTGTGATTTGTTCAAACCCACAAAAATCTGCCTCGTTTCTTCACCCAACCCCGTCATGATCAATTGTTTCAGCCGCTTTGAGATTTCTGCAGAACGTGTGCCAGTTTTATTTCCAAGAATGCAACATCACCAACATTTTTCAATTATTCAGATAGGTTTTAGCTTGTCATCATCTCCATCTCGCTGGAAGGAATTACGCACGCCTGCCCTACCTCTGATCTTGCTGACACTAATGTGATGACATTGACTTTGCAGAGGTTACTTCCAACTTCAGCAGGAAGGAGAGAGCAGGATCCATCCTTCTCATGCCGCCTCTCCTGCCATGTGGAGCAACGCTGGGCTTCTCAGTGCATCTGGTTTCAAAATAAACCCTCTACAACAGACAATTATGTTAAACCTTTGAAAGCCTCATTTCCAGGTTTCAACAACATTCTCTTCAGAAACGAGCACTTTAATGGAGTTCATTTAAGGTTGTTTAAGCCACAACTTGCTGTCAGCACTATTTACCACTTCAGTGGCTCGGCTAGAGCCTCAGCTGTTGTAAGCCAGTTCAGTGCTAATAACAGAGCCCTCCTGATTTACATCAGCTGAAAATCTGACCGAGCTTCTGCCAGGCTGACAGCCTTCCTCTGCTGGGTTCCAGTAGCTGTTTATGCACTCACTCGGTGCAGACAGTAGTAAAACCAGTTTTTCTTCTGACACTCCTGTCTGTGCCTTATTTTTAATGTAAGACCAAACAAGCGTGGCAGATGTTCCAGCGTGGTGTCCTCTATTGACTGGGCACCTCAGCCGGGTAGATGCCAGGATTCGCTTCGATGGCCACAGAATGCAGCTGGATCGGTTCATGAGTGGCACCTTGTGCTCCTCTTTCAGGGACTGCAGTCAGGGTATTTTCTCCCCAGTCCTGGTTTCTCCTTTGGGAACTAATAGAGTCAGATCTCTTCATGAGACTGCAGTCCCCTGCTCCTTCTGCACTCCTTGATTGTGCTCATCATTTTTAACTGGTCAGAGAGGAGGGACCTTCCTTTTTCCAACTGTTACTTTTTAATTCTCTCTGCTCTTTTTCCAGGCAGGACATCTCATCTCCTTTACAGCCACTGGGCTTTTTACTTGGTGCTGCTCCTTTTTGACATCTCTAAACTCAACTCCCATGGACCCAAGTTATCTTGGGGTTACTGATGGATGTAAAGTGGGACATGAGTCAGCAACGTGTGCTCGCAGCCCAGAAAGCCAACTGTATTGTGGGCTGCATCAAAAGAAGTGTGGCTAGCAGGTCCTCGATCTCCACCCTGATGAGACCTCACCTGGAGTACTGTGTCCAGCTCTGGAGCCCTCAGCACAACAAAGACATGGACCTGTTGGAGCAGGTCAAGAGGAGGCCACAAAAATTATCAGAAGCTGGAGCACCTCTGCTGTGAGGACAGGCTCAGAAAGTTGAGGTTGTTCAGTCTGGAGAAGAGAAGGGTTAGGGAAGAACCTTATAGTGACATTTCAGTACTTAAAAGGAGCTTATAAGAAAGACTGGAACAAACTTTTTAGCAGGGTCTGTAAGCAATAGGACAAGGGATAATGGTTTTAAACTGAAAGAGAGCAGATTTTAGACTAGACACAAGGAAGAAATATTTTACACTGAGGGTAGTGAAACCCTGACACAAGTTCCCAGAGATGTGGTAGATGCCCCATTCCTGGAAATATTCCAGATCAGTTGGATAGTTCTCTGAGCAACTTGATCTGGTTGAAGATGTCCCTGCTCATTGCAGGAGAGGTTGGACTAGATGATTTTTAAGGGCCCCTTCCAACCCAAACTATTCTATGATTCTATGAAATCTTCCCAAAGCCACACTGCTGACCCATTTCCAGTTATGCAGATTAAAATTATAAACATTTATTTGTTTTCCAAGGTTCTGCACTGGTTAATGATGGATCTGGGGTCTGTAGAAAACATACCGTTAACTTACACAGCCAAAGCCCCACAAAATGGCAGCCATCTGCTTCATGGTAAACTGGCAACACAACAATAACTTTCAGTAAGCTGAGAAGTGGATGGTTTCAGTCAATAAAACCACTATGCCTTCTGTCTTTTATTTCGATAGTAAATTTAATTTTATTATCTTTCCCCCAATTTGCCACAGAATTTTGCTGAGAGCCATCATTACTGAATTGCGACATGGGAGGTTTTGACCCTCCGAGTTATTAGGTTGATAAAATTGCAGTTTTCACCTCCTGCAGAAGCCCAGATCTTTTAACAGCAGGGAACAACCGCCTGCAGTCAGATCCAGACATCCCATTTTGAAAGCTGCCAAGGGAATGCGAACTTCCATAGCCTATCCCCGTTATTTACTAGGTGGAGAATGGTGGCATCACCCAATGGGTCATGCTGAGGGACTGGGATAGAACAGAGGGCACTGGGAGCTCAGCTGGCACTGGGGCATGACACCAGTGGCCCTGGGGACATGTTAGGAGCTGCTGTTTGGAAGAAAGAGCTAATAACTTGCCTGGGAGTTAACCCAGCTCTTGGGGTGGGGCAACAAGGATGCAAGAGGATATGGAGATCTCTCAGTCCACCACATGGCCCCAAAGCAGAATGGTGAGAGGCAACTTTTGAAATCACTGAAATCTTTTAAAGAGAGAAGAGTCAAGTCCCCAGACGCATGGGACGAGCTTAATAATAAAAGCACCATATTGAGGCTCTATCTCAATTTCCCTTCTGAACTCAAAAGCTTAGAGTTATTTTTACCAGAATTTAAAGATACTTTTCTCAAAAAAAAGTTTGTTTTAAAAACAAAAACATGAGATTTCATCCCAGTCACATGCTTTCAGCAGCTGAAGCATTAAAAGAAAGTGTTATATATGGCATGAAAAAATTGTGGGAGCTGACAACAAGAGGTCTTGCTTAAGAGAGAGCTGTTCCTCCCAGAACATTTGTGATTTCTGAATTTAATCTTAATGTACAGATCTCACATTTTTGTGCCTTTATGAGCTGATTTTAAAGGGCATATCAGGATATTGTGCTCCAGCCCTGTATGTTAATAGTTTCCTGCCTCCCTCCAGGAAAAATGGAATATTTCTTCTCTGAGCTTTTCACACACTCTTCTGCCAAGTCAAAGTAGAAAGGAAAAAATCTGTACAATGTTTTATTAGGCCAAATGTCAATTTGTTTTTCTGAAATCTTTTACCAATCTTCCTGGCATTTAATATTCAAACAGAGGGAAAAAAAAAAAAAAGCAGAAAAACAATAAGTCTTTCATTTCATTCAGCAGTGCCTGAGACATCCAACAGGCCATGATACACAGAGCCACATTTCTTTCATACTTAGGAAAAGGGGCAGTTAAACACACTAGAGAAGGTGGATAGCATCTGGGTAAAAAGGAAAGGGGTGGTATCTCTCTGCATTTGTAAGCCTTTTAAATCAGTTGTCATTAATCCCTGCTAAGCCTGGCTAAAGGTAGTGTACCTCGTGTTTTGTTGGACCTTTGTCTTGCCCACAAAGGATGCGTTTTTCCTACATGTAAAAATATTTCCGTTTCCACTCCACTGAGAAAATGTCCCATGTTTGCAGCTCAGTTCACTGTTGCTTCACCAGACAGCACAGCACTAGTATAAGCTGAACCTTTTTGCATATCAGCATTTTTTTTGGTACTTATATGAAATTTCTGTTCAGTCAGGAAAGCCCAGCCATGCAATATGGGAGCTCAAGAGTTTGCAAGCTCCATCCACTGCAGAGGACAGGGCTTGATCACTGATAGATGCTCTTGAATCCCAGCTTCCCACACAAGCTCTCCTGTCCATGTCCAAACTGGCCATACCCTTGTATTAAATCCGGACATCCCAAACCTGTGCCTCAGTCCCTCGTACATTTTTGCTGTACCCCAGTGAACCGCAGCACACACAGAGCAGGGGCAGAGCCTGGGCAGACCCCTCCCTGGGTGGCTGGAGGTGCAGAGCCCATATACCTCTGGGATCCAGCCTTCAGCTCCAAGGAAACCACTTACTGTCTGCCCAGGGAGTCCCTTCCATAAAAGGAAGACAGAAATGGTTTGGCTTTTCTGCTTCCCAAGGGTTGTGGAGAGACTCAAATAAGCCATGCTCCTAAGCATCTGAAACAAGAACTCATTTTTAATACAGATTTGCTTTTGACAGGGACAATTCGGTACCCGCAATTACCTGCCAGCAAGATTGTTATGACATTAAGAGTACATCCAGCAAGGTTCAGCGGTATCAACTGCACATTTAAATGAGTTCTATGAGTTGGAACTCTTGCATTTTCAGTCCCACCATTTTTAAGCACAAAAAGGAACCTAGATTTTATGTAAAAGTTCTTTACTTCAATTGGTCAGTGTCGTAGCAGCCTCTGAGATCACTTTTGTACCCCGGATATTACAAAGGGATTCAGTTTGGGACCTTAGCCCACACCAGGGAAGTGTCTGGGAAATAGAATTAATCCTGTTTCACCTTGAGCTTACAGAAGTGTTTTGCATTAACACCATGCCCAAAGTAGTGGATTCTCCCCCAAACCCTATTGGCAATGGGATATTGGCACCAGCTAGTCTGCAAACACGCTCCCTTTACCTATCAAACCCATCTGCCGTCTTCTGTTGGGCTGTGAATTGCTGCTGCTGCAGCAGAAGTTCTTTATTCTGCCCTGGAAAAATGGGACCTGCTGCTTTGCCTCTTGCTATTTATTTCCCTTGCTGTTGAGAGGACGCTGAGGTATGTCAGGGACAGCACAATAACACAGGATATCTATTAGCATATCTATTCACATGCCTACGTGTTATTCCTCCCACTGCACAGGAGCATTTTCTCCATTGAGCCCCAGTCAAATGCATACAGGACTCTTGCACTGGAATTCCAAAGAAACCTGCCTTCATGGATCACTTTCTTAATTTTTTGCAGGGCTGTACAATCAATACCTCCTGAGGGAAAAAAGAGGTAATTGAAAGTAAGAAGTTCATCCAAGGGTACAGAGTAAGCCAGTAGCAAAGCCTACATGTTGGCTTGAAAGCTCCTTCAACATATTTATTATTTTCATAATATCACATATTAACAATTATTTTGGAAGAAATTTATGACTGTTGACATTCACCCAGTTAATATAAAAGTAATCAGTAATGCAGCTGGCTTGATAATGTTAAGGGATTCCTAAGGTTGAACATCAGCATCCACAAATCTATAAAACTGCTACTTAACTACACTCCCATGCCAGGGCTGCTGCATGGTCTTATCATGTCACTGCAGCAGTCCTCATTCTGCCATAACAGCTAGTTCTTCATCACTTCATCACTCTCCTTCCCATCTAAAAGTGACAACTGGTGCTAGGTCCCTGGAGACCTTGTGTAAATTATCCTGTGACCTGGAGGGTGGGCAGAGACAGACACCTCTGTGCTAGTGCTGACCTGGAGGCATTTCCCTTGATAGCACAGAGGACATTTCACCAGCCTGCCACGAGCATCCAAACCTCGTTGGAGAAGGGAGGTGTTCACAGTGCTAGAAGGAATATACATATCAGTGACACCCCAAGCACGAATGCACAGCTTTTCCTTTAAACTATCATAAAAACATGTCCAAAGGGTGAGATGCTCCTTTGCCTGATGCTCTACCATTCTGAAAAGGGTACCCTTTTCACTTAAAAGTACAACTTTCAACAGACAGCTTTTTGCCCAACTCAGGTCTTTCCATCTGGTGTGGTCTGTGCAGGATCCATTAATATTTTAACCTTCTCGGCTATTAGCCCGTTGAAGTGATCTGGCTAGGATAAAAGAAAATGGTGAGATTACATTTTCCCCTTCTGGCATCCTCAGGCTCTTATATTTTTTAGTAATAATCCTGTTAACAGCAGAAAAGTTCCTAAGGAGCTACTGTATGTTAGACATAGCCAAGACATTAGCCACAGGCAAAAAAATTCCTTCGAAATAGATTTCAGTAGAAATTTATTTTTTATTGAACTCAGAAACCTCTCAACCTTTCCTCTACTTGTTTTTTGGGGGAAAAATTATCACTTTGGGGCAAAAAATAATTTCAGAAAAAAAACCATTTTGTTTTCTGCTAAAAAAAATCTGGATTTGGCCAAGAGGAAAATATACTTTTAATGGAATATCAGTGAGCTCTCCTGTACATGGGTAATAAGAGGATGGCGCATGGCCCAGACAGTGTGCAACTGAGGTGATCTCTAGACATTTTTAAAGCCTTAGCTACCACAGAAGTCGCACTGATTCAAGCTCCCTTTTATCTTTACTTTTTTTCTGGGCCTTCAGCCCCCAGCTAAAGGATTATCAGAGCTGAATCAGAGTGCAGGAAGGAAAGGTAGAGCTCACTGGATTTTGGCAGAGGCCCATCACCGCCCTGAGAAGAGCTTTTTCTGGAATGTCACGTTCCTGCAGGAGATTAAGAGCAACCAGGCAGGAGATGGGGTCCAGCCCGTACCTTCTCCTCAAGACTTCAAGGCTTGTGGTCTTTATTCTGCCTTCCACAAAGAGGCAGATTTTGGGTCTGCTTTCAGCGTGTGGACTTCTCCAAGCTGAGGAAATATGAGAATCCTGTGTTTTGGATGGGTCTCCCCCTGTTTAAAACCTACTGTCATTGCCTTTGGTAAATTGTGTTCCACGTATATTTTACAAACCACAGGGAATCGTGCAGCTACCCAGTACCTTTCACCAGAGGCTCTCAAAGTACTTCACGAATAAATAGCCAAGTTTTACAAGAGCTTCATATTCCAGGTTTTCAAGATAGTAGGCAAGCTGACATCCAAGTGGCTTTTCCAGTCACACAATCAAGCTGCACCAGCTTATGAACAGAACTTATAACCTGATTCCAGCTCTAGTTCTACCTCTCAAACAAGAGTTGTTATTTCTGCACTTACCCATCCAAGGTTCCCACCACTGCTAGCCAGAGATAGATGGGATCATCATCAACCACTGCACTGGGTTTTTTTTTTCCTCTAAACTTCTCCCCCTCTTTAACATGGATAAATAAAATACATAAACTTGGGCAATCAGAGGAGAAGCTGCGTGTAAGGGCGACGAGGAGCGAGAGATTCAAACACCCACTGCAAACATCAAATCAGCGTTAGCTGCTCCTGAGCTGGTGCATTGCCTTTGAGAGCTCCGTCAGAGGACACCTGCAGGAGCACACTTCCTTCCTATGCAAGAAATATATTCAGGTATGTTTGTATTTAGTTATTTTTATGACTAACTGCCACAGTGTATTTGCTGAGTGATGGCTTACTGCCCTGCTGATGGCAAAGCTGAGAAGAAGAGGGGCAGGAATGGTGGAAAGCAACAGGCTGGGTCTGGAAAAACGAGATAAATCCAGTCCCGGTCAAAGCAGATTTGATTTGGAGTGAGAGGAGAGAAGCTGAGTCCTTTCACAGTAAAGTCATTTTGTTGTTGTTGTTGCTTCGGGTGCTGTCCTAAATTCCAGCCCTACTGTGGCAGAATGAGGTCTGAGGCCAAATGCTTATTAATAATACTTATTAATCAGTAATAACAATAGCACTAGTGGAAAAATTCAGGTCTCATACTCACCATTTGCTGCCAAGCTCGTCACTTCCCAAACTTACTTCTAAAATTAGAAACAAACAAACCCCTCTAAAGGCAATAAACAGCATTTTAATTGGACTAAAACCTATAAATCTGTCATCAGCCACTTACTCTGGCTCCCTTGTGTGGTCAGCAGCTTTGAATGCCCTTCTGGGCCTTTCCCAGAGGGTAATGATGCGATCCGATGTCATCACAACAAAGGTGTGATTGAACAAGACAGCAAGGTGTGGTAGCTCCAGCACAGGGCTACTGGGACCAGTAAGCACAACTGGGTGTGCTGGAGAGAGGGCGGTCCTCCCACCTGGTGTGGACATCATCAGCAGGGCAGGAGGGAGAGACCTGTGCTGCAGAGCTCTGACTGCGTGTGGCCCATGAATACATCAACAGGAATTAACATCCCAGGTACATCTCACATTGGGGCCATGTGAAATGTGCATTACAATGCATTTCCTCAGCTAAACCAGCATATTTTCATCTCTATTTTTTATGTGAATGAAGACATTTAAAGTGAATCCCACTTGGCTCAAAAAGATGCCAAGTATCAGCATCATGATGCAGGAGAACCCATCCAGGGAACGAGTACTGACGCTCTCATAGCATCACCCCTGTCAAGAACCTGCTTATAGGATAAAAGAGCAAAGACATAAACACAGCAGCTGGTGTTTCATTTTGGAGGGGAGACGGAGGTAGTAGCTTCCTGGTTGCAAAGGTCAGGGCCTGGACCTTCAGGATTTTTTCCAGCTCAAGAGGAATTCATGCCCTTATCCCTAACAGGGAACATGTGATGGACAGAGATGTGTTCCAGGTGACACAGGGCTGCCTCTGAGATCAGGGCTGCAGCACTCTTGGGCTTAGATGACCTCTTGGAACCCCAATGGCCTTAATGTATCATCCAGCAGAAGCAAAACCACTCCAGAAACAAAATCAGCCCTATGGTCAATGATCAGCAAGTGAGGGAATGAGGATAGGACACAGAGGTGACCACCTTTCTTCTTGTCCCCTCATGCAAGACTAGCTTCAGGGTGAAAAAAAAAAACAACCCTTTTTTTTTTTTTCTCAAAAGGGCTTGAGGGGAGGGAATAAAAGGGCTTTAATTTTCACTCTTGAAAGAAAAATACTTATTTCACTACATGGAGCTGAATATTTTACCCTAAACTCTCTGGGTTTGAGGCTCTTGCACAGTGCAGGAGGAGACTTTTCCCAACAGCCGTGCACTTGTCATGACCCCGGGATGAGCTGGGACCGGGTAACCTCCACCAAGTCACGGCCGTTCACACCACTGGGAAGCTCATCCCTAACTGCAGATGTGCTCAAGGCCTGCCTCAAAAGAAAAATAATAAGTCTCAGCAACATGCCTGTGAAAACAGCTGATTCTCTGGACCGTTAAAATACCCTGTATTTATAAACAAAAGAGAGGTTTAGACTTTCTTGTCCTAGAAAAACACACTGGAACATTTCACCACCATTTCCATAGACTTTAATTAGGAAGGAAAGGGGGAATGTCAAAGAGCAATTATACAAAATATATACTGTGCTGATTAGGGATTTCTTTTCTGTACAATGGAGAAGGCAGCTTGAAGTTCACATTAAGTTTCTCTCTCCCCCTCTAACGAGATATGCCTTATCCAACCCAGAAAGATACAATTAAATCAGGAAAGAATGCAGCCACTTTCTCAGGGGAAAAAAGAAAAAAAAAATAAATAAAAAAAAAAAAAAGAGGGGAGGAAGGAAGAGCTCATGTTTAAAGGTGAAGTACAAAGGGCTGATCCTACAGACCCTGAGTGTGAACTTGACTCAGAAGAAACGTCCTGATCAGCTCCAGAGTTTTAAACACAGCCTAACAAGGTCCAATCCTGGCCCAGAACACTTGTGGAATCCAACCTGAAACCAGCTCTGGAAGGACTGAGCCCATTTGCCCTCCCTAGTACAGGTGAAGGTCATTTTGGGACCAGGACATGGAAGGATAAGGGGCTGGGGGCTGAGTGAGGGGGATGTCAAGCTGGGAGGTTTTAAGAGCACCCCAAAGGCCACCACCACTGGGGGCTATAGAGCTGGAGTTGCTCCCAGTTGGACCTTGGCCACTCCCCTGCCCCCATGGGTATTTATGTGCTATGGGGCCGCCTGCCTCACACCACAGCCTGGCCTCACAGCTCATTTATATTACATTGGGATGTTTGGTTTTTTTCTTTTTTCTTCCCTGACATTTGTTATTATTTTCGTTTGAAGATGCAGGACATCCCACCGGGGGTGGGCAGAGGGTCCTGTCGGAGCCGGCCGGGAGGCGTGTGCTCCTCCAAAATCTCTCTCAACGCGTAGCGGGGTCACAGGGAAGGGGAGGGGAAGCTAAAAAACAAACCCCAAACAAAAACCCAACTTAAAAAAAAAAAAACAAACCCAAACCAAAACCCAACCCCGGACCA
>VZTM01038046.1:159394-182856 GCA_013400555.1 Jacana jacana
CATCTTATTTTCCCTCACTGATAAATTATAAGAACTGTAATGGGTGATTTCTGCAACCTGTAAAAGGGCAATAGCATCTGTGACTCATTTAGTGTCACTTTAAATAAAATTTATTTGATTAATTTGGGCAAAATATAGAAAGAATTCGGATTATTTTTTTAACTCTACTGCTAAAGAGAAAGAAGCAGCAGAAAAAGAAAACCCTGACCCAGAATAAACATTTGGGGAATTAAAAATGCCCAAAGTGTTGTTGGAAGTGCAGAGGCTGCTGCATTGCTCTTGTGATAGCTGTTTTTTCCCCTTGCAAACCAGAAGACCTCGGTATGAGATGGCTCTAACAGGGCCCATGTCACGGAAGGAGGAATAGGCCAGAAGCAAAACATGAGAAAATGCAGAACTGAGGGTTAGGCTTCTCCACAACTTCTCTCTTCTAGAGTGAAAAGGAGCCAGCCAACCATCCCACTGGAGCGAGACTTGCAAAGTTGCACACAAGATTATTTTGTTCGAGTTATGCAGCCAGAAACAGAACCCTCTTTTGTCAAGTGGGCTGTTAGTTAATGCAGCACCTGAAAACACCAGTGAAGAAGAGTAGGGGGAAAGAAGAGGGAGAAAGGATGGCCATTTTTCATACTATAAACCAGGGGTGATGGTAGCAACCACAGCGGTACCACCTTTGCCTGGCCTGACAGGCAGGAAGTGGAGAAAAGATCAAAAGCAAGTGGAAATCAAAAGGATTAAGCTATTGAAATTCTTCAGTTTTGCCACAGGCTGTCACCCTCGCTCCACGTATCGCTCAGCCAGCCAGGCACGCTCCCTGCAAAGCAAAGAGAAGCTGCTCTGGAAGTCCACAAGTTTCCTCCTCTTGAAATGTAATTGGCCTGCAGGTTACCCGCAACCTCAACTCCCCTGCTCACAGTTCGGAGAGTAATATTAAATGGTAACCATAATAAATACTAATAGATTAATCTTTATAAGTCATGCCAAATTCTGCGGGGCCTGGGCTTGGTAAGAGTGGTCTGCCTCAGATGTGGAGTATCTAATGACATCTTTACTGTTGTGGGGTTTGCACGTGGCAGATGGAGATGTCGTTTGCACTCTGACACAGGCTAAGTTACTTACAACTGTTGATATAACCAGAGGCTCGCTTTGGGACAGCCTGGGCCCTGGCCAAAACTTGTTTAAATCAAAGGATGAATTCGCCTTAGCGTCTCTGGGCTGCTTTCCCTCACCCTGGGAAGAGGCAGGAGAGAGGCAGTGTTCCAGCCAGCTCAGCTGCAGCACCGGGACTCATCTACTGAAATCACCAAGGATATTTTCGTTGACTACAGTGAGCTGTACAGCCGGACCATGGCAAGCCTAGTGCTCTGCTCAGTTATTTGTATTTCATGACCCCACACTGTTCCTTGTTCCTCTCCTCTTCTGGGCTATCCTAAAGTCACCCGTTTTGGTTTTATAGGTTGGAGTCCAAGATCTCTGCTCAGTTCTCAAGCCCACAGAGAAGGCTGTTAAAGTGCTTAACCTCTGCAATCAACAGACATTATACATCTGTACTGCTTCAAGGATCTGGGCCCAATAGAGTTATGCACCTCTGAGGAGCTGGATCTTCCTTACAAGATGGGACTCATCCAATTGTGTTTACTCAGCAATAACTTCAACTTTGGGACAATCCCATGGGAAGTTCTCCATCACTCATCCCTCATATTAGCCACCTCTTCCTCTGCTGAACTCTTTGTGACTTGTTTGGACCCTTAAGGATACTCGAGTGGCTCACTCCTCTTTAAAGATCTTGGACAAAGCCACCCTCTCCAGGTGAAAAGAGGATAAGGAAAGGGCCAGTTTCATAACTTGCAGTGGAAAACTTAGATGGACCTTCAAACTATAAATGAGAAGAGAGGAAAACTTGTGAATTTTTTCAGGGCATTTTGGGAACGAAGCAGTAAGGATTTCTAAAATGCAATAACGCAGTAGTTTTTTCTTCCAAGAAAAGGGCAAAAACCTGAGCAATATTGTTCCAGTTATTTTATTGTTGAAGATCTGTTTTATTGAAATACTGCTTGGCAAATGCATTGATTTTCCTGGTTAATAGTACCTTAATCCGTGTTTAGTTTACTAAAAAATCTCCAGCCTTGCTGTTATTTATGCAAAGAAAGATCTGATGATCCCATCACACCTTTCAGTTGCTTGTGCCACAGAGGAACTTCAGTGTCGGGCCTGAAGCTGCTCAAATTATTCAGCTATATTTTTTCATATACAGACTGTTTGTGTTTGGTTGATTTTTTTTCACTGGCTCTTTACTCAAAATTGGTCTGGTTTTGCCAAGTGAAAGTTTGGGGGAAAGGGAGCTGGGATTAACTGGATGTGTTTTTCTAAGCCTGACATTAAAAAGGAGGGTCCATTGGTGCAGGAGAAAGCAATAGAAAATAATCATTTTCATATTGCTCAGCTAAATAGGCTTTTCCAGAGTAGTACTGGAGCTACAATAAAAAATAAAAATTAAACATTATTTTATGGCAAATTACTTTCACTTAGGAACTATGTATTGTTAAGCATATATACGGCTCCTGACCTGTAAGACAACTACGATGTGTATTTCTTTGTGTTCTTTGTGCTGTTGCATCACACCACACACAGGGAAACCTCCTGTCCAATTAATTTTTGCCCAGTACAACTGCCTGTCCCGTGGAAGATGACTGATGCCCGAATTTGTGGGTGACATAGTTGTTTGAGAAATTAGGTCTTAGTTTTTCCTTCCTCTCCACCCCTCTCTCCTTCTTCTATTTGCTTTATTTTGTTTTCTATGTGAGCCTTTAGTCAAATATCCCACAGACACACTCATCCCTTGGACGGCTTCAAGCACAATGCATGGGCATGTCTGGGCACTGCATTAATATATCTTCTTGTTGTCTCTCTGTAGATTATCCTCTGTTACAGTAATTCATAGCTCTAGCCCTTTGTGTACACGCTTCCATTCTGAAAATGTAACATCACTGCTAATTAAACAGTGTTTTAAGAAGTCGGCTGATAGCTCCTCACAGCATCTAGGAATTAACCTCACCTGGGAGCAAGCTGCTGGTTGAAGCTCAAGTGAAGCTTAGATAAAGGCGGGGAAAGGAAAAGACATCAAAGAACTAGTCACCACCAAAACCTCATCCTCCACAAATTCTAGGTGTGGAAATGTTTTTCAGCCATAGGGATCCTCCCTCCACTGGATTTCCAAATAACTATAATCATCAGAATTCCGTCTTTCACCTCCCCCTGGCCTGATTATCTCATCTTTCTCATTTGAACTTGCTTGTTATGAGCAATACATTCGTGTCCCCTGTGCTTCATGACCTTGATGCCAAAAAGGCTTGATTTGATTCAGACGGTGCCAATTTAGCAATGCAGGGTTTAGGGACAGCACTGTCCTGGTCTGCTTTTCCCATGAACAAGGTTTTCATCCTCATCTGAAAGGTCTCCTTAGGTTTGTTTCATGTATCCTCTCCTGGAGCTCCCTCAGAGCCCCTGGGTCAATACTGGTGTACACAGAGGACAGTGACTGACCAGTGCTTGAAATTTCTCCTGTCAGCTTTGGGAATCTAATGTTCAGCAGCCTCCAGTTATTTCCCTCCCTCCCCACCCCTCCCCAATTAAATGTGCTTCTCAGAAGAAAGCATGGAATAAACAAAGAAATCACAGCCTCTCTCTGAGGAGCTTCATGTCAAAATCCGGATACTAAAAATCCCTAATCATTCTGGCTATAACTTTTAGGATGTTGACAGAGCATATACTCTGTGATAAAGAGTACAGTATGAATATACAGCCAAGATAAGGAGATGATTTAATTCTGAAACAGATAAAAAGGGTGAATTTCCAGGGCTACACAGGGAAACCATCCAGCTCTGAGAGTGGAACAGTATCACTCCTGAGTATTATTAATGCACCTTGATTCTTTGTTCCGTCTCCTCTTTTTTTTTCCCCCCTTTTTTTTTGTCCACAATTCTCAATAATATGTTTGGAAACTTATTAAACTTACAAATCAAGACTTGGGGTTAAAGGCAACCCCGTCTAATTATCTTATTATTTATAAAAAGATTATCATTAATCATCTTGCAGAGAAATTCTGAACCAGTGCAGAATCTGAAAAAAATGTGGGGGGAAAAAAAAAAGGCTAATGTGTCTACTTTTTAATTAAATGTAAATATAATTTGTAAGGCTTATGGGTTTTAAACAGAGAAGATTTACTCTGTGCAATTTCCTTTCTGGTTAACCTTATAGACAGAAGAGTAAGTAGGGTTATTCAGAAGAATTTTGTAGCTATTAAGCCAGTTACCGCCTCCGGATCTGTTGTCGCAGATGATTTCGATGCATCCAAGGTTTCACCTGAAGTTCCTGATTTACAATGACAACATAGTGATTTTAAGCATTAAAACGAACTTTGTTAAACGACCTAGTTTACAGCTTGTTTGGGATGTCAGCAGATTTTTCATCTTTATTGCTGCAGACAGATAGCAAGGCTCTTATCCCTGCATACCTCATCAGAATGGCTCAAACACGCAAAAGTGAATTCTTGGTTATTTTAATGTGACAAGTAAATATAAACCAGTTACAAATACAAAGGCAGGATAAATGTGCCTGACAATACGGCAATGCCTAAATTACTGCCAGCTTAGTATTAAAAGTTCTGTTGTGGTTTCTGGTTCAAAGAGTCCCATAAAAATCAGAGTTAATTTAAAACGTAGCCATCCATGGGAATATTTCTCGTTCGCACAATCCAGGCTCTCTTGGACAGGTCTGTTTATCTGTTTCAGCTATGGAGCATTTTGCAGGCTCCGTTCAAGAAAGTGCCCATATTCAGTCCAGAAGAGTAATTAAAGACGTGCTTAGCTATGTGCCTTAGTTAGGCACGTGCCTGTAATGTCATCATTTCACCTGTTGCATCTTTTTAAGCCAGTTACTTCATTATTTGCATATTTTTTTTAAAGGCAACTGATTCCTAACAAGTTTTTGATACCAGGTTACAGAAGATCAAATGCTGTAAAACACTACTGCTTTTTGTACCGCATCACAGTCCATCCAGTATGAAGAATCCACTAAGCATCACTGCCCAGAGAGACTTCAAAGTCCTGATCCATCTATGGAAATCCATGGAAATCCTTCCCTAATTTCATCAGGAGAGCCACCCACTGGACCTTGGCAGGTAAGAAGAAGGAAGGAAGGAAGGAAGGAAGGAAGGAAGGAAGGTATGCTACCAGCAGGCTGATGGTCCCCAACACTACAGAGGCACTGTAGGAGGTCACATGTAAAGGATTACCAAGCTGATCTACTGGGTTGGAGGGTGGCTAACAAGTGAGCATGGGAACCACCATCACCCCAAGGCCAACGCCCTCCAGCTTGGGCAGGTTTCTCTGAACACTGCACAGTTCCAGTAATAGAAGAGATTTTTTGATCAAGACTGTCAGAAACAAAAGGTGCTTTCACTAAATGGAGAGAGCAAAGTAGCCATTCCCAGCCCCGTGTTTAGTCCTAGTTACTGTCAGAAAGGACCTCTGGTGATCTCAAGTCTAAGCTCCTGCTCAGAGTGGGGTCAACACTGAATTCAGACCAAGTTGTTCAGAGCATTGTTCATCTGAGTCTTGAGAACCTCCAAGGATGGGGATTTCACAGCCTTTCTGGGATCCCACTCCACTGCCAAATTAGCCCAGCACCTTCATGCCATGGGCACCATCATTCTCCTCTAAGAGCAGCAAGGCAGATCCTGGTCCAGCTTTTAGGCTGTTTTGTCCCAGCTTTCAGTTACCTGTTATGCTGCTGCTGCCTGCTGTTATCGTCTATTTCTTCAGCTTTTCCCAAAGCTATGCTGCTGCTGCTTGCACATAGCTCCTAGCTCACCCTCCAGAGCCTTGCAGAAGCCAAAGAGTTCCTAAGTAGGAACTTCTGGCCCTTCCCTTTCCCAAACCAGAGAGACCTTTCCTGGCGCGTCGTCATACGGTTAACACATGCTGTGTCTACACTGCCAGGAAGCTGGGATCCAGAGCATTTCTCCCAGCTTGATCCCGATGGTGGGGAAGTGGCTGGAGTATGTCTTGGGTCCCTGCAGCTGCCCTGATGGGCTTCCTTCCCACCCACAGTGGGGTGGGAAGGGGCAGAAGTTGTAGGCTTGTGTCTGGCCCCTGCACAGAGCAGGGTGCGACCGAGGCACATTTCTGGACCAAAGAGGAGGAAAGCTTTCCTACACTGCACGTTTGACTGTAACCTCTGTGTCCAGGAACAGGACAGGGTTGGCACCAGATTAGGTGGAGAAGGAGGAAGGGAGGTTTGGCAGAGATGAATGTTGCCTCCTCTCTTCTCACCAAATATCTTGTGCTGCTTCTTCTCTTAACCTGACACGCTGGGGCTCCAGGCAATGGTTTTGGATGCCTTTTGCTGAAACCAGTGTTTCCCCATGGGATATTTCTTCCTTAGCTCATACCCGGTTCTGAGCTGGGTCCTCCAGGCTCAGTGCACCCTTGCCCAAAGGAAACTTAATCCAACAGGTGAAACCAGGACTTGCCAGCCTGTTTGAGCTCTCCAAATGCTGTGCTCCATTCCTCCCCATAGCAAGAGGGACTTCATAGTGGGTGCTCTTTCCCTGGTTGTCATTCTACCAGAAGAAAGGAAAATCTCTGTCACAGGTTGCAGCCAAAGTCTTGAAAAAGTCCTTTCCCATATCCCCCCCTCTGAAGGAAGCAAGCAGAATCCCACAATGAGGAGTCACCAATAGCTTCTGTCAAGCCCATGGGGGCTCTGTTGCAAAAGAAAACACCTTTTCTCTGCAAGGAGCAGGGAGCCAAGACACAGAACGGCATGTTCCCAGCTGCTCGTCTGGAGAGACTGGCAGGGCTGTTAGAAGGAGGAGGGTGTGGGAGAGATGGAGGCTAAGCCTGTGATCTGGGTGTGAAAGAATCCACAGTTGAGCAGGATCAATAAAACAGTGCCGAGGCCTGCAACGAAGGGAGCAGAGAATAGGATGGTGGAGAGTAAAAGAGAAGGAGCCCCCCTACAGCTCCTGAGAAGAGAGGGGTAGGTAAAAAGGGAGCTCTGATACCACCAGGCCCACAGGGGACTCAATGGGTTGTCTCATTATTATGGTGAACAGAGAGAGCTCATGAGCTGGGAAAGATAGGAAGCTTTTTTTTTTTTTTTTAAAAGAGTGCAGGCTCTAGGAGGGTTTTTGCAGCTCAAATGCTTTTATTTTGTGCCAATTACTTATACAGGGTCTGCATTATTCCCGTAATCGGTCTAAATGAAAGTCAAACATGAAAGATTCCTAACAATGAGCTAATTGGAATGCCATTACCATTTAGATTTAATAAGGTATTTGTAATAATAAACGTGCCTCAGTCTATAGAGTTGTCTTATTCCTTCTCAGATCTTGCAAGAGTGTAAGAGTTGACATTTGTCATTCGTTCCGCAGGACATTGGATATAACCTTCAAAATGTTTTAGTCTTGCAGTGCTTAGTAAATGTCAGGGACAGAAACAAAATCTATAGCCTGCTATTGTTCTGGCTGTGTCGAGCTCAGAGTTAACAGAAATTGTGTTAAAACTCAACAGCAGATTATATCCCACATATCTTCCTTTATTTGCGGTCCAAACATCTTGTGGTTTAGAATGAGTCACTCAATGTCCTCTTATGTAGCTGCATTCATTATTTGCATTGAGGTCTCGCTGAGGAACTTCGGTCTGGTTCCAGCACTGCTAGGTACTACACAAGCACAGAGGGTCTTTGCCTTGCATAGCTAAAGATCTAAGCAATTAAGTCAACGCAAGCTCGATCTTGAAGCCAAGATGTCCCATCTACAGAGGTAAAAGCTAATTAGAGCTCCATGCGTACTTAGGTTTTTGAGAACTGTTCCCACAAAAAAAATTGTCTTGCTTTACCTTTATGGTGAGCTGTTTTCACATTAAGCATATGTGGGGCTCAAAGACCTGGTCTCGCTGTGCAGCTGGGGAATTTTTATTCGGCTGTAGCTCATACCACAAAAGCAAGGCGTAATCTTGGTGGGTATTTCTTCTATTATGAAGGAAAAAAGCTTGGAATGAGCACTTTCTGCAGTCTGAAGGAATTCCTCTAAGAATAGGCTGAAAAGGCAGAGGTGGAGCAGGTGTGTGTGTACATGTAGGAAGCAGAAAGAGAAAGCTAAATCAGCTGAAAAGCCACCAAAGACTCAAGGCAGCACAGACAATACAGATAACAGGGTGCTGGGGGCATGCTTTAAAATCAATATATTGCTTTTTTCTCCCTCTTCTCACCCCAGAAAGATGGCACAGAAATGTGTCCTCCTAAAGACATCCAACAAGCAACCAAAGGGACATCAGAATGCTTAATTCCTGTTTTAACGAATTAAAAAGAAAAACCCACCAAATTTCCTGGTGGTGTATCCCAGCAAGAAGCAGCATTACCTATGCAATAAACTCTGCTGCCATCAGCCACGGATGAGTTATGTTCTGCTGACACTCTGTGGTCCCAGCAGCTAGTCCTGAATGATCTGACTCAACAGAAAACTTTGCACAATAGCTCAAATAAACGTCAAATCATTGGAAACTGGCAAAGGCCATGGAAATTTGGAATGTTCCTTTTTGAGGACAGTCTTTTAATGCAATCTGACACTGGGGATTCAGCTGAACACTCAGAGCGTCCAGGAAATTCTAGGCACAGTTGGTAAAGTGACCAATGTTCTTATAAACTTACTTTTTCGCTCAAAACTGTATGTACTTCACACCAAAAGGTTTTTCAGAAACACAGGCCGGCAGTCAGCGGCCTTAAGTTAACCATATGCCTGAGCACTGCGCTGGATTGCTGGAGAAGGGCAAGGAAGCATGAAAATCAATAGCTTCCCTGGATGTCTTCATGGAAGGCAGTTTGTCTAAGAGTTAAAATGTGAGCCTAAAATTCAGACATTTTTGCTCTTGATGTTAAACTACTTCATCTTTTCTCTGATTCACTTTGCACATTAGAAAAAAACCCGATGCTTGTTACTTAGATCACAGCAACGTTGTGAAGCCTAATTTTTTGAGAGGTGTTTTGGGATCCTTGTATGAAAAGTGCTATAAATACATACATTCTTAGTAGTATTTAATTTACTTCCTTTACAATTCCTTTGAGCCAACACATGTTGCCAAAAATGCAATATTCTCTAAGATGTCTTTTATTCTTCTATCTGTCTGGAGTCCAGGACATATCCCAGCCTTATAAAGCATCCGATATTGATGTATCCGCATGCAGTGTATATATATAGCTAATACCATCAGATGCTTTCTTTTTTCCCCCCACAGGAGCCCAGGCTTGCTCAATGTACAAGATGGACGTGCTCAGCAAATGAGGCAGCTGTTCAGTTTTTATTTTTATGCTCATTGTTTGCCGTGCGGCCACATGTCTCATAGAGTGCATACCATCCAACCTTTGTAGTGAATCAGACCAGGCTCCACCATAACTCACTCGCTCGGAGTATCCAGCTCTGCCTTGCTCCCTGTTTGACATACATATGTGATGGTGTAATCAGGGACTGGGTCATAGGAAAGCTTTAACTTTGTCGCTTCCAAACTTCGTTTTCCATCCTCGGATTTTTCTTTCCATGGAAGTTTTTATTGAGAGTACCTAGGAATGTAAAGCTTTTTTAATAACCCCTGGAGGAACTGAATCACATCATGCAGTTAAAGAGCACCCCTGTTCTGCAGAACCAATCTGTACCTGAGCATCAGCCAGTCCTTTTTCTTGTCTAACTGGAGGAACCAACATGTGCCTCCAGGGCTGCTCCTGTTTTTCTCTTCTGCATTGTGGCATGGAGCACATTCCAAATATACTTTCATTAAGTCTCCTAATGAAGCTTGCAGCAGATCTGCCTGTGCAAGAGGAGATTGACATTTTCAGTGTTCGGTAACAGGAAGATAAGCCTATCATCACCTGTGCTTCCCCCAGTCTGGGGGAGTTGGAGAGGAGATGGATAAAGCATCACCATTTTTTCCGTTCACCAGTTTTTGAAGTAGTGGTTTTTCACCCATTTTACAAAAGGACTTTGTTTCTTGTTTCCATCACTGGAGCTAGTATAGACACCTTTTAAGTTTGTTAACTTAGACTGGCTCACAGCACAGTAGTTCAATCTGTCCTGTCACCTCTAAGTAGGACAATCCTTACAGCTTTTACTGGTTAACCAAGCCCCTTGGGACTAGACTAGAAGAACAGAGAAATTTCAGTTTAGGAGCAGACTGGAGAGGAACAGAGAAACTACAGCACTGGGTGCAGAGTTCTCTACCTTTTGCATCTTCAAAGCCAAACATGCACAAGGTGGCAAGACAGCAGCAATTTACGTATAGGCAGAACAAAAGGCCAAGGGCTTAATCTTGTGAAGGCTTATACACACTTATCTTTACACTTGTGATTAAGCCCAGTAATTTTGGCCGTGCCTTGGCTCCAGGAGGCTTCTGAGCATGTGGATTAGACTATTGCATTAGTGTGCACTGTGTTAAACTGCTGCAGAGACCAAACTCCAGGAGTGAACAGTGTGCTGCGGAGGGTCAGGGGCTCAGCAATCACTGCGGGGAGTGCCCAGGCGGACAGGAGAGACTGCTGTCCCCAGCTTGGCAGAAGTTACAGTATAATGTGATGCAATGAACATTTACACCAGCATGGGTGGTATTTTTAAATCTCAGAGTCCCCAATTTAACCCATGTAGATGGGGGAGGGAAGGGTGTGGGGGTATGATGCTGGAGAAGAGAGGGGAAAAGAGGATGTCAAGTCCCTCACAAGTCAGGGCAGGAAAACACCTACGGAAATACATCTGACAAGCTGACTGGGCAAGAACAGCCTGATGTTGGAAACCACTGGAGTTAGGCAGCCCTTGTCACAGTACCCCATTTCAGCCAAGCACGGGGTTGTCAGGAAGTAGAGGACCATGAGGTGCATAGAAGCAAACACTGTCTTTGCAACCCTTGCAGCCTCTGGTCCTGTCTACAGGCTGTAACTGCCACTCTCCCGAGGTATGGTCAGCCTTTTGACACCCTGTTCCTGAGAGGAGGGCACATCTGCCTTCACACACACCCTTATTTCAAGAAGCAATCGTGGCGTTCAGATCTGACTGATCCGGATCCTCCCCACGGTCCCCATGTCATTAGGGTGCCCCTAATCACCCGTCCTCACCATACGAAGCACAATGGGGCCCACTATTCTGACTGGGGCCTCTAAGATCTCTTCTAATATAAATAGTAATGACTGTAATTATTAATCATTACTGTGATTATATGATTATAATTAATAATCATAATAATGAATCATTATAATTACTCTACTAAATGACAAGCCCTGTTTCCTCCAGCGGGCTTCAGAAGCACAAAGAATGAGCTGTTGTATATATTTAGTGAATCTCAAGCACTTCTGTACTTACAAGTCCAAGCGTCCCTATTTGTTTTAAGGACTTGCATATTGTATTTCATTTAGAAATCTGCAGCTGCCTTGAATTGTGACCAGTGAGTGCTGCTACCATATACAGGGTCCTTTTGCTTAAAATCTAACAGAATACTGAGCAAAGAGAGATTGGCAAGGGGCAGGAATGTGCATATGGATATTACTTGAGGGATGGAGAGCCAGATAGGCCTAATATTGCATTCTCCTATCTTAGATTTACAACTGAAAATAATTCAGTTTATTGAAGAGCACTTTCAGAAAGCCCAAATAAAACAGCAAATGTAGAGGCCGCAGACACTTGAAAGAGAGACAGCTCATCGCCCCCCACCACTTGGCCTTTGGAGTCCTTGGGCACAACTGCTTTGGTGCTATTAGCTCAGGACAAGGGAGGGGGGTGTTTAAAGAACATTACTGCAATTTTTAAACTGCACTCGAGGTAGAGAGATTTTCTCCCTTGATGATGTGCATGCCCAAAGCCCAGGTGGCTGAGACATGCCAATTGTGAGGCTTGGTATTTTACACAAAATATCTGAAGTCTGGTCAGCAGCACGTGGCTGCTTTGTGAGTCATGGCAGAGGGTGTGGAACAAGTGCTGGAGTCACTGTATATATTGCATAGTTACCTTCGGTTACTGGGCTGGTGTGAGTCACCAAACTCCATCCCAGGCACAGAGAAACTGATCTTGTAAAATCCATGTGGGAGAGGTCATTGTTTAGGATTAACTTTTCATTCTGGCTTGCTCAGAGGGGGGACCACACAGGCATAACAACAAAGTAGAGGAATCCAACCAGGTTTTTAAGACAAAATCTTTGCTAAGGATTAGTTGATATGATTAGATTTGGTGCTGGTGACTTTAAAATCTTATTATCTCTTGGTATAGCTGGGCACATGTATTTGAGATGGCGCATTTCTGAGTTATTGTAGCAATTACTCTAACATGAAGGGGGCAGTTAGCAAAAGAGCTGCTGTTGCCGTTTCCATAATACTGATTACAATGATAGTGTAGGAAAACTTCTGCATTGCCTTCTGAGTTATTGATCTCTTCCTATTTTTAATATCTTTTGGAAGGAAAGGGGTAGGAAAAGGGCCTCACTTCTTCTGTATCAGGAATGAACATGCACACAGCTCAAACTGAGTTACACTAAGAGGAAGATGGAACATGCCTCAGCAGTCGCTTTGTAAGTAAAGCCAGAAAATTAAGGAAATACTTCAGAATATTATCCAGTTATTGTCTGGGCTACTCAAAATCAATTAAGTCTACCTTATGTGTTTATGTGTTTACTTTATGTCTACTTTACTGGTTTAAGACCAGTAAGTGGGTCTAGAATGAGGTAAGCAGAGATATAAAGGATTTTATTTAAAATGTCTTTGCTATGTAAATATTGACAGGTTAGACTTTCCAGAGAGGGTACCTGCAGTGTATCACCGTGATACTGAGCAATCTGATGGTGACTGTAACCTCCTTCCAGTGATAAAGTGTCTGGTGGCAGGGAGACACTTGAGGGCAGAGTGGAAGTGCATCCTCAGCCACCTTCTGCAGTGGTACCAGCCGTTACCCCACGTGAGGCAGGGCCATTTCTGCTGTTGTTTATGCTTCTTTTCAGAGAAGATAAAAAAGCTTGGGAGCTTAGAAAAAGAGACGAGAAAGATAACTAATATGGCTTAATTACAACCACTGCTCTCAGGTCTGAACTTGAAGCAGAATTTAGCCATTACTTACCACGTTCCTGTTTGCAATGGTTGGTAGTCAGTAGATATTGTATGTAAGGAATAAAAAGATGAAGGCACAAATCCTGAAGGTTTTTTAGTGTCTAGTTCCGTCAACTGTTGGCTAGAGTCATGCACTGAAATAGCTGCTGGGGTCTGGGCTCAGGGGTCTCCACTGAGAGAGCAGTACTCCTTTGGGGAGAGGTCTTGAGAAATCCCAAATGAACAGCCGATAGTGGGACTGACACCCAGTGTCTTCAGGCAGGATGGGGTTTTTATGCCACATGCTCTGAGGCTGTGGGAGCCCAGAGGAGATGGGGCCTACGGCAGCTAGAGCTTCTTCAGCCAAATATGTGGATGTATAGATGATTTAATTACCAGACTGTTTAGGAGAATTTCTAATCTCTCTTCAACCACTCATACTGACATCTCTGATGTGTGATACCATTTAGATTGAAAAGAGAATCCGTTTAAAGCCTAAATACTCCAATTACTTTTTTAGATGCCTGGGAGCAGCTCAGAGTTCAAGCACATGATGCTCTTAAAAACCTACTAAATTAGAGGCCATGGGGTGGGGGGGAGCAAAAGAATGTTAAAGTACATTATGTTTTGAAGGATGTGGTTTTCAAACTGACATGAACGAGTTTTTAACTAGAAGTGTAACCTAATATGGGTCAAGGTTTCCAAACTGAGGTGTGCATCGTGCCAGATATATGCAAGTTAAAACACAAAAAAGAGCACTGGGGCAGTTCAGCTCCCACCCTGACTGTGTGACAACCTCCCGTGAACATCTGGCTGTTCATTGCAGGAGCCTGGAGCTCCCAAAGGCTGCTCCCAGCCTTCCTTGAAAAATCAGGCTCCCCAAGCACTGTGTGGGCTGCTAATCAAGGCAAAGTGACTTAGCCTGTAATTGCAGCTTGAATAGAATGGGGAAGGCGAAGTGGGGGGGAAAGATTTTCAAACTGATTCTTCCAAATCACTTGAGGCTGCCAGTTAGGTTTTTGCGATTCACAAATTTGCTGTCTCGTTATAAATAAATATTTCTTTTCATGATAGCGTCACAGGGACTGGGCTGGAGAGCCCTGCTTTTGGGGGGGTTGTTTTGGCTTTTTTTTCTTTATTCTTGGCATATCAGTACAGTCGAAAGACACACACTCTTGCCTCCCTCTACTTTTTGCCAAGCCACAACCACAAACCATCCTTTACAACCCCAAAGCGCTTTTGGCAGTTGTGACACAGAACGTATGGCTCATGTGGTAAAATGTGCTGGCAAGTTCCCTATAGGCCCCGTCCAGCCATCACTTCCACGAAGAACCTGATGCCAGACAGCAGCTGCTCTGTTGAGGCCGCTCCGTATCACACTCATCAATCCTGTTTCATCCTTTCCCTTCCCTGTCTCCACCTGCTGTTTTCTTTTCCTTGGGGTTTTTTTGTTTGGTTGGTTGGTTTGGTTTTGTACCTTAGATTAAGACTGGAAGTGCTCTGGGGCAGGGACCATCCTTTTGTTCTGTGCTTCTGTCTGTCTGCGGCGGAGTCTGTTTGCCTGGCACAACAGAAATGAAAACAGCAATGCCAGATAATACAGCCGGCGCCCCAGGATCTCTGGCAGGTTGCGTGGTGAGTGACCTGAAAACTGACTGCTGTGGGTAAAAAACACAGCTCCAGGGAACCTTTTAACAAACTTTTTGAAGGTGATGTAGTGCTGCTTTACCTAACTGAAAGTATTTGCATAGCAGAGGTCTGGCCGGTTATTTATTCTATTTTGGCTGCCTGAGTGTGTTGTATGTTTTTGTTTGGGAGTTGCTAATGTTTCTGATCTAAATGGCAGAACATGTTTATGGCTCAGGAAAGTTGCCCAACAGACAGCCTGAAGGGAAGAGTTTGCTCAGAAGCAGTGATGGTCTGCATCTTCTCCAGAACACGTCTGACAGCAAGAAACGTGCTTGGAGCCGAAGGTGGAGTTTGTCACTTGTTACTGTGCGGTCTACAGTCTGATGCAGCCGAAGAGGAAGGCTGGGTGTGAGCAGAGATGTGTCTGCAAGCACTTCATCTTTCCCATTCATTTCGCTCATCTTCCCTGGCTGCTGGCAGGCTGTGATTAAGGTGAAGTAAGAAACCGTGGCTGGAGCTTCAGCTCCTTACTGCTTTGTCTGGGACTCTCCAGTCTAAGGACAACAAATGAGGAATCAGTGTCTATTGAAAAAGTTGGAAAATCAGGAAAAGTAAAACGCTGCATAAGTCTGATTTGATTGATTCCATCTGAGGCCTCAGTTTTCCTCCTTCATTTTAGCCACAGACACGGGTTATATAGCATCATTGTCAGAAAGGGAATTTGGTAGTAAGCTCTCTCCTCCGAGCTCACATAGCCATTTTTGATGACTTGCTCACTATTTAATTGTTCTGAGTATGAAAGGCGATTTTCCATAGGAAGTATTAACAAAGCGTCATTAATGGTGACGCAGAAGCACAGAGACTCAGTGTTGCAATTCCTAAATCATGTACGTGAGACACCTCTGCTGTGACTGCGTGTCCTGCTTCTACAGCTTGGCCTGGGATTTGCTTTTTGACATTCTTGGTGGTTCTGTCTCCGTACCAAATAATGTATAGCGTTGCGTGTACAATGCACTTGGTTTAGACTGTAGAAAAAAAGTACAAGATGGGAAACACTATTTGAGAGATAAATGTGATGGTTAAATCGTCGTGCAATAAGGGTTAATCTTGCACTCTGAGAATCAGGAGACATTTTGCTACTGAGTTTAGCCTGAGCAGAAAAAAGTTCATAATCAGTACACTGCAGTTAGGAGTGTCCGTTTGTCCTCAGCTGCACCATTTCTCACCTATTGCTCACTGCAGTTTTGACACTTTCTCTTCTTGCTCTGTTTAAGACACAGGGGCTTACTTTGCCCTTACTTAGACCTCTGCACCGGCAATTGTCACCTGTGCACTTAAGAACCTGGTGTAATTGAGCCCTAATCCTCGACAGAATCCACTAAGTGTTATCACAAGGCAAACAAATAATCCAGAACCAAAGGCTCCTCCAGAAAGGCTTTTAGATGGCAGAGTATCAGGGTTCCATTGAACTCCATGGAGTTTACATGACTCCAGTGGGCATTGAGTGCAGTGACAGGATTCATGAGAGCTGTGGTTTCTGCAGGGTCCTGGATGCTCACAGGCAGCTCTAACGCAGAGTGGATACAGAGATGCCCGTGATTCCCTTCTTCCTCCCTCCTTTCCTGTCAGTTCTGGGGTCTCCAAAGCAAGCAAGAATCGGCTCCGGACAAGTCACGCACTGCATTTTCCAAGAGTCTTCTGGCCGGCCCCCTGGCAGGGCCCTCTTGTGTCTTCTGCTTCAAACAAGGTCAGCCACAAGTGGGCACTGTCCCACTGCGGCATCCCCGCGGACCCGGGGATAAGCACAGGCGGGAGAAGGCCAGGGAGTTCAGGGATTTGCTCCCAGCGTCAGGAGCAGAGCTCTTCACAAGAACTAAACCAAGGGGGGGAGGGGAGGAGGGGAGGGATTCGAGGGTGCCCAGCTCTGCTCACGCTTTACCAACCGTACTTGGCTCTGAAGTGCCCGCCCGGGGTAGCAGGGACAATGAAAAGGTAGTTAAACATACAGGATGCTCATTTCTTTGTCAGTGTCAATTTGAAAAGCAGTTGTTTCTGGATGTGCTGCTCTCAAGCACACACCCTGCCTGCTGCGCTGGATGGCTCTGCTTTTGTCCTGACTTCCTTCCAAGTGCTCATTCCTCTGCGGTTCCAAGTGTGCCACTTGAAGCTAACGCTTCTGTTGGGTTCTGTCCATATAGGCTATACCATTTACCGCTCGTGGGAAGTCTCCCACTTACCAAAACTGTAATATTTTAGCCATTACCAACATTTCTAGCAATTAAAGCTGCCACATAGTTTAGTCAAAGACATGATTGTGCTGTTTGCTGCTGTCTCCCATTAGGAATTTAGTTGCCTAAAACTTTCCGTGCTGTCCAGCAGAGCAGAATGGGTTGTTGACGGCTATGTGCTATTTTTTTCAACTGCACTGGGATAGAAATGGGTTTGGTAGAATATTTTCACACTGAATTGCAAATGATCCCATGCAGCTATTCTTTTCTTCTCTGCAAATATTTTCCATCTCTGGTCTCCAAACAGTTAAATGAAAGACAGCCAGTAAAATGGAGATCTCTTTAATCCTGGGATAGGCAATTGCAAACAGAATAGAGGACACCAACCTCTTCTTATTTCCCATTTAGGACCTGGAGGTGAAAAGCCAATATTCCTCGGTGAGACACATCTAGCTAAACAGATGCTGCAGCGCATGTGTTCATTTTAGACCACTCTGCCAGTTTATAAAGAGCAGAAATATTTACATGCCAAAATAAGTCTCTCACCCCCTCCAAACCTACAGACTCGACTTCCAAACCAGGTGGCTCCAACGCAAAGTGCCTGAACCACTGGTTTTAAAGCATGTTTACCTGTCCGGCCAGGGGACCATGTGCAGAGTAAAGCAAAGCAGAGTGTGAACTGCAGCCCACAGGCCCAGGGCTGCAGGACACCTTTGTTCCTCCTCCATGGGTCTGGGGATCTGCCTGGGAGAGCAGTAGTCTTGTTCTGGGGGATGCTCCGGATGGGGTTGGGGGCCTGGGGGATGCAAATCATGCTGGAGGGTGAAGGGGGGAGAGCCAGCAGGGTGCAGGGATGAGGGTAGGGGGAAGCAAATGTAATTCTGCAAAACGGCCTCCTTGGATGGGGGTAGACTGTTGTGTGTGTGTGCTTGTGTGTGTTGTAGGGATGGCAAAAGCTCTGGTTGAACATATTTGCAAACGGGTTTGGCCCAAAAAGAGAGTGGCAGTGGTGTTTCTATATAAGGAGCAGAGCTGAGGGTGCTGGGGAGCTGGGAAAGAGGGGAGGGCAGCACTGTGGAGGGGCAGGATCAGCCCCACACCTCGCAGCCAAGCCAAGGACACACACACACAAACACACATATGTGCAGTAAATCACGGCTGGGGTGAGCACCCCCCAGCCCCGCAGCCGGGGCTGAGCTCACAGCCTGGCCACCCCACCAAGTCCCACTAAGCCCCCACCAAGGCTCCCAAGGGCTGGAGGCGCCTGCAGCCACCCTGCCACCAGACCCCCATCGCTGGGGCGGGGGGGCGGGAGATGCGGTCGGCCTCGGGGACCTTGTGGGGCAGCTCATAAATCACCGTGGGGTTCGCGGCTACATTTAATACCGAAGGTTTTATTCATTATTACTAGTTCTTGTCCTGTAGCTTCTTCACTCAATCGCGTTGCCCGAATGCGCCAGAAAGAGCCTCTCCTGCTCCCTCCCGTTCTTAGCAGCCCAGGTTTGTCGCAGCGTTTCCCCCATGGCCACCGCTATCGCCCACTCCGCGCCCGCGGGGCGTATGGAGCCCCGGGCCCGTCGCTGCCCGGTGGCCACGGTGAGGGGCACGGAGGCCAACAGTGAACACTTCAAGAGCCGTCTGCTGAAGGAATGTGGCCGGGCGCTGGCACAATGGGCTATTTTCCATCAGTCGTGTAAAGAATAGTTAGCTATCAGCTAAAATTCAATTGAACACCTGCCCGGCCCTAAGTATAAATATTATTTTTAAAGAGAACAATATGTAATTAAAAACTAATATTTAACAACTTAAACGCCTATCCTCTAGGAAATAACAGCCTTTCTTTGCAAAACCTCCGAGATTGACTTCGCTTCCTCCTGTAAAATGAGGCCAGATTTAATTCTCCAAAGATCAGTGAGATCAAGTATTTCAGCGCTCAATTTACAGCTCGGGGGTATGTGGGACCCTTTCCCAGCTATCTGGGTAGGCTAGGAAATAACTCCGGGAAGGAACAGGGGGGAGAAGGAAGGAGAATCGATTCCCAAACACCGCAGTAACACCTGTAGTATTTCCTTAACTCAGCGCCACTGCCGCGGCCGCGGACTTCTCTGCGGCAGCGCGCAGTTAAAACGCAAGCAAGAAAGCGGCACAACTCTCACCGACAAATAAGTAAACAATGAGCGCATCAGGTTTACTGGTTTGTAAGGAACGGCTCTAATTTTGGAAGATCGCTTCGTGGAGCAATTCGATCCCGTCGTGACAGAAGCGGGGATCTCGGCGAGGTGACATCTGCCATCTCCGTAAACATCCCCGCCTGTTGATGCGCGGGCTTGTTCGCTGGGCTGGAAGGAGCGAACTACAAATAAATCTGTTAGTTTCCCTGAAACACTTTTTAAAATATAATAAAATATATTATACCGACTGCGAGGGTCCCTGCTGCCTCCGGCGGGGTGTGAGTGTGTCACATACCCCGCAGCGCTCGCCTCCTCTCCGCAATGTCACACGGTGGCCCGGCTACAACCTTTCCCAAACCCTCCGCAAGCATCTCCTCTTCCTCCCCCGCTCCCCTCTCCCGAAATCACAGCGCAAGGGGAGGCGAGCCCTCCCGCGCTAACCTCCCGGGGAGGTGGGAAGCGGAGACCGGGCGGCCCTTCTCGCCGCAGCCCTGCCCGCCACGCTGCCTCCGCCGCCCGCTTTTTACTCTACCCTTGAGGGGAGCTGCGGGCAACGTTGCCCGGGGCTTGGCTGCACCGCGCCGGGGCGCGGAGAAGCTGCGGAGCAGATTTTCAGCAGCGAGACTCTGCTGCGGCACTGTCTGTAGAGCAGAGCTTCACAGCCTCACGCACTCCTTCCTGCAAGGAGAGCCAGGCTCCTGCTCTGCCTTCACCCTGCCTTGAAAGGCTGTGGGGAGCGCTTCCTCCCCGGGACCCCCGCGGCCCCTGGCCGGAGCACTCGGCGGGGCACGGAGCGCGGTGCAGCTCGCCCTGAGCTCCGGCTGCCTTCTCCGACCAAAAACCCCACTTTCTTTACCATATGATTTCCGCCCCCCCCCCTTCCTCTTCTATTTCTCCTTCACCCTGTAACTGTCTGTGGAAAGTGGAACAAGCAATTGGAGGTAGGGGATTTCTGGAGAGAACGGCCCTGTGCGCGCTCGCTTGTCCATATGGAGAAAATTATCCCCCGAGTTCAGACTTTCGTTGGATTGCGGCATCAAACAGCCCAGACCTAGCATGAGTCGGGAGAGGGGGTCACTTTCGATTCCCGACGGCTGCTCCTGCTGCCTGAACGGCCGGAGAGGGGAGCGGGAAGGCCGGTTCCTCGCAGCCCCGAGGCGCCCTGTCTGCCGCCGGCAGCCCCGCACCGCAGCCGGTACGCTGCTCGGCCCCCTGCCTCCTGGCACCAGCTATTTCAGTACCATATCGGTGCTTACATCTAAAGTGCTTCATCTAAAGTGCTTACAGAGAGGTCTGGCAGCTGTGAAGGGGTCGACCGAGGACCGCGGTCAATGTCCCCTCCCAGCCCGGCGCTTGCCCGCCGAGCAGGGTGCGCGGAGGCGAGCGCCGCTCTTCTGCCGTGACTCCTCCACAGGGGCCTGAGCTTCCCCGTTGTTCCTGCGGCGAAAAAAGCTGGACAAGAGGTGAGCGAGATATGTCCCTTCGAAGGAAATGGCCAGCGAAGGGACCGGGGAAAGGCAGGCACCTCTGTCCCCGGTATCCCCCCGCTTGCGCACTGCACCGGGGTGAAGTTTTCTAAAACTCCTGGACAAGCTTTTCTCTTATTTTTTTCCCCTTCCAGGAAAATAAAAACAATAATAAAAAAGAGACTGTAAAAGCGCTTTTAATTCGGAACTACTCTGGGGCTGAATGTGGTTGTTGGACGGGAGCATCCAACACAATGGAACGGAGTGGTAACGCGATGGAATCACGCACACAGTTTAAGCTGAGGTCCCTACGTATATGTTTGACATACATTATGCATGTAGAAAAAGCCACCCTGGGTCTGAGACATCCACGGACTCCGCTGATTTTGCTTTAGGAGCTCTGTTTTATTACACTCGGTATGTGACTTCCACAGAGCGAACATCCCTGCGAGCTGGAATATTTGGGAGCACACATCAGCTAGGGAAGGAATTCAGCGAGGTTATGCGTGTCAAAGCGGGATAGTTATGTTTCTATTCCAAGATGCCACTGCAAGTAATTATGTACTTCAAGTCCTCCAAAAAAAATATTGCATGATTTAAAATGAAATGCGTATTAATTAGTATCCTAAATGACACTTTAATGCGCTAATATTGAATCGTTATACTTTATAGAAGCTTGGAGAATTATTTTAGAGTTGGTCCACCTCTTTCACTGCAAACTCCTACTGCCTCATGCGGGTCATAGATGCCTCGGGTGGATCGAGGGGAGTCCAGAGTGAATCCTCCCAGAAAAAAACCTCCCTGCTCTGTGCAAGCTCGAATTTTCCCCAAACGGTAGGCGAGAGTAAACGCAAAAAAAAAAACCAAAAAACAAACAAACAACAAACAAACAAAAAAAAAACCAACAAACAAACGAAAAAACCAACCCCAACCCGATCCGACCCTTGAAGAGAAGGAGCTGACTCCCAGCTAACTTTCCTTCAGGCTCGACCCAAGCGGCTGGGTCCGCAGCCGCCAGGTGAGGGGGCATCGGCCGCCCCGTCATGTTTGCTCTTTCTCGGGGATCCACTCCCACCACCCCGCCCCGGCAGGACGAGGCAGGGGCTTCCCGCTGCGGGAGGCCAGCACGGGAATTCGGCAGTGGCACCGTCCCTCGCATAATAAGCCCCCGATCCTATAGGAAATAGGGATGACCTTTCCCTGTTGCCCAGCAAAACGCTTCGTGAAACAAAATGCAAATGTGCCTTGGCGGGACAGCAGAATCGGGCCCTTTAGGAGCGCGTTAAAAAGCAATAATTAACAAAATTGAATGTCTCGACGAGAAACTAGAAGTATTCCAGTAGTAACAAAAATTGCCGAATGGAAATTGTGGTAAATAATAATGTTAGTTTCTGATTTTCCTTAGAGCCAAAGGTTTTGAAGAATTATTTTAGTTTGGTTTGGGGGTTGTTTTGTGTTTGTTGGTTTGTTTTGGTTTTTTTTTTCCGTACTGACATAGCGCTCAATCCAGAGGAAAGTTAAGGAAAAGTTTCTAACTACAGCCCCCTCCTCGGGCGTGATCACTCCCGCCGGCAACTCCCTCCGACACCTCGGGCCGCCGCCGGGGGCTGCGTGGCGGAACAAGCTGGGGACTGCGGTGTGGGACTGGCCAGCAACCGGGGCAAGGCGGTAGCTCCGCGCCTTCCTGCCCGTTGCAAGAACAGCCCGACTCCGCTGCACGGGAGGGGCACTGATGGGGAACGCTAATTGGGAATCGGGATGGGGGGAGAGCAAAGCCGGCTAATTGAGAGTCGGGGGGAAGCCGGAGAGACACCGCCGGGGTCCACCCGTGTTCTCCCCAGCTCCGCTCGGGAGAGTTAACGACTGATCCAGGGGGAAAGCGGGGTTTTTATGTCATGGACGGTGCGTTTCTGATTTGGGATGCCTCGTATTCCACCAAGCAAAACAAGCACCAGGTACAAGAGTTTCCCACGCACGCCCTTCCCACGCAAATGCAGCCTCGGCGGTGGAGGTTCGGGCACCCTTTTGCTCGCGTACGAGACGACGAGCGTTTTCCCGTGGGATGATGTTCGGAGCCCGGACACCTGCAGCCTCCGGCTGGCCTGCAGCTCTGCCTCTAAGTGGGGTGTGGGATGGGTTTGGGTTTTTTTTGAGTCTGGCAAGTTTTCACCCAGGGAATGCCCTCGTGGCAAACACGGGATTTTATAGAGCAGATCTGGTCAAAAAACCTGTAGTTTCAGAGGCTCTCCGGGTAGCTGGTGCCGGGCAAAGCCTTTCTACCCGCGAGTTCAGCACCCGGCTAGTGTAAACGGGCAATAACTCCCCGCCGACATCCCGAGCGTGTCCGAGCCCACGGAAAACCCCACGGGACGGTCCCCTTCGGGCTGGAGCCGGCAGGTCAAGCCGTCGGGCGGGGAGGGAAGGCAGGAACGTTTTAAAACGCCGTATCGAGCTGCCCACGAGTGCTGGGAGTTGCCACACATGGCGTGTCGCAAGGCACGACTTTGAACGAGGTGTGAAAATAAGCGCAGAGGCTGTCTCCGTCGTTGGGGAGCCGTTTACGGTGACAGTTTTCAGACGCGCGGTTGGTGTGTTGGGGTGTGTGTGTGTGTGTATTTGAAAAGCTGGGCTTAAAATACGCGCTGTGTCAATGGGAGTCGCGCTGCGGAGGATTTAAAGTGCGTGTGCGTGGACGTGCTCGCTCTGCTCCCTTCCATAAAACACGAAAGCCCTTATGGGCTTAATACGTACTTAATATATACGTATATTAAGCGGCCTTAAGGCTCCTCGTGGGTCTTCCCCGCGCGGATCTCCCGCGGGCAGCTGCTTGCGCGCCCGGGAGCGGCCGCCGGGCCCTG
>VZTM01038047.1:1304-15795 GCA_013400555.1 Jacana jacana
AAAATACAATGTATTCTTTTCCCCTTATAAAATGCCGGTATGTTGTACTGATTTCTAACCCTAAAATCACAGAGAATATAATACTACAACTGCCCGTGCTCCTGAGAATGAGAAAGATCCTAGCCCACCCTGGGACCAAGAAAAAGCATGAAATAAATCGGAAATATAACTAGATTAATTTAGGGTAGAGTAATTAAAAGATAAAGTGCATGAATATTAGGTTATAAAATTATTGGCATGAATTTATTAAAACACACTTCAGCAGTCAGAGCAGAATAAAAGCTAATTTGCAACTGGTTGTAATGGGCTTGGAATCAGCTTTAGTATTAGAAGAAAGTTCAAATACAGTAGGAAGGAAATGTAATACAATAAAGCAGTGACTCAGGGGGCTGATTGGGATAATGAAATGCATTTCAATGAATTCTGATGGGCAAAGTATTATTACAGTGGAGCTTATAAACAAGAGAGGAATAGATGAAATTTGCAACAATGGTACTATATTGCTACAGTGACTTTTATTACTATAGAAATTGTTTCAAAGTATGAAGGGTACTGTACTTAGTGTTCTAATAACTAATCTAAAGTGACTATCTCTCTTTTACTGAGCTTTGTTGTTTATCAGCATCCAAAGTATAGACGCTGTGTCTCCTCCTTGACAGAATGGCTAACGTGCTATTCATCCTGTCAGCTGTGTCTCCTCTGCATGCCAAGACCACAAAGCAGACATTCTGTACATCTATTAATATGAAATCCAGGGAGGCTGTGCAAGTTTGCTTTTTTGCCTGCTCTGTGGGGGCCTCCTGTGGCCTGAATTAGATGGCTCCTTCTCTTACGGCAAGGCAAAAATAGCTCATGATTTGTGAAAACGCCATGGCTAATGCCAAGATCACAGAGCAGTGGTTTGATCCTTGTATGTTTTGAAGCATTTCAAGTCACATTTTACAAGTATTTTATTTTAATTTTTTTTTCTTTATGTGAATATATACTGCTTTGTTGAAATGTTCATCACTTTATAAGCCCAAACGTTAACTTGCCTCAAAATAATAATTGAAAAAAAGAGATTTTACATTTTAACAACTTTTGATACATCTTCTCCACTCAACCATGTAATCAAAACTTATTAGGAACTGAGGAACATGGAGCAATTACGTAACTTCTATATTTTCCCACCTCTGTGGTGATAATGTTACAACATTCCCTTTAATATACTTTCAGTTTGAAAGGAAAACTCTGAATCCTCTCAGTTTTGGGAATATTGGTCAGAACTTCTGTGAATGGTGATGAAGAAAAGAGGGTAGGTGAGCAAATTATATGTAATATATCCTTCAAATACATTTATGTCGTGATTTCAGCTGGGATCGAGTTGACGTTCTTACTGGCAGCTGGTGTGGTACTGTGTTTTGAATTTGGGATGGGAATGGTGTTGATGGTACGCTGATAGTTTTGGTTGTTGCTAAGCATTCAAGGCCTTTTCTGCTCCTCACACCACCCCACCAGTGAGTAGGCTTGGAGGGCACAAAAGATTCAGAGGACACACAGCCAGGACAGTTGACCCCAAATGACCAAAGGGATATTCCATGTCATGTGACATCATGCTCAGTATATAAAGCTGGGGGAAAAAGAAGGAGGTGGTGCGTTGTTCAGAGTGATGGCATTTGTTCTTCCCAGCTGTTACATAGGATGGTGCCCTGCAGGGAGCTGTGAATGAATTCTAAGCAATGCTTTGCTTGCATGTGTGGCTTTTGCTTTACTTATTATTATTGTCTTTATCTCAAGCCCATTTTCCTTATTTTTTCCAATTCTTCTCCCCATCCCACAGAAGGGGGGAAAAGTGAGCAAGCAGCTGCATGGTCCTAGTTCCTGGCGGGAATAAACTGCAACAATTTAGGGTAGCATTAAAATAATTTTGCATCTAATAAGATTTCATTAATGGCTTGATTAATTGCAAACAGTATCTCTTCTCCCACCATAATTTATTTTTTTTCTTAGACTGTATGTTCTGGATGGGATTATGCATGTCTCTTACAGGGTTATGCTTCGTTAGCACACAGCACGTTTCAGACATTACCATAGTATAAGAATATGTTTCCATATTACTATTCTGGTTGCAGCATATCTGATTTAAGATGTGTCTTTGCCAATTTCCCACTCACTGACAATTATTTCTGGTTCTTTTCCAAAAAGTTATCACACACAGACACCTTATTTGTGCCAATTACACTGCTTGCGAAACTATGTTTTTGAAAAAAATACAGCATCCTTATTTTTTGAGAAAGATGCATGCAGAGATATGGTGGATGGGGCAGTCACACCACTGAAGAAGCACAAGCAAGGATCAACAACCTCTTGAGGGAGGTGAGGAATGAAAGCCTCAAAGGCGAGGGGGAAGCTTAAACACATCTGTTGCTGAAAGTGGACTCCCATTCATTAGTCCTAATCTATTTCCAGTTCATAAATGCGTGTCTTTCATAAGTTATTAAATATCTTGACCCACAACTTGAGTAGTAACACCTAGTGACAGCTCATATTTTACCTGGGCAGCCTGTGAAACATGCTGAGTTCAAGCCTTCTGTAAGATATTTGCATCATATGTCTCCTTATTCTTCCTTACATCTGTTTAGGGCATATAACAGAAAGGGAACATGAGCACTGGAGAAAGAGCACATGAGCTTCACAGCAGGGACTATTCCAACTGCCAACAAAATAAATCATATTAAAGGAGGGAAACGTGAAGCCAATGAAGGTATCACTTGGCATACTTCTATGAGTAAAGAAGTGTTTGCATGCATCCTGCTCGCAGGCATTTCCATGTCAGACAACATCATCTGGGGAAAAAACAAGCAGCATAATAACGGATGTGACAGACCACAAAATGCTACACGCTACATCAAACTAGACCAGAGTCCATAACTGAGGTTAGTCAATAACAGGCAGTGCCTTCCCCATGTGGAGTAAAGAAGAGGAAAAGAAAGCCCCATCTTGTTCCTGCCCAAGAAATATTATTCGTATTGTGTGTGGATGTGTGAGAGCAAGGGTCATCCATTTCTCAGCTACAATCAGCCTTTGGAAAGTAGCAGACTCACACAGCAGGTAGCAGGTTTCAGCAATCACCATGCATCACGTGGGACTGGCTCTCAGTGGAGCACAGGAAAGCAGAAGAAACGAGCACACAGGAAGGTCTGTTTGCTGCCTCACTGTCTTTAGTCTCTCCCTCTCACCCCCAAAGCCTTCTCTACTGCTTGTTCAAGCACTACACAGTGAATGTGCCAGAGCAAACCAGTACAATTCAAATGAATTCAATAGACACAACTGGCCTAACAAATGGTGGATGTTGAGCAATCTAATACTCCTCTAAGGCAAAGCTTCACAACCAAAATCATTTTTTGTCTTGTACATCTACTTGATATATGCTCTAAGCAAGTAGGAGCTTGCTGTGTACTAGGAGGCAGTGTCTCTAGTGCTCACAAAAGTAGAATTGTCTGGATTCAGTTTTTCATCTGTGATAAACAGGTCTGCATTGTGTACTGTGCTCTGGGTTAATAAATTTCTTTACATTAATTGGAGAGAAGCGAGAGCTGTGAATGCAGGCTATCAATAACTCAGATAAAGCAGTTCTGCAGACGTACAGATAGAGAAGTCACAGCAAGAAGCTTCACTGATGTTACATTAGTGCCTACTGGCTCCAACTATGGGCCAAGGGCCCCTCTGTCAGACGTCATCCCAACTAGCAAAGGGCAACACTAGTTGTGTAATTGTCTGTATACACTTTCCAGTAGTGGCACACCCTTAGCCAGGGGTCAAAAGGGTTTCAAGGAGGCTAACATGGAGATCTCTACCCTTAATAACTCCTTGGTAATGTAGGATGTCAGGATCTCTCCCTAGCAATCTCCCCATCAGACATTTGCCACTTCACACCTCCCTGCTTCATTCTTTACCCTATGGGACTCCGTGATATCCCTTGACCCCACATCTGACCCAGCATTTACTAAAGAAAAGTCTCACCAGAAAGGGAATCTAATCTTTCTTTCTCTCATGCTCTTTTCCTGTTATTAGGAATACCCTCTTGTCCTGGGTTTGGGGTGGAGCAAAGTCAACTTTCTGTTGCTCTTGCTTCTACTTGTTGCTGTGGCAACCAGGATCAGCTGACTTGGATGGTTATCCCATGGAGATGCACCTGTGGAGAGGAGTGGACAGGTAAGGCGACCCCAAAACTGCCCAATATTCCAGCACATCTGCCATACTCAGTAAAAAAGCTGAGGGATCAACAAGGTCAGTTTGGCTCCTCTGTAAAGGCATGTCTTCAGTGCCTCTATTTTGTTAGTGACTGACATCTGAGGAATCTGAGGAGGACCCTGTTAGTTCCTCGAGTCCCCATCAGTGTGTTCTGGAATCTAGTTCCCATGGGTTACTGAGTCCGGTCTGGAACTTCCCCAGTGCTTGTCAGTGGCATCTGCCTGGAAATTTGATATGGTTTTGTAAATATCGTATCTGTTTCCATTTTTATTTTATTATTAGTATTTTGTTCGTTTAGTTTTTTCTATACTCATAACTCTCTTTACCTCTCTTCCTCTCCTTGGAATGATAGGTGGGGGAGAGCATCTATTGTCTAATCATTGGCCAGCCCAACCCAAACCATGACACCTCTAGATACCACTGTCTGGCTCTAAGAGGGGAAAAGGGAGTAGAATATGTAAGAACATGAAGAGGTTAGGTGAAGAGGACCAGAGCAGTCCACAGAGTGTTTGAGATATGGTAGTGCTATTGGCACCTTTAATTTCAGTATATTTGGCATCACCATCATTTCCAACTGCAGCAGTATCACAGTAACAGTACAGTGCCTGTCATTACTACAAACAGGGCAAACCCAAGCTTTGCAATACAAACCCTAGGTTTAAGTTATGAGTAACACTCCACCCTAAGTATCACTCCACACTCATAGACAGATGTGGTCTACTCCTTGTAAATTAAACGGTACATCCTGCTTGATTCATGCTTGATTTTTTTTCTAAGAAAGCACAGAGACAGAGCCTTTCCAATAAAGAGGTGTCGTGGTTTAACCCCACCTGGCAAGTAGGACCCTTGCTCACTCTCCTCAGTTGGGATAAGAGAGGGAAATAGAAGAATAAAAGTGAGGAAAATCTTGTGGGTTGAGATAAAGATGGTTTAATATGTAGAGCAAAAGCCATGCACACAGGCAAAGCAAAACAAGGAATTAATTCACTGCTGCCCATCATCAGGCAGGTGTTCAGCCATCTCCAGGAAAGCAGGGCTCCATCGCACATAACAGTTACTTGGGAAGACAAACACCATCACTCCCAATGTCTTGCCCCTTCCTTCCTCTTCTCCCAGCTTTAAATACTGAGCATGACAACATACAGCATCCTTTTGGTCAGACGGGGTCAGCTGTCCCGGCTGTGTCTCTTCCCAACTTTTTGTGAACTCCCAGCCTACTCAGTGGTGGGGTGGTGGTAAAAGCAGAAAAGGCCTTGACTGCTTACCAACAACCAAAGCCATTAGTGTGCTATCAACAGTATTTCTTATCCCAAACCCAAAACATAGCAATATACCAGCTGCTAGTAAGAAATACAACTCCATCACAGCCAAAAATCAAGGCAGGAGCAAATGCATTCTGTCAACAATGTAAAGTAGGGGATATTTATTAAATTCTTGAATGACTAAATGCCTTTGGCCTCACCTGTTCTGTGGACGCTTGGGGGGAAACTTCTAAAACTTTGAGAGCACTCCTATAACTTCCTCTTTTTTTTCTTTTCAGCCTGTGAAAAAACCACCCCATTTGCCCCACTGCTGCGAAGTCCCGGCAGGCTGACACGGCAGCTGAGTATCTGCCCTGCAGTTACTAGGAGTTATCAGATTCTCAAGGTCCCGTATCCCCTGCCAGCTCTCGGTTTTCACGGGGATCCTCACCGGCGTGCTGCCGNTCCAGTAGTGGCACACCCTTAGCCAGGGGTCAAAAGGGTTTCAAGGAGGCTAACATGGAGATCTCTACCCTTAATAACTCCTTGGTAATGTAGGATGTCAGGATCTCTCCCTAGCAATCTCCCCATCAGACATTTGCCACTTCACACCTCCCTGCTTCATTCTTTACCCTATGGGACTCCGTGATATCCCTTGACCCCACATCTGACCCAGCATTTACTAAAGAAAAGTCTCACCAGAAAGGGAATCTAATCTTTCTTTCTCTCATGCTCTTTTCCTGTTATTAGGAATACCCTCTTGTCCTGGGTTTGGGGTGGAGCAAAGTCAACTTTCTGTTGCTCTTGCTTCTACTTGTTGCTGTGGCAACCAGGATCAGCTGACTTGGATGGTTATCCCATGGAGATGCACCTGTGGAGAGGAGTGGACAGGTAAGGCGACCCCAAAACTGCCCAATATTCCAGCACATCTGCCATACTCAGTAAAAAAGCTGAGGGATCAACAAGGTCAGTTTGGCTCCTCTGTAAAGGCATGTCTTCAGTGCCTCTATTTTGTTAGTGACTGACATCTGAGGAATCTGAGGAGGACCCTGTTAGTTCCTCGAGTCCCCATCAGTGTGTTCTGGAATCTAGTTCCCATGGGTTACTGAGTCCGGTCTGGAACTTCCCCAGTGCTTGTCAGTGGCATCTGCCTGGAAATTTGATATGGTTTTGTAAATATCGTATCTGTTTCCATTTTTATTTTATTATTAGTATTTTGTTCGTTTAGTTTTTTCTATACTCATAACTCTCTTTACCTCTCTTCCTCTCCTTGGAATGATAGGTGGGGGAGAGCATCTATTGTCTAATCATTGGCCAGCCCAACCCAAACCATGACACCTCTAGATACCACTGTCTGGCTCTAAGAGGGGAAAAGGGAGTAGAATATGTAAGAACATGAAGAGGTTAGGTGAAGAGGACCAGAGCAGTCCACAGAGTGTTTGAGATATGGTAGTGCTATTGGCACCTTTAATTTCAGTATATTTGGCATCACCATCATTTCCAACTGCAGCAGTATCACAGTAACAGTACAGTGCCTGTCATTACTACAAACAGGGCAAACCCAAGCTTTGCAATACAAACCCTAGGTTTAAGTTATGAGTAACACTCCACCCTAAGTATCACTCCACACTCATAGACAGATGTGGTCTACTCCTTGTAAATTAAACGGTACATTCTGCTTGATTCATGCTTGATTTTTTTTCTAAGAAAGCACAGAGACAGAGCCTTTCCAATAAAGAGGTGTCGTGGTTTAACCCCACCTGGCAAGTAGGACCCTTGCTCACTCTCCTCAGTTGGGATAAGAGAGGGAAATAGAAGAATAAAAGTGAGGAAAATCTTGTGGGTTGAGATAAAGATGGTTTAATATGTAGAGCAAAAGCCATGCACACAGGCAAAGCAAAACAAGGAATTAATTCACTGCTGCCCATCATCAGGCAGGTGTTCAGCCATCTCCAGGAAAGCAGGGCTCCATCGCACATAACAGTTACTTGGGAAGACAAACACCATCACTCCCAATGTCTTGCCCCTTCCTTCCTCTTCTCCCAGCTTTAAATACTGAGCATGACAACATACAGCATCCTTTTGGTCAGACGGGGTCAGCTGTCCCAGCTGTGTCTCTTCCCAACTTTTTGTGAACTCCCAGCCTACTCAGTGGTGGGGTGGTGGTAAAAGCAGAAAAGGCCTTGACTGCTTACCAACAACCAAAGCCATTAGTGTGCTATCAACAGTATTTCTTATCCCAAACCCAAAACATAGCAATATACCAGCTGCTAGTAAGAAATACAACTCCATCACAGCCAAAAATCAAGGCAGGAGCAAATGCATTCTGTCAACAATGTAAAGTAGGGGATATTTATTAAATTCTTGAATGACTAAATGCCTTTGGCCTCACCTGTTCTGTGGACGCTTGGGGGGAAACTTCTAAAACTTTGAGAGCACTCCTATAACTTCCTCTTTTTTTTCTTTTCAGCCTGTGAAAAAACCACCCCATTTGCCCCACTGCTGCGAAGTCCCGGCAGGCTGACACGGCAGCTGAGTATCTGCCCTGCAGTTACTAGGAGTTATCAGATTCTCAAGGTCCCGTATCCCCTGCCAGCTCTCGGTTTTCACGGGGATCCTCACCGGCGTGCTGCCGACTCCGTGGGTGGGTGCTCCTCCGCGCCGGTTCCTGCAGAGGGCGCCGGAAGACAGCCGCAGAGCCAGAAGAGGGGACGGGGACACGAGCAGCGCGGTAGCGCCGGGTGGAGCCGCCGGGCGGGAGCCGCCGGGGGGCAGCCGGGGTTCCCAGGCGGCTTCTCCACCGGCGGCTCCTCGCCACCGGTCGGAGCTCGGGATGCTCACACCTCCCGCTTACATGATGCTGTGCGGAACTGACATGAATCATAGAAGAAGCAGGCTGGAAAGGACCTCAGGGATCATCTGGTCCAACCTTCCTTGGAAAAAGCAGCACAATCTAGGCGAGATGGCCCTGCACCCTGTCCAGCTGAATATTAAAAGTGTCCACAGATGGGGAATCCACTGTTCCCCTAGGGAGAGAAGAGAGGGCTTCAGGAAAACCTTACAATGACCCTCCGGTACCTAAAGGGAGCCTACAGGAGAGTTGGAGAGGGACTCTCTGTGAGGGAGTGTAGCAACAGGAGAAGGGGTAATGGTTTTAAACTGAAAGAGGGGAGATTTAGATTAGATATTAGGAAGAAATTCTTTACTGTGAGGGTGGTAAGACACTAGAACAGGCTGCCCAACAGGGAAGTTGTGGACATCCCATCCCCAGAAGTGTCCAAGACCAGGCTGGATGGGGCTTTGAGCAACCTGCTCTAGTGTGAGGTGTCTCCGCCCTTGGTGGGGTGGTTGGAACTTGATGATCTTTAAGGTAATTTACAATCCAAACTATTCTATGATTATTACAATGGCTGATTATTCTCATTGTGGAAACTTTTCCTCTTGTGTCCAATCTTCCCAAAAGTAACTTGTACCCATTATCCCTCCTCTTTTCCATGTGATGCCTGGTAAGAAGCAAGTCTCTATCTTCTCTGTAGCCACTCTTTAAGTACTGGAACATGCTGATAAGGTCTTCCCTAAGCCTTTTTTCTCAAGGGTCAGCAAGCCCAGTTCTCTCAGCCTTTCCTCGTATGATGGGATCCCAATCCTCTGATCATCTTCGTGGCCCTTCTCTGGACCGTCTCCAGCCTGTCCACATCTTTTTGTATAGCAGGGACAAAAACTGAACACAGTATTCCATGTGTGGCCTGACAAATGCTGAGTAGAGTAGGATAATGATTTATTTCTCTCTGCTGGTGATGCCCTTGTGGGTGCAACTTAGTCTCCTGTTGGCTTTCTTTGCTGCAGCAGCACACTGTTCATTCATACTGTGCTTGTTGTCCACCAGAACCTCCAGGTCTCTTTCTACAGAGCTGCTCCCCAGCCAGGTAGATCCCAGCTTGTGCTGTACTCCCATATTATATTTTCCTATGTGCAAGACCTTACATGAGGGTGCAACAACCTATCAGGCTTGAAGGTAGCAGCAGCTGTGAACACCTGGAGTGAAATTCCACCAAGGACTAGAATGCAGCCTCCCCTTCACACAAAAAAATGTAAGAATGTGTTAAATGGGGTGGTGAAAGTCATCCTGCACACAGCTGAATCTTCCTCTAGCTAAAAAGGCAAACATACAATTGTGGTGTCAATCACTGCAAGTGCTTTTCTTGAGAGTTGAAAGCCACATGTTGAAGGAAACAAAAGAATGATGCACTTGTAAAATGAGGTAATAGAACATCATGTGATGATTTTTATCTTTTTTTTTTACTTTAAGCTTCTGAAATCCTTCAAAACTAATTACTTCCAGCAAAGGCACAGTCAGAACAATAACTTATGCACTCAACAAATAACCCTTCATCTGCTTCTATATCAGAACTATTACCAAAATAATCCCAAAACCAGAGAAGCAAGCCATCATGGCAAGCACATCCCCCTCACATCCTATTTTTTTTTNCTTTAAGCTTCTGAAATCCTTCAAAACTAATTACTTCCAGCAAAGGCACAGTCAGAACAATAACTTATGCACTCAACAAATAACCCTTCATCTGCTTCTATATCAGAACTATTACCAAAATAATCCCAAAACCAGAGAAGCAAGCCATCATGGCAAGCACATCCCCCTCACATCCTATTTTTTTTAATTTTTATTTATTTTTTTTAATGACATGCACTGTTCCTTCCCACCTGCTGGTCAAAGTAATCAGGCAGAAGGGATGTCAATTTAACATCTCAACCAAAAGCTGACACCTAACCAACAGTCTGATTCAGTGAAGTGTAAAAGTTTCAATGCTTTCTAGAAACAGGAGGAACTTAGACAAATGCTTAAAATTAAATATGTCTGTACAGGCTTTGCTGTACCCAAGACCATAGATGCACAGACATGTCAGCCCTGGGGTTGCACTTCCATCTTGACCAGCGGGTTTTTTGTCCCAAGAGGGGTTTTACCAACTGGGTTCGGTATTTTACAGACCAGATCTGATAAGAACACTGCACGCTTGCATAAATGCACAACCTCTAGGTTTCTTTGTCAGAGGTATGACAAAAATATCACACATAAAAGANTGATCTTTAAGGTAATTTACAATCCAAACTATTCTATGATTATTACAATGGCTGATTATTCTCATTGTGGAAACTTTTCCTCTTGTGTCCAATCTTCCCAAAAGTAACTTGTACCCATTATCCCTCCTCTTTTCCATGTGATGCCTGGTAAGAAGCAAGTCTCTATCTTCTCTGTAGCCACTCTTTAAGTACTGGAACATGCTGATAAGGTCTTCCCTAAGCCTTTTTTCTCAAGGGTCAGCAAGCCCAGTTCTCTCAGCCTTTCCTCGTATGATGGGATCCCAATCCTCTGATCATCTTCGTGGCCCTTCTCTGGACCGTCTCCAGCCTGTCCACATCTTTTTGTATAGCAGGGACAAAAACTGAACACAGTATTCCATGTGTGGCCTGACAAATGCTGAGTAGAGTAGGATAATGATTTATTTCTCTCTGCTGGTGATGCCCTTGTGGGTGCAACTTAGTCTCCTGTTGGCTTTCTTTGCTGCAGCAGCACACTGTTCATTCATACTGTGCTTGTTGTCCACCAGAACCTCCAGGTCTCTTTCTACAGAGCTGCTCCCCAGCCAGGTAGATCCCAGCTTGTGCTGTACTCCCATATTATATTTTCCTATGTGCAAGACCTTACATGAGGGTGCAACAACCTATCAGGCTTGAAGGTAGCAGCAGCTGTGAACACCTGGAGTGAAATTCCACCAAGGACTAGAATGCAGCCTCCCCTTCACACAAAAAAATGTAAGAATGTGTTAAATGGGGTGGTGAAAGTCATCCTGCACACAGCTGAATCTTCCTCTAGCTAAAAAGGCAAACATACAATTGTGGTGTCAATCACTGCAAGTGCTTTTCTTGAGAGTTGAAAGCCACATGTTGAAGGAAACAAAAGAATGATGCACTTGTAAAATGAGGTAATAGAACATCATGTGATGATTTTTATCTTTTTTTTTTACTTTAAGCTTCTGAAATCCTTCAAAACTAATTACTTCCAGCAAAGGCACAGTCAGAACAATAACTTATGCACTCAACAAATAACCCTTCATCTGCTTCTATATCAGAACTATTACCAAAATAATCCCAAAACCAGAGAAGCAAGCCATCATGGCAAGCACATCCCCCTCACATCCTATTTTTTTTTATTTTTATTTATTTTTTTTAATGACATGCACTGTTCCTTCCCACCTGCTGGTNGATGTTTCACTGGAACTAATAGAGGAGTTTCTAAGACACTATACATACACAAAATCAACTAAGGTCTAGACAAGAAAGAGAGAAATTACAGAACAACAAAGAAGTTATAACATACATCATCAATAGGTNATGCACTGTTCCTTCCCACCTGCTGGTCAAAGTAATCAGGCAGAAGGGATGTCAATTTAACATCTCAACCAAAAGCTGACACCTAACCAACAGTCTGATTCAGTGAAGTGTAAAAGTTTCAATGCTTTCTAGAAACAGGAGGAACTTAGACAAATGCTTAAAATTAAATATGTCTGTACAGGCTTTGCTGTACCCAAGACCATAGATGCACAGACATGTCAGCCCTGGGGTTGCACTTCCATCTTGACCAGCGGGTTTTTTGTCCCAAGAGGGGTTTTACCAACTGGGTTCGGTATTTTACAGACCAGATCTGATAAGAACACTGCACGCTTGCATAAATGCACAACCTCTAGGTTTCTTTGTCAGAGGTATGACAAAAATATCACACATAAAAGAGGTTTTCTTTCTATTTATCCCAAATGTTAATGAATATGGGAAAGAAGGACATCAGGAGAACTTGTGATTCCCTATTTCATCTCAGACAGTCAAAATGTGTCTTTAATATGTGTTGCTGTTTGTCTATCATTATGTGATTATGTAGGTTGGTTATTAGAGAGGGTGAAAAACTGGCAGCTTTCTGAAACTAATTTTGTATGAAAAATTATTGTTAGATAAAATTCTGACAGGTTTTTCAGCATCATCCCATTTTTTTAAACAAGAAAAAGAATCCTCTCTTTTAAAAGATGTGCATCAGAATCAGAGGAGGAGAATTAGAGGATGAAGCAGACTTTAATTTGATGCAGGTCAACAGATATGAACTACACAGATATAAACATCCCGTAGAGTAGCACAAGCTAAGGATGGAGCTTAGCATCTTCAGGAAAGATGGACAAGTACTGTTAGGTGTATGTACCATGATCACCGCCCTACCCCATCATTCTAAATGCTTTGTGTATGCTAGAGGGATTTGCTGGGGGAGGAAACATTTCTTTCTCTCTAGTAGCAAATGACAGCCTTGAAAAACCGGGTAATTAATCAAGCCTGTATGGCTCTGATACTGTATCATAATAAGATTGATTGATTTCAGGGCATACTCTGATGGAGACTGGTAGGAGAAATTAATTACTGACCTGGACATATTAAGAAGTTTTGGTGTACTGTGTTTGGTGGTATATTGGGAAAGCCTGTCATGCATCACATAATGAAAAATGAGAAAAAAAATAGCCCCATAGGACAAAAAACCTATATATATACACAAATACATTGAATTATAGAGAGGATCAAGGTCTAAAATAAGACGTTTTTTTTTTTTCTTGGCTCTAGAGAGTGATGTAGGATATAGCAATTGGTTTAAATAAGGTGTAATACTTTTTCAGACCTTGATCTTAATAACTGAGAAACATAAATCATCAGTATTTCCTAATCTTCCCATAATTAATGGCATTTTAGAAAGCAGGTCTTGGAGAAACAATTCCTGGAAAAATTTAGTGATTTTTTTTTAATTAAAAATTTGGTGGCATGAGAAGAGAGGTTTGAAACATTGCTAGGAAGAATGAAAGTAAATAGCATCAAGGTGAAAAAAGTTTTAACACCATAACAGTCCTAAAATTAAAAGAAGTAAGATATAAAGAAAAACAGAGACAACACTGAAAACATAAGATGAATTGTGAGAGATTCACATGAAGAAAAAGGAGTTTTTCAGGTAACAAGGACCAAAACCACACACAGGTTTAGCAATCAGCATCAACAGAGTGAATTTCTACTGTGGGAATGTATAGTAAAAATAATGCTAACATAAGGTATTCTCCCACTGCCAGATCTGCTAAGCAAATAGGAACTTGATTTTGCACCAGCTGCAGCTTCCAAGTGGTCTACGAATGTGACATATGGTCTACAATACGTAGATTGGTGCTCTAATACTATGGCTGCCCCCCACTGCACCTAAGTATGTAGGACATATGTTAGATTACATTACTTAATTGTGCATTATCTTGCATCTGCAGGCATTAGTTTACAAACTTCTGATATTTTTTTTTANTGTCAGATTAATCTTTAGCAGGATAACTTGATAGTTAATTAATAAATACAGATTTGGTGAAAAGTTCTTAAAATCAGCAAAATTACAACGGAAGAATTGTTTTCTGACTAGAGTATTCCATAATTCTGTATATTCCTTATAGTTTTGCTGTTTTCTCTTCATATGGAGATTTTTTTAGGGTAGCAGAATAATTGCAGTCGTGCCTGTATTTACTGATTGTATGTTTTAAATGTTAATGGATTATTCAGCATTATGTAATTGCCCCTTCTGCTTCAATATGTACCAGCAAAATATTTAATTATGTTTTCAGTGTACTTGTGTCACGAAGATTTAAAATTTCACAGGATATTGGACATTAATTTGTTTCACATTACAAAAAGTTTAATTATTTCATTTTTGTAAAGGTATCTCTACTTTACTTCAAAGTTTTCAGGGCTACATACTCCTTATTTTTTTTGTATTTTGGATCCAGGAAAAGATAGCCCATGCCACACTGAGTTCCATAAGCACCTGGTGGACATTCACATTCAACAGAGGCCTCTTCAAGTCTCTGTGGCTTCACAGTTTCCACTCTGATCATACAGTCTCCTAGTAGGCAAAGGACCTGGCTCAATACAGGAAAACCTGTTAA
>VZTM01038047.1:15831-32302 GCA_013400555.1 Jacana jacana
AAAAAAATACCGTGCCCTTCAAATTTTTCTACTATCAAAGTATTGCCCATATTAGCATTCTCTAACATGTCTTTAAATGTTAAATTATCAGAATAATAATAATGTAAAAATCCTCAGAATAGCTCTGTCTAGTCTGGCCATTACTGCTGCAGGAAATCCAGTCTATGTTGGATGCATCCTGAAAGGAAGGTTCATCTGTCCTCTCTCTCATCTACATTTTTACAGGTTTCATGAATCTGTCTTCTATTTTTAGGCCAGAGCTCCACTGTTATTTGAAGAGGAAAAGAGGAACAGCAAATCTTGAAGGACAAAAACAAGAAAGTATATTTCCATTTACTCAAGTTATGTGAACTTGGGGTTGGAACTAGATGTTCTTTAAGGTCTCTTCCAACCTAAACCATTCTATGATTCTATGTTTAGATTGCTATGATGTATTTGGTGAGTAAAGAGATTATCTGTACTAAAAAGAAAAATCCAATCATTGTCCTCCTAAATTTTAATTTCCATAAAATTAGGTTTTACAAAGCTGTATGTTTTGCACTGTAACATGGTATCATGCAACGTGACAACATTGGAATAGCACATAAGAGCTAAAAATGGACAACAATGTGTTTGAATTGGCATCTAAGGCTGTTACTACTTCACATATTAACCTTAACGAATGGAGTCTGGTAGAGTATTTTTGCCTTCACCAGCTAGCTGTCTCTTGAATGAAAAGGTAGTAATATCTCAAGTCATAGATTTGAAGGACTGTAAACGTACTTTGAAGGAAATTTCACGGCCTTTTTTTTTGGTAGTCTATGCTAAACTGAAACTGTTGTTTGGGGATGTGTGTGGGGAGAGAGGGTGAACTGCTGTCAGAGAGAACACCAGACGGTGTTTTAATCTGATCCGGTAAACATGTGCTTATAAACATATGAAATTATACTGGGTCATCTAATAGCATAACATGGATGAAAGTCAAGAAAAAGAGTTGACATTTTTGACATGCAAGTTATTTTGGCCTACAATAAAGTAATCTTTCTGAGCCTATCTAGACAGTCAGGAGCAGAAAGCATGAGGTTTAGTTTATTATTCCATTATTAGGCTTCTTTTTAGCCCTGTGTAGCTTCCCAAGATTCAACAGAACTCTCATTTTCTAGTTGACTGTTGAAGAAAATGGGATTAAGTTTAGCAACATTTTATAATTCATGGACAATATAATTCATACCTAAGGAAGCATGTACTTTCTGGTCATCAGTATGAGAGCTTCAGTTATGATTACTTGTGGGTCATGAGGTTGGACAGTTGTACAATACACTGTCAAAAAGCATTTTTATATTTAATCCCATAGTGAGATTTTTGTCTCTTTCTTAATGCAAGCTTTCGTATTTGTGTACTTATCTGCCTGTCCATCTCAGACCACAGTTGACCAAATTAAAAAACAATGCTTTGAGTGGTGTTTCCAGTTGGAATTTTTACAGGAATAATGACAGAAAGCTTAGTTCTTGTTAGGAAGTACAGTGGCTCAGCGGCGCAGGTCATTTGAGGATGCCAATGCAGAAACACGGGATTAAATCAAATTGATATTTCCCCTTAATATCCTATCAGAATAATCTTCTTATCCCATATCATTAAATCACATAAGAACTTAAGATGACAGCTAAACACAATTAGAATTTCCTAGAGGATACAGCACAGCATCAGAGTATGGCTCTAAATACACGTACAGGAATCATGGTCAGTTCAAAAGGATTCTTTCCTCCAAGTGTCCTGCAGGGATTAAGCAATTCATACTAGAAAGCCACTGGTCTAATTTTCCCTTGTGTAACTGGGAATCTTACTAGATATTCTAGGACAACTCAAATGCAGTTCAGCGAGGCCACAACATTGAAATATTATGGACATAACATACAAAATTTAAAACTGGGAAAGAGGTGATTTTCTAACACAATTAAAACTGACTATAAAATGTGTGACTAAGGGAAGGGAGGGGAACTGCTTGGCCTTTCCAACCTCGTCCTTTAAAAAGTGTGCATTATTCTTTACTGTATTCGCATTAACCATCTTTTGAAAGAAAGGGAATGAAACTTTCTCCTATCCATTAAAATAAACAATATTATTATACTAGATAGGGTACAAAGTTCTGTTAAAAAGGAGATCCTCAAGGACATTCATAGTCTTAACAAGGTAATTTCAACGTTTAATTGGAAAAGTTGCTCAATTAGCAGTCAGGAGTATGCCTAGGCCACCAGCAGCAATGTAACAGATATTTTAGTGGTTATGCTTCAAACTGCAACTGTGTTTTTTTATATTAATGGGTTTGGACCGGAAATAACAGTGTGCATTGCTCTCTCAGGTTGCCAGAGAGTGCCAGATACTATATATGAACATCAGTCTAATGAAATGAAAAGTACATATTTGCTTTGTCCGTGTTGGTGAAGACATATATTTTGTGTTTTAAAACTTGTGAGTATTGATTTCTGCTATTATAATTTAGCTTTAATTCTGTTGATGGCTACCTCTATAAAAATAACAAAAATATTTTAAATTTTGCAGGCAATCTTCAATTACAGGAAAGGATTTCCAAAGAAAAGTTAAGGACAAACAACTGAAGTAAAAGCGGGAATTCCTCTATTGATTTTTTTACAAATTTAGGTTTATCACAATCTTAATCCCTTTGGTGTTCTGCTAATTTATTTCTAATCTCTCCTGCCACTTAGCTCTCCTTCTCTCTCAGGGTCAGATCCAATAAAAAAGTTTGCACCTCTAAAGGATTTAGATCATATCAAGGTCTCTAAGACCAAAACTTCAGTCTAAAATCCCCCTTTGCTCAGCTGCCACCTAATGATGGAGGCACACCATCTCTCTCAAGGTGTCTCCGGAAAACTTCCCAAGAAAATCCTGTTTTATGCAGTATTTACACATTTCAGAATCCACCAACTAATAAGGACTCATTCAGTTTCCTCCTCAATCCTACTTCACCCAGGAGAGTACCAAAGTATCTGGTGGTGGCAGAGGAGCAGAGAAGAGAGCAAAGTGGAATGTGCAGGCATTGCAGGATTCTGAGCTATTCTAACTTTATTTAGGGATCCTGGGTACTGTTCAGTGGTATTTTATGCAATGCCTGTTTAAATGAATTTCTCAGTAAATCCTCTGCTGATTCGAATTTAATCTGCTTTAATTTTTTCCTCATCCCAAGAGGCTTTAACAATAGCTAAACAGAAATTATGATAGCCTTGGACCTCATGAGAACAGTACTCATGGGCCAAAGATTCCAGGAGTCTTTAATTGAGAATGAACCTACTTTTTATTTTTAAAATCTTCATTTCTGTTTTTTTCACAATAAATTTCAAATTTCTTATTTACATTTCATTGCATCTAAGGTGTGGTCTATAGACCTGCTTGATTTGCAGTGGTGGGGATTCACTACCGTGGGTGATCCATATGTGTAAACACAGCAGATTTAGCTAGCCAACAAAAGGGAGCTGTGCAGGCACCAGAGGGAAAATGTGGGACATGTGAAATTGCATGTTGCTGATTGAGTAGTCTTAGCCACAGAATTGTCCTCATCACGGAGATTTGGCAGGGAGTTGGGTCCCTATTGACCTTTGCCCCACTGATCCTGGACCATCCCAGGGTCAACATCTACCGTCTCTTATGGTGACAGAGCCTGTACTTCAAGCTTGCTTTTGCAGGTAGAAAGCTCTCTCCGTAGTACACAGAGACTGTGCCATTAGGAGATTACTCATTCCCTCAAAGGAAGAAACCACTTTTCCCTCCCAGCCCTGAGTCAGGGGAGCGAGGATGAGGTTTATTTATAATGAACCTCTCTCCCAGTGCAGTGCTGATGCTCATCTGTCAAACACTCATGACAACTCGTTAGTGTTCTGTCCACCCAGAAGGTAAATTCATCCTCATCAGCAAGTGCTAAATGCCTGCCCCAGCCTAGTAGGTGTTTCCCAGACACTGTATCAGCTTCTGCGGCCTTTTCCTCTGGTTTATCAAGAGATGGCAGCAAAAAGCCATTTAACCTTTGATCTCAGTCCCTGGGGGCCTCTATCTCTCACAGAATCATGGCAGGCTCTACCCACCCATCTAACTAATCCCACCAGCTCTGGGTTAGCAGAGCTACCTGCTACATGCAACAATCAACCCGATGCTTTGTCATGATGCTTCAGAGGGTGGTGGACTGATGGCCAGGACCAGGCATCCTTGGGCGTGTCCCATGCAGAGCCAAAACCAGCATGGGGCAGTGGTGATAACAATGAGGTATTGATGGGACTTCCCCTGTGGCAGATGATGCGCTGAAGGCTGTAGCGTCAGGCATTAGAAGGGGAGTCTTTCTGGAAATGAGCAGAAGCAAAGCTATTGGATTGCAGTACCCAAAAAAAGGGTAGTTGGTTCTCCTTAGGGATGTAGAACTTGGCTTTGAGCTCATGGTGGTGGGAATTCCTGTTTCAGGAAGGGCCAAAATATATTCAGACTGTGCATTGCTACCATAGAAATCATAGAAACACAAGGTTGAAAAGGACCTACAAGATCATCAAGTCCAACAACCCTCCAACTAATGGTACCCACTCAGCTACAAAATCATGTCTTGTAGCACCTCATCCAGACGCTTCCTGAACACCACCAGGGATGGTAACTCCACCACCTCCCTGGGTAGCCATTCCAGTGCTTGACCACTCTTTGGGAGAAAAAGTTTTTCCTGACATCTCATCTAAATCTCCCCTGGCACAACTTGTGGCCATTCCCTTGAGTCCATTAGTTATCTGGGAGAAGAGGCTGACCCCCTCCTCTTCTCAACTTCCCTTCAGGAAGTTGTAGAGTGTGATGAGGTCTCCCCTGAGCTTCCTCTTCTCCAGACTAAACAATCCCAGCTCCCTCAGCCGTTCCTCACAGGACTTGTGCTCCAGACCCTTCGCCAGTTTTGTTGCCCTTTTCTACATCCAAAGTGAGGGACACAGGAAGGAACTTTCTGATTCACTGTGACAAGCTGACAATTCATTTGCTACAGTGACATTTGTGAGAGGGAAAAAATTGTTAACATAACATGTCAATACAGACAGCTAGAAAAAATATTTTAAAATTAGACACAATTGGAAATATAAGGCCTAGCTCTATTTCAAATATATTTTTGTTTTCTTGCTAAAGAAAGGAATAATTGTCAAAATAATTGGACTTAAATTGGATCTTTAAAAAATTTACAGTGGTCATTAGTGAATAGCAAGAGACTTCATTACTAAATGTCACAGGATGCTTTCAGAAACCAGTTTCAGATAAAGAACCTAGAATCAGCTGCACATAAAGTCAGGGCAAGCTCTGTGGGTTTCAGTGTCACAACTTACTCTTAAATGTCACTGAGGAGCTGTCAACAGGTATGAAAAGGCAATCAGCTGCTCAAGACGTCCGGGTGCTTAAGAATCTTTCAGTTGGAGACAGAATGAAATATATATGGAGGGAACCTTGGGGTTCTAGAGGATACACGTAGCAATGTACATGAGATGGATGAACCTTCTTTAAATCTTCCTGTTGTTCTGTTGCACTGTAATTGCATTTTAACCAAAATGGGTCAAATACCATTTTTGTGTTCTGGAATGTGAACAGGAAATGTTTCTGCTGACAGGATAGAGTCTCTCCATGACAGGTATTTTCAGTTTACTTGAAACTGGAATTTGGTCTGTGGAGACATAGTGAGCAAAGCAAAATGAGATCTTTTGTTGCTATCAAGACTTACATGAAAGCCTTATGTTGTGATTAATAGCTTTATTGAATGTTTATGTTGGTCATTTTCTGTTACTCTGTAAAGAACGATTCTGCATCAATAAAATTTGTTATAACCAAAGATTTGTTTCTAAATTAGTGGAATTGTCATTTGTCAAAAGTAATAAATTATGAAATGTGATGCAGTTTCCATTATTGTTTTTAGCTTCTTATATTTTCTCTCACTTTTTAATTTCTTAAATCAGCTCTAATATCAGTCAACAAGGTTAGATTGAGAAGATCTAACGAAAAAACAAATCAGATTAGTCACTAGAGAGGTGAATAAACATACCAAAGAAAGGATAGACTGCATAAGAGGATTGTTTCCCGAGGTATGTCTGACATTTAGCGAAAATTACATTATCCTTTTTATTTAATAAATGACAGAAATTTCTCTCTTCCTGCCTGGTTGCTAAAAATCTAACAGACGTCTGTAGAAGACATATGCGTGAGCTCTGCTTCTTTGGGTCAGGCTCTGTGTTTATTTCAGAGCATCCACCAATGACACATTTAACTAGTTGCAGCAGTCATGGCAGCTTTATGTCATGACATCACTAATGAAATCATCTCTGGAGGAAATATAAGCTTTGCATCCTAGAAAATTATCTTCAGATCTCAAATGACTGACCTCATAGAGATTTGGCCATCAATGGGTTTCTAAGGCTTACAATGACAACAAACATAAGCATTAAAATAAATCATTTTGTGAAAAAGACATCACAGGAGAATTAGCTTCCCTTGCCACCCTTTGTCAGTCTGGTTTTATTACAGCACTCACCATGGAATGGCAACCAGCTGAACGATGCTAACTCACTGCGTTAAAATTCTAGCTACCATGCCACGGTCCTACTATCTATGCATGGAGACTATATATAATCTCTCATCATCCAGAAGCCCCTCAATTGAAAGGCAGTAGACAACCATTAATAGGTCAACAACTTCACCTAGGAAAATTATGCACATCATTGAAGAATACCAATGCATAGCATTTAGCATCTTACATATAATTTCACAATTTACCAGACAAAATAAAAAATATAAATTAGTAATTTGAGTTATGTTGCTGCTACGATATTACAGAATGACAGGAAATAAGTGTGTAAGGTGATTCCTAGATTGTAATCATGGCAGTGCAGAACCTCCCTGTCTTTGTCTCCTTGGAGTTCCAGTGAGTTTTCCCAAAAGTCAGTTTTATTTACCCCGTGTATGACTTTCCTGATACTTAAATGCTATGCAACAGCACAAACCTGTGTGTGTGAAATATGGGTCAACTTAGTCATTGCAAGGTAGCATGTAACTTTAAAGATTACTTTTTTGGTGCTATATTATTCAGAATAACAGTTCAAAGGATCGTGTCTATAGTTTAAGCTGCCATGGCTCCAGTACTGAGAACCTGTGTTGAAGTGAGCCAGCTGAGGACTTTGCTGTGGGTAGAGCGCTTCATTCTTCTTTCAAACAGCTATCAGCTTTCTCTAATACTCTTGAGCTCTAACTGTAAAGTAGATTTAGTGACTGTACTTCTATGTGTAAAGCTGCTGTATCAAGTGTCATTTGGAATTCAAACCATTCAGCAGCTGCCATTATGCTTGCAAATAGATCTGTCTTTAAAAATGTGAGGTAATTGTTGTGATAAAAATTCAGGTACAGAAAATACTTGATTTTAGTAAGATGGGAAGATTAATGAAAAAAATGTTTATTTAATTTGTATATTTTTAGGCTTCTATGTGTTCTACATGGCTTCAGAAATTGTGAAATACGTAACATGGGTGGAAGAACGGGAGAGGAAGTTTCCACATGTGCACATGATTATATAGTTCATACCATCCTATCAATACTGAATCATGAGGAAATACTTAGATAGCTAATCATATGGGAATCTATACTATGCTTGCCTATGTGGTAAATACAGAGTATCACCAGTGCAGACATGATTCTGTGGACACTACTGCAGCTTCCAGTTTCTTCCTCATCTGTCACAAACACCAGGACTGATAAGATGCTTCAGTTGAGTTTCCATAGAATAAGCCAATTCAGTGCCAGGCTTGCACCTGTCTCTGAAGCTAGGTTTATTTCTGTGTCCCTGTGGATGTGTTGTGCTATTCCCACTGGAGCTTTACCAAACTGGAAATTACAGCAGCAGCAGATTTATTTATTTATTTTTATCACATGGCTGGACTTTGAGGGGTCCTTTATTTTCCAAGAATAGCAGCAGCTCCCATCCAATATGCCTTCTGCAGTTTTCTCCCTTCCTGAAGAGATGTGACTCCTGGTGCTCTGGAGTATGCATCAGCTGCCAGCTTTATGTGTGTTTTGTTGGGGGGAAAGATAATTTCCAGTCTTCCAGCTGAGATCTTGCTGTGAGACAGAAAAGGATTCAGGATTCCTTAGGTAAGAAAAGGAAAATAAAAATATCTTAAGCCGTTCAAAACTCTTACATTCCATGTTCCAAGGACTGGACAAAATACTTAATGCTTGAACCCTGGTGGGTTTAGTGATTTTGGCAATATTAGGTTTATGGCTGGACTCAGTGATCTTAATGGTCCCTTCCAACCTACACAATTCTATGATTCAACAATTCTATGATTCTGTGACTGGCACCTTGGTTTGTTCTCATGCACTGTGAAGCAATGTCAAGAGGTAGAGCTGAGAACACTTTCCTATGACCTTAGATGCCTCTATCAACAGGTGGGTAAAAGTCGTTCCTTTGAGATGTGGATCTAAAAGCCCTCCAGCACAGAAAGAAACTGAAAATAAAATGTTTGACAGAAGAATCCCAAAGGTGAAAGCAGATGGTAGGAGGCTGCCTGTTCCCTGTGACATAATCTTGCATGTAATTAATTCTTATTTGTTGGTAGTCTCCTAGAAGTTTTCTATGGAAGTTGTAGTTGATCCTAATCATAATATCTAAAGCCCTGTGTGTTCAGTGGCTCACTCTCTACAATGTCGCCTGCAGGATGCATGCACCCACAGGAGTCACACAAAGGTCATCCAATCCAGTCTGCTTCCATCTCAGTTGCTTTTGCAACAGACAGAGTTTGAGCCCCTTGTAGTAAGAATCCTAATGCCACAAAGTCCAATTGGTTTACCTTTGGCCACAAAGCCTTTGCTTCTGGGATGATGTGTGGTTTGGAGTGTGAATAGTTGTGGTGGGTTAACCTTGGCCAGCTGCCAGACACTCACCCAACTGCTCTCTTACTCCTCCTTAGTCAGATGGGGAGAAAATAAGATGAAAAGCTTGTGGGTTGAGATATGGACAAGGAGATCATTCATGAGTTACCATCATGGGCAAAAAAGACACAGCTTGGGGAAGATTAATTTAATTTATTGCCAATTAAAAACATAGTGAAAAAGGAAAACAAAACCTCTTAAAATTCCTTCTCCCTATCCCCTTCTTCCCGGGCTCGACTTCACTCTCAACTCTTCTATGTGAGCAGTGCAGGGAGGATGGGGAATGGGAATTTTGGTCAGTTCATAACACTTTATCTCTCATGCTCCTTCCTCCTTATGCTGTTCTGTTACAGAGTGGGATCCCTCCCATGAGACACAGTCTGTCACAAACTGCCCCAGCATGGGTCCTTCCCACAGGCTACAGTTATTCAAGAACTACTCCAGCGTAAGTCCTCTCCACAGGGTACTTCAAGAACAGGCTGCACTAACATGGGTCACCCATGGACCTGCAGCTTCTTCCAGGATGATGTTCTGGTATGGGCTTCCCTCTACAGGCTGCAGCTTCCTTCAGGGCTTGTCTATCAGCTCCAGCATGCAGTCCTTCATGGCCAGCAGTGTGGATATCTGCTCCACTGTGGTCCTCCATAAGCTGCAGAGAGAAAACCAGCTTCACCATGGTCTTCTCCAGTGGCTGCAGGGGCATCTCTACTCCAGCACCTGGAACATCTCTCCCACTCCTTCTTCACTGACCTGGATGTCTGCAGGGCTGTTTCTCTCACATTTTTCTAATTCATCTCTCTCTGCTAGCTTGCAGCATTTTTACCCTTTCTTAAATATGTTATCACAGAGGTGCTACCAATTTCACCAATGAGGTCAGCTTTGGCCAGCAGCTTGTTTGTCTTGAAACCAGATGAAAATGTCAGTGTCTGACATGGGGGCAGCTCCAGATCTTTTCTTAAAGAAGCCACCCCTGCAGCTCTCCCCTGTTGCCAAAACTTTGCCATATAAACCTAAAAAACATGGTCCAATCACACTACAAGTGCATGGCTGGGTCCTTGCTTAGGAACAGCCAAGGATCAAGCTCACTCTTACAACTTGCTACTCTTGCCTGAACCCTCTCCTGAGAGCTCTCCCTTTCACAAAAGTCCAGGGTCTTCTTCATGTGTGTATACGGGTTCTCCTGTGTCTTTCTCCATTTCTCTTTCCTGTACCATCAGTTTGCTTCTTTATTCAGAAAGTCCCCAAGCCACAGACTTTTCAATCTGAGGAAATATTCTGGGAAAGCGTCACCATGACGTTGCTGCTCTCTTTGGATGCATCTCTGTTGCTGTAGGGGATTTTGGAATAGACGTACTTTGAAACCACCCAGCTTTCTATTGTTCCTCAGTTAGAAAGGGCCTTTTGCTACAAAAGTCTGTAGGTCTGTTTTATCTGATCTGATCTGTTTTTCCCTCTGTGAATTCAGCTCACCGAGCTCCATGTGATGTAATTTTAGGCTAGCTAGCTTGGATGCTGCTGGCCGCATAGATAGAATATCAGCATATCCCAAAGAACTAGTTAAATTTGTGAGTGGCTGACCCAGGGTGAGCTGTTTTCAACTGTGTTTATACTGTTTGCTCTCTTGTTATCAGTCATCAGATTGCACGTGTCTCTGTGAGCTGCTGTCTGTTGAGAGTTAACCAACCTCACCATCTTTTTCAGATCCTGCCTTTTCTAAATCACCTGTTCTCTTCTTCAACCTTCAGTTCCTTGCAGGATGAAAATAGGCTTTATCTTGGAGGTAAGATGCTCACTCTACAGTCATATCTTTTCCATTGTTAATAGTTTTTAATATCAGCCTGCGTTAGCTCTGCCTTGCCTTCTTAGTACAAGATGAATGAGGCAGAAAACGGGAAAAGAGTTATATGACTTAAGGGAACAGCACTTCAGCTCAAACTGGCACTCACAAATCACGTAGTGGCATATTCTGAATTATAATAACATCTCTTTAAGATTAAACATAATCTGATTTCTTTATTATTGGATGGTATATATTCGGAACAATATTTCAAGAGAATAACCCAAATTATTCCCACTTTATATTGAAGAAGCTATCCTAGCAGAAGTCAATGGAAAAATCGGTTGTGCTGAAGTTTGTATTTCTTTAATAATCTATGCAAAACATATTAGAAAATATGTGCTTTAAACCTTGAAGCTGCTACCAATATTATTTTTTTCATTTTTTCCATCTATATTTATATCATAAAATACTTACTTTCAGAAGTCAAGAAAAACTACACATAAATTGAAAATAGAAGATTACTTCTTTATAAAGTGTAAGTGCTGCAAGTCCTTCAAAATAAAAGGTTCTATATGAGATTTTGGGAAGGGAATTTTTGTTTCTTTAAGTGGATCAGTGTTAAAACTGCACTAGAGGCAAAAGGCAGTTTTCAATATTGTTTTTTCTTAGTGAATAAAGAGTGAATTAGGTACCAGAGAGACCTTACAAAATACTTCATGCTCTTCCTTTATGTCATCAAAAACTTGTCAGCCTGGAAAAGAAAGCTGAGATTGTATCAAAAGTGAAATGCGAACACTTCTACTGTGTATGAAAGCGAATTAATGAGATAAAATTGACAAAAGATATAAAGGCTCTCAGTTTCTGTTTCTATTTACATCTATGTATCACTGAGACTCCACTTTGAGGATTTAAATGACAATTTGAATGATGCATCTTCTTGAAGTTATGAAATAAGTCTAACCTTCAGTGAAACATTTTAAGGAAGATTAACTTTTTGTTGATCTGACAGAGTTGACTGTTCTCAGAAGGAGCAATTTATGAATTGCTGTTGTACTGAATGGTTGAGTGATGGAATATGAAAGATGACCTTGTCCTTTTTCTTTACCCCCTTTCTGTTATTCTGCATTACTTTTTGTTCAAGATGGTTTCTTGTTTCTCATAGCGTGCGTCGAGGCTACCTTGGCTGGGGTTGGCTGCCCTGGGTTGCTCTTGAAAGGGTTTGTGAGCGCTGTGAGGGAGTCAGAACCCCCTTCAGTTGGGCAAAACCAAAAACCTAACCACTTTGGACAGAAGCAGCTCTTCTTGTGTTCAAGTAGGACAAAGCTGTCCAGGTCACTTGACCCAGTGATTTTTCTTCCTGGCCTACTTCAGAATATGCTGAAACCAGCCATTTGCAGGGATTCATTACCTGGGCCCTGGGTTGCAAACTTCACACAACCTGTGTGCAAAACAAAGAGAAATCAAACCAGCTGTGACCTTTTAAAGACACTTTTTTTTTTTCCTTCCTCACCCCTGGCAAATTTTGCCTTTAAATCAACAGTCTGAATATCAGATGAGAAGAAAAGCCCACTTGCCCACTAGGAACATCAACTGGTTAAAAGGTAGAGGGCAAAAGTGCAGGGATAACTTGAAAAAAGTAGGATCATTTGACAATGGAGGGATTCAGCTGTCTGTGTTGCAAGACCTAGGTTGTTGTAGCAGAGCTCTGTAGCCTTGGCTTGGTTTTACTGAGAAAATAGTCTTGAAGGTGTGAGCTAAAACTGTGCAAGATAAGGAAAGAAACACACAGAATAAATTTTTTTTATATTGCACTAGTTATCAGGAAAGTATTCAATGGGGAAAACACTGCTTTAAAATGCATAAACTGCCAGGAATAAGGCAGAAAGTTAGACGAAAACTCAGCAACCCTGATGCCCATGTGAAGGAACAATGGAGACCAGCCCTATCTTGTCTGACTGATGAGTACCTGGCCAGCAAAGATGCATTGAACGTCTCATTAAGGTTGGTGAGAATATTAATACATTGTCAGTAACTCATTAATCCTAGCTATATATCATGTGTATTAGCCAATAAATATTGCACTGTACTCTTAAATTGGCTGCATTTTGCTTGAAAAGTCTCCTTGCACAAAGTAAAAAGTGACTGATAGAAGTGCCCAGTGAGGGAGGGTTATGTTGTTTTCCAGTGAGTTTGGTGTCATTCCCCATGCTGAAGCCCATCCCTGCTCCTGGCACCCCGAATTGCAGCCTACTCCCAACTCCACAGAAGACTCCTTTCCACCCACACACCACGGCCGTGCTGAAAGAGGCAGTGGAGTGACAATGGACTCTACTTTCATCCCAGTGCTACCATACTAGGTTAATTCTTTTTTTGGCCCCTGGCTTGACACACTATGCAAAAGCTGTCTTCAGTGTAATAATCTGGTTTTAGTAGGTAACTGTATGAGATTGTGTCTGTAAACAAATGGCACCTCTACAGCTTGTGAGGCCTCAGCTCAACATCACCCTCTAGATTGCTAGGTTAATCCTCTAACTACAACAAGATCAATTACTGGTTAATTTATCTGATCCAAGTGGGTGAGTTTGATCAGTTCCCTGAAGATGGAGGGTGTACGTCACTATAGAGCTATAATAGGGATGATGAAACTGCCTTTCCTTATGTGTCTGAGAGATGCTCTGTCTCTGCTGCAATTGTTCTCTCCTGTCATGGCCTGCAGAGTATTTCTCCAAGGACTTCCTCCAGGTGCGAAGTCCTGTTCTCCATTGAAATCTTTAGGCTCTGTGGATAAAAGATCCTTATAAAGTTGTGAGAAAATAACGTGTCTAAAAGCTATTGTCAGTAGGAAGAGAGCTGGATGTGAATGAAAGAAATATGAAGAGGGTTCTATCTGTGACAAAAAAAAAGTTACATTCATTTCTAAATATGTTTATTTGGTGCAGCTAGGCACAAATAGCACACAGTAACCACCTGTAACCAAATAATTGTCCCTCAGCAGCAAGTATCCAGCAGTACTTTGAAATACGAAGTATTCTAAATATGCATGTTATGCACATGCTTTAAGTTTCACAATTTCTATTAATTAAATGGAGCATTGTAAAAATTGCTGTCTATCTTTCCATGCATCCAAGACATTATAGCATATGGTAGATATTCGATATATAAAGACATTCCTGTCACTGATCTTACAATAAATCCAAGAACTAACCCATAATATGGTAGAACACCAAGCTGAAGAAAGCTATTACATGGACAAAGCTGTAACAGTTAATTTCTGACATTTCAGTTCTGTCTACAGAGAACTAATGTTAGTGCTTTTCTGCAGATGCTTCAGGAGAAAAAAATTGAAGCTTTCTTAGATGTGATGACCCATGTTTTGCTCTTAATTACACCACTGCTAAACTTCAGTACCTCGATCAGTTTCAATTACTTCTTATTTACTTTAGCTCTTGAGTACAAAAGGAGCAATTTATCGCAATTCATATTTTCTCAAACTTCTGCTTGCCCCTCACTACTCTGAAAAAAGCATAGACAAATTGTTGTTGTATGAAAGAGGCTAAACATTTAAAAAAATAGAAAAACATCCTTTTTTTTTTGGACAGTGTACAAATCAGTTTCATAGAGACCAAAGGATTTTTCCTTAAAGTGTACATATTCCCCTTTCATAAAGTAACTCAAGTCCAAGTGAAGCACCCAAGTTCCCCACAAAACACAAGGTTTTGTTAGGTGCCTAACAAGGAGTTTTATAAAGTGATGTTGAGCATAAAGCCTCTTCCAGTAGCTGATAGGGTTAAAGGTAAACAGTAGAAGAATTAAGTACCTAATAAATTCATTATGGGAAAAGAAAACCCAGTAGCCCATGTGGATGGTCAGCTGGACCAGAAGAATATTGCTTTGAAGAACACAGTCAGATTTGGAGCAATGTCTTGTGTGTATGTTTCCTAGATGCTTTTTGTTGCAGTAGCATGTGTAATAGCTGCTGTCATGGGCAGAAGATCCTAAAGCTCTCCTTCCATTGGATTCACATTTTGAATACTTGTAAAACAAGTAATGTGGTGAGACCTGTGGGTAACTCTGGTGGGAAATATGTTGTCTATGAATCCCACCATAGTGTATGTGTAATCTAAGGCTGTGAACAACTCAACAGCATCAGGATTTGTTGCGTTCTTTACAGGAAATAATTATCTCAGCAGCCCTTTAGAAGACGGAAGTTCCATGTTCCCAGGTCTTCTATTAGATCCAACTCATATTAATCTGTTGTTCTGTAGGAGGAAGCACTCAACACTGTTTCTCTCTCAAAGAAAATTAGCTTGGAGAGTAAACATCTTAATTTTACTTGGAAATAAATTGCATGGAATTGTTACCTTAATTACCTCTATCATTATTTCCAAAATTAAGAACTAAATAAAATGTTTTCTCTATAATGGAATTAAATTTCCTTGAGGATTCATCTTTTCTGTTCTCAAAGAAAACCCTCTTGATATAAGTACTTTGTATAAAGTGCAGTATGTAAATATTTTTCTCGATGACTTTTTTATTTCTCTGAAAGATCTGCCAGAAGGATTGTTAATCCTTGAGCATAGTGAGATCCTCTTTTCATTTCCATGATGGAAAATGACTCAGTGCAATTTGTTTTGCCTCCATATTTCTGGAGCTTTGGTGGACCAGGCACATTAAGAATAATGCTTTTATGGTAGAGTTTTGCTTATTATGATTATCTGATCAGATCTTAGCATTACTTGTAAGGAAAAGTTTAGAAAAATCTCATTGGACAATGAAAAAGATACAAATACCTATTCTTACAGTAGAAGGGCTTCCCTGGGGAATATGTGATGAACTCTCGGCCATGAACTCTAACTAGAGTCAGGAATAATAATAAGATGGTTGGAAAAAAAACCCTCTTTCATTGGAAAGAGAAACTGCTGGAGTTGCTAGGTTATCACTAATGTAGGAGAGGATTACAACTCGGCTATGGAGACCTGAATGCCCTTACATCATATACACAAACAAAACTCCTCAGAAGGACAGTGCAAATGAGATACTGTACTGTCAGTATGAAGTAGGAGTTGTGAAGACAGGCACAGACAGAACAGAGAGACACAGAGGGGGAGCCTTCTGGAGAGCTCTGTGTCCTGGAGCATGAGAAGTCTCAGGCTGAGCTACATATTCCTACAACTATGGAAAGTTCTGTCTCTTCTGCACACACCTCTGGTTCCAAATCACTGAGTATAACACTGCATATTTCAGGAATGACCTCACCATAGCACATTCCTTTCCATATTTTGTTTGAAACTGTTAACAGTGGAAGGCTTAGATTTATCTTACAGAGACAGTTTACATAATAGGTGAGCAACTTCCTACGAAGAGCTGGTAGATGCATTGTTTTACACATTTACCATGCACAGAAATAGTTTGGGTTTTTTCCACCAAAATATGAGTAGGCTCCTCACATGTTACAGGGAACTACAAAAAAAGGTATATTCTAATTTGAAGCCTGAAAAAGAAGATAGTATAAATTCTGTATTAATTCCGGTTATTAGCTGTAGAAATTGTTAACAGCCATGTACTAGAATGAAAAGGGGGTTTATGACATATCCTTTTTTTTTTTTACTCCAAAAATTACTTCCCCTCAGAGAGGAGAGGTTCAGAGAGGAAGGGTTCGGAGAGGAGAGGTTCAGAGAGGAGAGGAGAGGTTCAGAGAGGAGAGGTTCGGAGAGGAGAGGTTCGGAGAGGTTCGGAGAGGTTCGGAGAGGAGAGGTTCGGAGAGGAGAGGTTCAGAGA
>VZTM01038047.1:36131-61774 GCA_013400555.1 Jacana jacana
AGGATTCAAGGAGAAACTGTGGGTCAGTGGCACCTTCAAAGGGATGCCCCAAGGAGAAAACTTTCTGTCAAGGTAACAAAATATTGGCTTTCTTTCAAGCAAGCATCTGTCTCAGGATACTGGATGACACTCGGAGCAAGTTTCATACATAGCTTTTGTACTATCTGTTTAAATGTTCAGCAGAGTCCTCATGAGTCTTGTTCCAAAGCTCTCTGTGGGGACGTCCCTCACTATCCCTGGGTTTGCTGAGATGGGCATGGGGAAACTGGGGCTACATACAAAGGAAGGAGCACTGGAGGAAGTTACGAGGTCCTTTACAAGTAATGAACATTTTTGCTTTCCAGCATATGATGAATAATTGTTATCATCTTCTTAATATAATTTTGATAAACCTAAACTTTTTTATTTTCCACAATATTGTTCTGTAAAAACTGTACTACATACCTGTGTGGCTGTGTCCGCACAGACTTGACATGCAGAATTGTCTCTTAAGGTCTCAGTCTGCTATAGAGCTTTAGAGCTGCCACTGATTCAAGAGACTGACCTACCACCAGTGCTGGAACTCCTGGACATATGCCTCACATGGATGAGGGGGTGATAATCGCACTTGAGTGGATACTCTATTTTTCTCATCTCTTAGCCAGCTGATGCCTTGCTTTTACCCACTTCTGTGTACCAATACATAGAGAGCTCATATGTTAATTAGGAACTTATGTGCAGCTCTGTTAGTAATATTTGAATAACAAAACTACCTGAAGGAACCCAGTGTTGAAGAAATGAGTTGGGTTTACTTAACTGGCTTTACTTTGGTATTCTTTCAAAAAATTCCTGATTATTTTTTTTTTAGATTCTTACTGAAAAAAAGTATTTTCTTCTTCTGCAAGAAGGAAAATGCCCCATACTTACATGTCATCTTTTGGTTAACAAATTATTTCATTACCTTCAGTTAAGCTGTTGGATTTTGTTACAAAATATTTTCTAGGGTTAAAATTGTATGATATTTGTAGTCTAGATTAACATATATACTTAGTAATTTTAAATATTAAAATGGACCTTTACAACTCACTTAAGGACTCCCACTTGTATGTATATATGGTTTGTATGTATGACTTTTTTATTTTAATTACCAATTTTTTCTTCTCTTTCAAATTCATTATTGATTAAAGGAAAGTCTTAGAAGAAAGGTGACGGACGAAATAGTTCCTCAGAATTAATATAATAATATAATTTCTTAAATGGTACACATTTGAACTATTAATACTTTGGGTTAAAAAAATCCACTTAGCTTAGCCCTTGAGATTACTGAACAATTTTCTCTAGCAGAAATGGTTTGTACTGAAGTCTGAAATAAACAAAAGAGGAGTGTAGGTGTGTTCCATCACATACTGTGGGCCACAGTGGGTCAAATCCATTGCCTACATTTAAATGCTTTTTACTGAAGGACGAAGAGAATTTGATTTATAAGTATTAAAATATTATACTATTCTTAGTACTGGAAAGCACTGTTAAAAGTGGCTTTCGATTTTCCATACAGGCTGCCAAGCACTGAAGAGATTTTTCTCAAAAGGGTAGAATTTTTGTTGCTTTTGCTGCAGGATGAATTTGAAAAGGACATCTGCTTCTGACCTTTTCTGCCTGTTCCTCATCTGGCAGAGGGTTGATGTCAAACAGGGAACATAGAACATAGAAGGGCAGCACCAGCCCATGTTCAATAAGGGTCTCAAGTACCAACACCAAACTCACTGAGAATGTGTTTTCCAAATGGACTGGATAGTTTCCCGCCTTTGAGGAACTGGAGAAGGGAATCCTGAACCAAGCGAATGCACCAAAGTAGTCATTACATCACCAATATTACTGGCAGCCAACACAGTGATGTCCTTCAGTATTTCTGAAGAAGCAACTCTGGCTGCTTGTAAGATAAACTGAAACTAAAATGAATTAAGAGAGAGGTAGTCACTTCTAAAGACCTCCAGTCAGTGATCTTCATCTAAATCAGGCGGTTATTCATCCTGAGCCTAGGATTCTCACATGTGTAGAAAAAGTCAGTATTAATGGGTGTTAGTGCAGGTTCCTTAGCAATGAGTATTAGGGAGGTGGACTGGTAGAAGGCAGGGAGTATCTCCATGAAAGCAGGAGAAGGCAGAGGCCTGACATGGAAACAATTCTTGCTGTATATATAGCAACAAACGTTAAGATGGTTCATGTGATACGCTGTAACTAACCATACTGTAAATAGTCAGAACTCAGAAAACCTTCTGAGGGCTTATGCATTGATGATGCTTTAGACTAGTGTAAATGTTTAAGGTTGCTGAATCTAGCTGCTGAAAATAGATTTAAATATAGCTAGATTTAGGGAAAACAAATATGTCATTATTTGCCAAATTCTAGCTTTAGTCACCACAGCAAGCCCATTTCAAATTAATTCTGCAATTTTCATTTGATGAAAGGTATTGCTTTCTTTCAGATCTCCACATATAAGTTATGCTAGCTAGAAAATAATTTCAGAGGGTCAGAAAATCAATTGGCTAGATTTACAGTTTTAAAACTTGAAACTAGTTCTTTCTCATCAAGAGTCACTCTTTAACTCCCCTAGTCACTCATCAGTCTTCCTTTTGGCAACAATGTCTCCCATGGCTATGGGGGACAGCACCAGATCTGAGCATGCTGAGCTCTGATGGTATCACTGGCAGCTTTTAGTAGCTAATCTGCAAACCTTGTGAATTATTAAAGCTAGACTGTAGCCTGAGTCAGGCCATCTCTAGCTACTATTCAGTGCAAAAATTCCTCTAGGTTTTTTTACTAATGAGATTTGATACAGAACTATTTGTCATCAGAAAGCATTGGGTTAGCCTCCAACCTGATGAAATGCATGCACATAGAGTTAGCACAAGTCCTCCTTCCCCCGCCCGCCCCCCCCTCCTCCCCTCAATTTCATGGCAGTCTGAATTGTACCCATTGCTGTATGAGAGCCCATATGATGCTGCTGTGTGACAATTGTTCTGCTGTAAGCTACAGTGTTTCACTGCTTTCTGGGATTTCCCATGGAGTTTAACTTCCATCTTCTGAGCGCATCCTCATGTGCTGATTATATTTCTGTCATGTAGACTGTAGTAATACCAAGACAAGCTTCTAAGGATGTAATTATGCTGCATACCTTATGTTAGGTGTTTGAGGTACCTAAACTAAAATCTTAGCCTCCCAGAGCCTTCATCTGTTTAGTGCAGAGAGAAAGGCTCCTATGGATATCAGTTCAAGGCAGAATCCCAGTTCATCATAAGATGGTTTGGGTTGGAGTGAACCTTAAAGATCATTGAGTTCCAATCCCTCTGCCATGGCCAGAGACACCTCCCACTAGAGCAGGTTGCTCAAAGCCCCATCCAGCCTGGCCTTGAACATTTCCAGGGATGGGGCATCCATCACAACTTCTCTAGGCAACCTGTCTCTTGCTCTGACTGTAACCTCAGTGTTGTCCTTAGAGTTAGGTGGTGCTAATAGCACTTTTTTCTTTCCTGTGTTGCATAGAAAACTGAAAGCTTTGTTAGGAATTTAGAGATAATAAATAGACATTTCTTAAGTTAGTGGTCATTACTGATACATGTTGTAATAGTACACAGATATCTGTATTTGTATAGAACTGTAGGGGACTTAAATATGTCTCAAAAACAGCAGCATCAATCTAATGCTTTCTGATTACTTTTTTTTTTTTTTTTTCATCTTGTGGCAGTCCTAGAATCTATTTAAAAATGAAGGATNTACACAGATATCTGTATTTGTATAGAACTGTAGGGGACTTAAATATGTCTCAAAAACAGCAGCATCAATCTAATGCTTTCTGATTACTTTTTTTTTTTTTTTTTCCAAGAGGAGCTTTCATGATTGCCATAGTTACACTCTTCTAGTTCCTAACATCACAGTTTTTCATGCTAATATAGGCTGATCTTCTTTTCTAGGCTAACTAACAGTGCAGTCAGTATTCATTCTATGTGAACTAATGCTACCTTGCAATCTCATATACTATGGATATTACTGTCAGATACTGATGAATGCTGATTGTCAAACATTTCATTAAATTCACTACATATCTCATGTAACTTGAATATAAATGCCATATCTAAATCTAAACTTTTCAGAACTGTTTTATAACTCTCAGCAGTGCTTTTAATATCAGGTATCAGAATACTTGATATATAAAAGAATTAATAAATATATCCTTTTCCTGTACATTTTGTTTCAGTCAAAGGCTGTCTTTTCTTGAGTTGGTTGCTTTAGAAGTTAAAGCTCCAGGAAGGCCCAGTCTAGTATATTAGCTAGTTCCCTGAAGTTTGATTATAAATCAGTTTCTGTCTTTACAGGGAGGAAATTCTTTATGTCAGGCATAGTAGACATTTCAGTGTCAAGCTTGACATTCTTTTAGCCCTTTGACATGTTAAATAACATAGAAGTCAGACTGCAATGTATAGAGTGTCTTTTAAATTTCCATAGCAGAACTGGCTTATATCTTATATAGTCAAAAGGATCCTGTCAAATCCACATGGCCCTCTGAAGTTCAGCAGTGACTGTCACAAACAAAAATTCAAAATGGACACAAACTCATAAAACGATACCCAGTGACATTACTGTTAATGTTCACTTATCATTTCATTTGTAACTTTTAATGTGAAACAAAATTCAACATGCTTATGTCAGACAAGACACATTTATCATACAAACAATTGTTTCTGGAGGTATTAATTTCTTGATACACCTCATTTATTAAAAGAAAGACAAGATTCCTAACCCGCTATAATTAAAGTAATGGGCATGCTGTGCGTATTTACGGTCATACCCGGAGTAGTTTTTGATAGAATTTGAGAGCAGAGAAGATAAAGGAAAAAGTGAAAGACCTCACAGCTTTAATATAAGCTGAGCATTCAAAATTTTAGACATTAATCGATTGCTATTTTCCTAAGGGTTTTAATGCTCTTTCTATTACCTAGTTCTCTCCGAGTAATTTATTTGAGATTAACACACTAATTTAGGGAAAAAATAACTCTTCTAAACTCTTTCTGCTTCTCAGGATGATGATTTTGAGGAAAATTGCTGATCCGTTAGCAAAGAGGTGTAGCTTTCTACAGGAGGCATTTCTGTACTCTTGTAGAAACTGTAGACAAAGAATGAAAATAAACCAAAAAAGTAACAATTTGTTTGGGAAATCGCTGTCTTTACGCTAAAATTTTACCATCAGTTAAGACGGATGTGTTCTCTGTTGTTTCCTTAAGAAGGTGGTTATTTTTCACTATTTGGCATTGTATTTCTTAGCTTTCAAAGCTGTCACTGTGTCACACATGAAATTGTGCCTCTCATTACAGTTTCAGCAAGAGCGCATATTAAAAGTTGGCATATACAGTTAAATGTATGTCATGCTTTTCCAGTTGGATATATGAGGTCTTAATTCACACTAAGCACTATGTTACACTAGGCTATTATATAGAATGCCTTTTCTTATACTCAGGACCAAAAGGAAGTTCTACAGAGTGAAGTGATATCTGCTGCTGTGAATAGAAAAAAACCTACATTGTCACGAAGTTTGCCCAAAGAGTATCTCCTAACCTTGCAGAATTTTCAGCACCAATCTTTATATATGCTCAGATAAATATTAAGTTAAATTGGAGGGGGATTGAGAGTATGTTTATGCAAGTACTAAGCATTCCACCTTTCAGTGAACGAAACACTGCAAACTCAGGAAGCCTTGACATTACTCATATAAATATATATGTAAATGTCAGAAATGCATTAACATCAAAGCATAAAAGACACTCTTAGTTCTGTCTACCACTGGGATACGATAACTAAAGTTTAAACTTTTGAATTCTCAGAATAGATATATCAAATGATTTTTAAAATAAGCATATTTATTCTTATAAAAATGTTTGAATGCAGTAGTATCAAATATTTTGGGCAATCTAATTTTATGAGGGATACACACATGTACAATTTCAGGATTAAGTATGTTAAGAGGTCCTGTTACAAAAATACAATGATATTTAAAGAACATAAATTATATTAATGTGTTGGCAGACCCCAGGATATAGAAGAAAAAATAATAGAAAATACAGAAGAAACAGTGAGAGTCACCTGATCCATCTTCACATCCCCCCCAAAAAAGATTAACTCACTGTTAATAGATATTACCAAATTCCACTGCAAGTCCTCTGTTTTTCAGCTGACTGCATCTGACCTCTTTATTTTGCTTATCTTCATTTTTGCAATTGGTCAAAGAAAGGATGAGAGGCAGGGTGAGGAACTTGAATTCTTGCAGCATATTTTTTCAGGTTTGCAATTTTCTAGGTTTCTTTGGAAGACACTAAAAAAAATCACTATACTAGTGTTATATTCATGTTGTAGTAGTTCTCCATGGGCTAACCTTGATATCTGCAAAGGGAAGATACCATTCTGAAGACCCTCCTTGGCCTGTATTCCCCCCATGTCTCTATGTTTGGTAGAGAACTATAACTTTTGCCAAATGGGAATTTGAGGAGTTAGGGACATGAAGAATTGGTTGTGTTGCAGTCACAGCTGCCCACCAGAAAAGGGGAAGCAAGATATTTGCTGAGAACAGTCTCTTCCAACCTCTTGGGAGAAGACCAGACTCTTTTGTTGATCTGTGAGCAACTGTACTAGAAGATCTACATGGCTGATCTGATTTTGCTGCTTGACCAGTTTTTCCTCATTTTTTCTTGAGAAAAGGTGACTACCTGTATGGGAACCTCTTTCAGTCCAAATGCAGCCTGTAGCCTGTAACATTTCTTTACCCTGGAATATAGAAGTCTCTCATTGTATCACAGCAGACAAACTTTGAAGATTATGATTCTCTTCTACAGACATTCTTGAATTAGGACTGTGTCAGTAATGATTATGATAGGAAAATCTAAAAGACAGATTATATGCCATTTTAATAGAGTTTTAGAGTAGAAAAATAAAAAAACTGTGTGTTTGCTAATGTTTCTTTAATTAGTAGTATAGGATATCTGGCTTTAATTTTAAGTGGAATATGCACTTTGTTATCTGAAACCTATTTTTGTTAGTGATGAGTCTGGGTTTTTTATAAAAAACATATTTACAAGAGAAATGTGAAAAGAATTTGACTCAAAAAATCCCAATCCCTTCGTTTCATAAATCATTAAATGATCTGAGCTCTGCATTTGTCATATTTTAAGTCCAGGAGGAAAAAGAGAAAGTTTTAATACATAAAATTGAGAGATGGCTAATGTGGTGAAGGTAGCCAGGAGATGCCTAAAGGAATCTAAATATGGGAAAACTTCAGTTTTCAATTAGAGCTGTAGAGCTTGCCAATTCTTTGCTGTCATTTCACGTTGATGTGTGGAGAGTGTGAATGATGTCCCAAAGGTTTCTTCTTAAATGGGACAAGTAAAAATGCCACCCCAGATTTTTTCACGCTCTCTATAAGTAGAAAGTGCTTTTCTTTTATTGCCACCTACATTTGAGATCAGGACCAAGTACCAGAAGAGATAGGGAGAACTAAATGAGAGTAAGAAAAGGTATCTTGCAGATGTGGAATAATTCTGGAAATGTTTTAGACTGCTCCATTTCAGAGTTTTAACTTTGAAATCATTACACACCTATGTAGCTACATCCACACTTTGTACCACCAGTTTATGTCAGTTTTCATGGGAATTTTTTACTTCTTACTGGAGCCATAGCATTGTTACAAGACTCTGACACTTGCAATCTTGACTTCTGTGTAACTGTTTTGATGAAAAACATTAAGCCTACTCAGAAGCTTTTGCAGTTTGTTAGACTTAATGATGGATTCCTGGTCTGTGACTGTGCTTGGCATTTTGTCTGAGAACAAATTTCAGGCTGAGACCTGTATTTTCAGTGTCCAGGACACTTTTTATTTAGCAAAACCTGATGAAGGGAAGGGAAGGGAAGGGAAAAACAGAATAATTCAGGTACCTCTGACAAAATTCTATGGATTTATGAGTAGAAAAAAAACACCCTCTTTTTTAAATGTTCTTGAACTTTGGGGTGAACAGACAAACAAGCCAGGTTTTCTGTTCACAACAGAAACATTTTCAATGAGCACTCCAGCTGAGAGCCCTTCTTCCAGATTTCCCTGTGAGTCATGTGTTAGTGCTTGGTCAGACTGTACCAAGGTTTTCTGGTCTTTTATAGTAGATCGTCATGGCATAATTCTGTGCTCAATAACAAAGTATGGGTAACTAAAGGGGAGAGTGAGATACTCAAAGCAGTTTGGCATGGGTACTTTCCTGGAGCTGAAGAGCAGCATTACCTGCATGTCACATCGTGTTGTGCTCTGTGGATGTAGCCATTCGTTTCAGTCCGCCCTTTTCCGGCCCTAACCTAAGTGACTCCCCTCTCAAACACTACCCACACAGAACTATTTTTCCAAAAGCACTGAAGAGCTTTGTATTGTGTAAAAATATGCCAACTGAATAGTTTCAGAGAGGTTTGATCGAACCTCAACCATCATCTCCTAAATTGTACATTTTAACTAAAGCATCAAAAACATGGGGAAAAATTAATGGTGCATTTCTACAATAACTTTAAAATTTCAACTACCTGAGTCACTTACTGAAACGAATAAATTAGTTTGAGCAGTAAATATTTAGCTGGAGCACTATAAAAATTTGCTGAGGCTGAATGTGAAATGTCCAAAGGGCTGACAGCAACATCTTTGCCACCTGAAGACAATATCTCATTACCCCAAAAATCTTATATTTGGGTCACAGGTGGCCATATTAGCAACATTTAGCTCCTCATGGATTTTTGCTTTTTTGAAGGTGAGATAATAAAAATGTACTCAAGCCTAAAGAGATTCAGCAAAAATGTGAAGTAAAATGAGCAGATATAGCAGGTTGGCATTGTTTTATATTTAACTTTGAGAACCCCTCTAAATGCTAAGCAACAGAAATGTTGATTAGGGAAGAGATTTCAGAAAATTACTGAAAGTCTGTGAGATCTGATTCCCCTACAGTGCCCATGGACATTTCCAGTATAATAAATCCTTAAACACAGTGAAAGTGATGTATTAGAGAGTGTCAAAATTATCATTTGTCCCAGACAAGCTGGTAGTGAGTATGCATATGTTATTAGTATGTGGTCTGATATAATCTGTGAAGAATGACTTTGTGAGCAGAGAGTCACTCCAGTAAAACATTGTAAAATGCTTTTCTCTGTGCTGTGGATGACAAGGGCGAATTTTGGATCATTAAAACTTCAGGAAAGAAAACAGTTGAGCACAAAGGAGTAATATGACATTCGTACTAGAAATAGTCCTAAGAAATTTCTAAGAGAAAATTCTTTTATTCTTAAGAAAGTTTTGCTATGACCAACACTGTTATACAAAAATATTGAGCATCTAGCCAAATTGATCCCACAATAATTACAATATACAGAAGTAGATGAGAAAGCACATGCTTGTTTGATAGTAAGTTAATTCTCTTGCTTTTTAAAATCTTACATAAATATAAATAAAATAAAATCAGCACAACCATTTTGTTATAGGTTTTTTCTTTTTCTTATACAGAGAGAGACAAGACATTTCTTATGCAAACTCCAAGCTATGTCCCCGTTTAGTGGGGCATTCATTTGGAACACAAGAAGGTTTGTTTCCAAGACCATCTATTTTACATATCCACCAAGGGAAAAGGAAGGAAGAAACATGGTTAATGATAGAGTTGGGCAAAGTCGTTATCACGAGTGGTTTATTTTCTGAAAACTGTGCTAAAAAGAGTACTAAAATGATTAGTATATGGTCAGCTTTGATAGATCCAGGAAGGAAATATCAAAAACTTTTGAAAATACAAAAAAAAATCTTTTAAATAAATTTTGGTTTTATTTTAGCCAAATATATTTGAAAGGATTGCACAGCAAAACAGAACTGAAAACTTTGCTTTAGACTACATTAAGTACTTAATTGAAACCTTTTCCCCTGCTCTCTCATTTTCATTCCAGTGAGATAAAACTGTCATTTTCTGTTTCAGATTAACCAGAAATTAATTTTCTCAAATTATTTTAGTTTTTATATATATGTGTAAATATACTTTCTTTTCCCCAGCATTCTTTTAAAGAAGGAAATCACTATGCCTGAGCTAATTGATACCACAAAGCATTCTAACTGTATCCTGTCCACTCTTGAAGCAGCAGGTTTAGGGCAGTTGATCCATGAGGGAGTGTTACAGTGGAGATGAGTCACAGTGAAAAACAGGATTGACCCCCTCCCAGTCTCATAAGCTCTGCTGAGCTTGTTGGCACTGATTTCTGTGTTAACCTCACGGCATTAATATCAGAGAAGAGGGAGGGAGAAAGAGCCAACTAAGGGGAGACCGCAGCACCAGCACATGACTGGAGCATTGCAAAGCAATGCCACAGCAGGGCTGCAGCATCGTGAGAAGGAAGAAGTCTGCAGGGATGAAGGGAGCGGCATCCAGCTCTGGGGAAAGCCAGTGAGGAAGCACTACTCCGTCAGAGGGGGCAAGGCAGGCAGCAGGGAGGCTGGCTCCAGAAAGATTGGGAGCTGCTGATCTGCAAGAAGCAGCTGGAGGTGAGACAACAGCTGCTCCATGGAAGAGGGCAGATATCCATCAAAACTAACAAGTTACAGAGCTAATTAAATTCCCAGCTGCTTTTAAGCAAAAGAGTAACAACATTAATTAGGATGGCTTTTTCCCATCTTCACTGGGCAGAGGGCACTGGCCTTTTGTTTTGCATTCAGGCTGCACTATTTGAAACCATCTCTGCTATCTCAGGAGGAAATAACTGAAAATAAACACTTTCAGAAAAGGAGTCTGGAAGTGTCCAATGTTATGATATATCATTATTTCTGTTAGGAGAGGGTTCAGAACTTCCTATGTCCAAAAGATCCTGGTCTCAGCATACTCTTGCAAATCTCTCTATGCCTTGGTTGTTGTTGCTTTGGTTCTGGGTTTGTTTTTCCGTTGTTGATTTTTTTTTTGGGGGGGGGGTTGTTTGGGGTTTTTGTTTGTTTGTTTGTTTTTTTTTTTGTGTTTTTGGGTTTTTTTTGTGTGTGTGTTTTTGTTTTTATTTCCTTTTATTTTTTGTTTGGTTTTGTTTGTTTGTTTGTTTGTTTGGGGTTTTGGGGTTTGATTTGGTTTTGTTTTGGTTTGGTTTTTTTCAATCCTCCCCTCTCCTCCCACCCAAACTGTACTGGATATAATGGGATGGTTAATTTCTATCTAATTTTGCTGTATATATGTTGCTGTATACCACATAGGCAAACAATGACAGGAACAAGGTCATGATCTCACACAGCGAAGCATTGTTTCTCTTAGTTTATAGAGTCCTACTGCTATTTGCTTGCTTGTATTTGGCTCAAGAATATTTGCATTTTCAGCTGCACAGTAGCAGAGCTTGAAGAGGAGGGTGCTTACCATGTATGTTAGCCAACAAGCCCAGCTGTTCAAGCAGCAATCGGTGAACAAGTTTGGAAAGAGCTTCACTCTAAGTTCATCTACAGGTTGTCCCAGGCAGGAAGGGCATCACAGCAGGCTGGCATCTTGTACCCTACTTCTTGCAGAAGCTTTCACGTTGTGCAAGGAGATACCTGATGAGTTTCAACAGGTACTTTACCAGTTGGACGGTGGTGGAAAGAAAAAGGTTTTGACTGCTCTGATGGATGTTGAGAAATACATTCCTTGCAGTTTTGGTTGGGTTTACACAATTTATGTATTCATCTAAGTGGTCTTTAACAATGGGGGTAAGGTTTGATCAAGATTTATAAACACTTGTCTAACTTTAAACTAATGTATATTTTGGGCTTCCAAGAATTCATTTCCAAACTTTAGTATTAATTTTCTAGTGTATTTTGCTTTTGGACTAAGATAGGGTCTATTGCCTATGAACTACTCCAGGGATACACTTTGTATCCCTGTATACCAAGCTACGTTTAAATATTTAGTGCTGCACAGTAGCATAACTCTGTTAATGTCTTTTCCCTCAGGGATTTATTCGATCAAAATTAACAAATCCAATTAATTTATGCAGGATACTTCCTTTTCCATGCCAGAAATGTCCAACATTTTTTGCATAAATCATTTTTACACTCCAGACTAGCAATCTGTAGTTGGTTGATGTTCAAGATTCACAGTCCATGACAAAAAAAATTATTTATTTTTCACAGATAATACTAGCAGGACATCCATTAAATTTATGCAGAATGTAAGGCTTATAATAGGCATAAGCTGAAGTTATCTGATACTCACTTTGGAGCTGATGAGTCAGTATTAAACGTGAATTCAGTCTGTGTCTTAATTAATTTTAATTTCTTGAGTTCCATCACACCTCCACTTTACAAGGCCCATATGGACTATCAGCTCTTGAATGGCTTTTGTGTCATAGGCTCAATCAGAACCTGCTGATATAGCCGAATCAGAGGTTTAGAATGGAGGTGGTATGCTTCAGGGATTGCCTCACTCCTGAATTTATTTATATTTTCCTGGGTATAAAATAATTTTAATTCAGTGATTGAAGGGTATGCCACAAAGACCATCTTTTGCTATGGGGTTAAAAGATAGGACTTTGAAAATTTGTAAAGCTATTTCATTAAAGAAGAGCTAAGAAATCCTTGCTTGTATGTATTGCAGTTTAAAAAGATGGCAGGATATCTAAGCAGTAATATGGAATTCACAGATATTAGAAGTATGAAGAAACTAAATTTATGAAACCAATTAATCTCAGAGAGACTTTAATTCTATAATACCAATCAGGGGGATTCAAATTAGGTGAAAGTGTAATACTCAATTCAGTTTCCGTTAAAAATAAAATGCAATTTAATTAATTATTCTGCTCTACCAGTTTATCTTCATGATGCACAGACATTAAAGATGTCATGAAATTATAGCGTATTAATGTCAGTGTGAAGCTATTTACATCTACCCTGTGCTTTGGTTGCAGTATAGGATACACAAATATAGCATGCTCAAGATTTGATGAATAACACCTTTATTATGTCCGTTGACTAGCACCAAATTAGAACATAACACCCCTGGCAGTATACATGACAGCTGCATGAACATAAAACAAATTCCTTTCATCGGTATCTTACAATTAATGGCATGTGAATTCATAATGATCAAACACTTCTTACACCCAAGATGTTTATCAGCTGTTCAGAATACAAAAGAATACAAGGGGTATCAGCTCATCTGGGTAATGGTAACCTTGGATTGGCTGGTAAGTGTCAGTTAGAAGGCTAGGTGACAGAATCAATATCTTATGTATATGTCGTCTTATTTCACACTGCTGTAACAGCAAAGGTTTTATAATTATATTTAGTGTTCAAGACGTTCAAGGACCCCAGGAACCTCCAGTGCCTTTTGTTCACTGCTGACCCTTGTCTCTTGTGACCAGCTCAGTGAGGCTAAAACACCAAGCCCAACCTTTCTCTAGGCTTTATAAACAAGGCTTGAAGGCCTCTCTGTATTTTTTTTTTTCATACTGCCATGCTTCTAGATGCATAGTTCTAAGCATTTGTGTAGCATCTGTTCTGATGGCTGCTGAGCACATCACAAGACATTAATGGTTACCCAAAAGACATTTCTCTGAAGAAGATAACTTTTTCCCTTTCAACTAAGATATGTCTTTTAGGTCCTGATTTGTGAGGGAAGATCCGCATTGCTAAACACTTACTAAGTGTCATGTTATCCTTGTCTGAAAGGTCACATACAACTTGAAGCATCTAGAGCTACCACTGAAGAGCTGAGTCCAAGAGTGTGCTCCACTCACACTCAGAAGCCAAGCTAGCCTCCTTTATCCTCTTAGTTTTGATGGAGGAAAAAAAAAACATGGACATGTCCAATCTGTCCTCTAACAAGTAAGTAGAAGTGAAGTAGAAGGAGTTGTGGAAATAACAGAAACAGGAAGACAACCCAGGTCTGGTAGGGCTACTGAACCATCTTCCCCACCTGATTGCACAATCTAGGAATAATTCTCATTCCCTGCCGGCATTTTTGGCATTTATTTTCTAACAGCTTTATTTTATCAGCCAGAATTATGAAGCATTTACAAATGGGAGAATACACTCTTTTGAACATGTGCACTTTTTTTCATCTAGATTGCAAGGCGGTTTATCAAGTACTACGAATTGCACAGTCCCCATGCACATTGACTAAGGCAAATCATTGGTTTCTAATGTGTTCAGTATGAGGCAAACAAAGTAAGAAGTATCTTTACTTCCAAAGAATGTGCAGGCCAACCCTCTATTTCAACTGAAATTGTCTACGCTGTGCAAGGAATTTACAGGCTTGCAATGAACCTTTTCATGTCCTAGAGAGCATGTTGGAGGAGCTCCTTCTGTGAGCGGAACATTCAAAAACTGAAGAGCTGTCTGAAAAACAGGTTAACTTCTTAGAGTAATTTGTTCTTGCTTTTGTATTCTACCAAAAGAGGGATGTCAAATAGAGGATTTAGCAAGAAGGATGATGAAACTTAATGATAACCCAATCACAAGGCAATAATGGCTGAACCCTGTTCTGCAGTGCTTTTCTGATGGCTGCCTCCAGTCTGATGTTTAATTAAAAGTCATCATTTTATATTCAACACTATATTTAAAACCTATTTTAGTGCAATCAATGTTTTCCAGTTTGTAATATTATTTCACTTTAATTCAGCAATAAGAATGAAAAATTTAATCCCCCGCAGAAGTAAACTTTAAAAAAAAGACGAATGCTCCTGATGTTTGCTCATCTTGCATAAAATTGTTGCTCCAGAATAAAATGGAATGATCCCAGTCTAATCAACTGAATCTTGTTTAAAAATTCAGCATCTATTTTTATTTATATTTGATTAGCTGTGAGTTACCAAGGTGCTTTGACTTGCATCTAACTAGTTCCATTTCATCCTTCAATGGATTTACATACTGTGCTTGTGTTATGTAATGTCTTGCCAAGACCTTGTTCATATTAAATACTCTGAATTCTTGTTTATGCACCCTCAGAGATACTACACTTTCAAAGCCTCGAAGACATTTTCAGAGATCTGCTTCAAGATCACAATTAGCCAAAAGAAGAAAATCTTTCAGGCTCTCACTCAGTATGCTGCTAAAGAGAATGACATGGCTCTAAAGACAATGAACAAATTTTTATTTCTTCTTAAGGAAAAGTAGTTGCCTTGTTTATAATTGAAAGAAGTAGCAGAAAATCAGTGGGTAATTTCTCACTTAGGAGCGCTCATTTTAATGTCATCAAGCACGGAAAACAAAGACTTTCTTTTTGGTTGTGAAATATATGCACTTGCAGCAGTACAGAGTGTGACTATACAAGCAATTCCATTTAAGGCATAAAAATGCTAGAATAAATCAAGCTTTAGATCCCCTTAAAATATTGCAGTTGCAGCTGTAATTGGTTTGATGGCTCTAAAATAGATAGATTTCTTTCTGAATCTCTGGTCTTTGTAATCCAATAAATCACACTGCTTAACAAGACTGTATCATTTATTGCTATGTACAGCTAAATTTCTCGACAAGTTTAAGATTAATAAAGTTTGGGCCTCTGCATCCTCTTTACTATACTCTGAAGCTTATTCTCTACGTTTTCATTCATGTATTATTCTTCAACTTTCTATGTAATGCTGGGGTCTGCACAAGGCTGCAAAAGCTGTAGAAGCCAAATTTCAATCAAGCATGCAGAATCAGCAAATAACAAGCTGACTTCTGGAAAGTCTGGAGAGCAGAGTGGACAGGAAGGTGACAGGTTCATATTCTCCTGCCTCAGCTCAGCAGTACATGATGGAGTACTTCATGCTTTAAATGCTGTTTCTCTGGAAACTGAAAACCATAGAAGACAGGTAGATGTTAATTTCTTGTCCACTGTTATTGGTAGGGGTTCTTTCAAAAACAAATGAGTAGTTTAATTTTTAAGAAATAACTGAAAAGGAAATACCTAGAGCAGGTGAGAAACATGAAGGGATGATAATGATTTCAAATTTGAACTCAAGATTCTCCAAAAATAACAGAGGCCAGATACCCATGTCACCTCAGACTCGTATTTTATTGTTATATTATATTTTAAAATAAATTATATAATATATTATTATATGAGATATGATACTACATATATATGATAAGATAATATATAGATAATAAACTTCCAGCTCTAAAATTAATAATTAGTATACGAACAAATTATTAAAATTAGAGTAAATATAATAAGTATAATATATATTAGGCTTCCAAACTTTCCTCCCAGGTGTGAGAATTTTAATCTGGAAACTTCTGCATGGGCTAGGGAATTTCTGACTTAATTTGCTGCAACTGTTCTTTTAGAAATCAATGCACAGGTTCTAGTGTATTTTATGAGCTCAGTACAGTGCTTCAAAAGATGCTTTAAGAGATCTCTGTCCAGTCAGAAGCTGTAACTCATGTTCTCTGACCACTGATAAAAAATAGCCTCAGTGCTACAGCACTGGGATTTGGAAGAATGACCTGTCGAGCTGTGCTTCCAGGAGAGGAACAAAAAATCAATACTACAAGAGAAAGAGAGAGCAAGAGCACGTGAAGACCATATCAGGGAAATGTTTTGCAGTGGATATTGTCTGTATGATAAACCTATGTCAAAGGTGAGATAGAAGGTACAAAGACAGAATCAAATCATTGCTCTTTTTTCAATTTACATTAATGGGTTGTGCTTCACATAGTGCCACAGAAACAGTACAAATATATTAGATGCCACACAATAAAAGAAGTCTTCATTAAGAAGTCTTTATTCAGACATCAATCATAGTGGGTGAAAGACTGTCTATGAACAGAGCTGAACCAATGGGAAAAATATGATTATACATCACCTGTATATGGCAAACAGGAGTCTATTCGGTCAAATCAGGATGAGGACATAGCTACTTCCAGCTCTTGGGAAGCATTTTTTTTTCCTTCCTGTCAGTAATTTTGCAGTATTGTGTAATTCTTTGCTCCAACTTCAATCTCATCACTGCAATATTGTCACTTTGCTCACATCTGGTAGTAGCTTTGGCTCTGTGCACTCGCCAAAAAAAAATCCTTTTGATGTTTGTGGCTAAAAGAAGCATTTTCCCGCAAAAGAATCAGAATCAGAAATCCTCTTTACTGTGGAATACAAAAATAGATTTCCAATAGCGCCCCAACATCTCTACCACAAGAAAGAGAATGTCTTTGCAGACATATGTAAGTTGCTGCTTCATCTCCTGAACTCTTTTTAATAAATGAACTTTCATATTTATTGAGGTAATATTGATACAAGAGACTTAAGTGCTTGACAAATGTGCACACTGCACAAGGAGTAGACTGTAAAATTAAGAAATTGAATTCTAATATTGGGAAATACTCCTTTTTTTATGCTGTCTGAATCACCATTGGGAGGTCCAGTTTAAAAAGTTATTTCTATTTTTTATTTCCAGCATGATACTTTCAAAAATAAAAACAAAAGAAAAAAAAAGAAAAAGAAAAAATGAAAATAAATGAATGAAAGAGAAATTTCCAGATAAAAGAGCCTTAATTTCACAAGATATCATTATTTATTCTTTTCTGGATTATATTGCCACTGCTTCATTGATTTTAACTGTCTAAGTGAAAAATTTGCCCTACATAATGGCTAATATCAGTTTGCCTTTTTTCACGCCGTGGGAAATGACCTTCATCGGCGCAGGCAGGGAATGGCATACCCACCCACACATCCAGTCACACATGCACTCGCTCAGCGGTTAAAGCATGACCTCACTTCAGTCTAGTTCCAGCACTGCAACAGGGAACCCAGGATTTCTTCTGGCAGAGGACTGATTGGTTCCATGGTAAAAAAAAAAAAAAAAAAGAAATCTTTTTGCAGTATGGGATTTCCAAGGGCACTGTCAGAATGCAAGTCTGTCACACACTATGTAACGAAATAGAAAACCAAGTGAAGAAAAGTAGATTCCAGGTTGATCCTGGAAAAAAAGAATACAAATGCTGGAATTAATTATCATGCTGAAGCTGATAACTTTCTGGTTAGTGCAATCACAAAGGATATGCTTTTAGCTGGCTAACTATGTGAATTACTGTAATTGGGCTGCTAGAAATTCATTAAAACATTATTATTTGTACCTCAATTATCACCACAAAAGAAATTTATTTTTAATGAGTACATGAAACACAGACCTTATATGTTGGTGATCCCCATTTCATTCGGCATTATTAATCGTTGGTGTGCACATGCTTGATGTAATATCTACATGTATCAATCACACACAGACGTGTGAAAAGTAAACACAGATTGCTATGATACAGCTATTCCAAATTGTCGTACCGTCGTTATACTACAGTCTCTTCCTCTGTGACTCAGATGAGAAATGGAGAGTCCATAAATAACAATCACATCTTGGCCAGCCCACGTATTCTTCTTATGGGAACATTTTCTTTCTATATCTGGGCTGTGCTAAGCTAAACTGGATTCTGTGAAATGGCACCTTTAGTTAGATTTCTATAAAGAGTTATCAGCTAGAAGCACCTGCAGAACCTCTTCAGAATTTGGGAGGTGTAAAAATATTTATATTGGAGGGAATTCCTCTCAGACAACAAAATGGTTTGAAGAGTGTGGCACTGAAATTATTCAGCCATTCTGTTTTGCTTGCTATTTAAGTCTCATTCTCCATGTGGGGAAAACAGCAATGCATTCAGGTCATAGGGGCAGGTTGACACTGTCCCTTAAAACCACAAAAGTGCTCTGAAGACAAGAATATGAAGAATATGATAAGGGCTGAGTCCCAGAGGAAGTCCCAGGGAACGTTCTGGTTAGTTGAATTCTGTAATCATGTTAATAATTGTAAGTATAAGCCATAATACAGTGTGTTATACATGATATGAAGGCAGACAGGTCCCAGAGGCTGCCTCTTCCCTTTGTTCACCTGTCTCAAATCAACTGCAGCCTGTCCTTTGCTTTGATTCAAATCCATCTCTGAACTATACCATACATTAAAAGCATGGCTGAAAAGCCCATTCTGCTTTAGAGACTGTGGTTGAAAAAAACCCCAAATTCTTAGTTTTATCAATTTTAATGAAAAAGATTCCAATTTGGAAGAGTAAAATGCTTACTCTCTTTGCTTGGCAGACAGCTCAGAAAAAGCCTCCATTTACCTGGCCACTAATGATCCTCACAGAGACTTCATTGTCCAACCCAGCAGGTTAATCAAAGATGATTTTTTCAGCCAGTTCAGATAACAGAAAGGAATATATTCATCATCATTCTGAGACTTACATAAATGTTCACTATTCCAGAAAAGAGAAGACTAAAAAGCCGGAAGATCCGGTAATCAATGAAAGTTTCTAGCATTGGACCAAATGTAAAATATTATCCAAAGCTGTATGAGGCCTGCTCTAACTTTAGCCCACTGTCTGACCCCTTGTGCTCTTCTGAAAATTTCCTAATCCATCATCTTTTCTTTTGACTGTTCTCTTTTCCATCAGCCTCAAGGATGGGGATATTACAAGAGAGGTTCCATTGAGTCTCTGCAAGATGACGATTCCTTTGTGTACCTACATGTACATCTAGAGAGATATGCTGCTGCATATTGTGTTTTAAAGGTCCCTTCCAACCTAGGCAATTCTATGATTCTATATGCTTGAATGTGAGTGATTTAGGGTAAAAAAATGTGTCTTAGCATGAGTTTTCAAAGTGTTTAGAGAAGCTGCTTAAGAATATTCTAGTAATCTATATATAAAAATAGGAAATACTTATTTATAATTAAGACAGACATTGGTTCCTTTTCTGCAAGTCCATATTGATATTCAATAATGCAGATTATGTTAGAACAAAAAGTATTGACTTGAATAGTTGAGATTTTTTCAATGTGTTATTGACTACCAACCATTATTCTGGTTTTCATTTTTTATTTTCTCAGGTCTGTACTTCCAGATGTTTGGACAGATGCTGTTGTCAAGGAACATGCAGTCACATACCTGGAACTCTGTAGTGTTAATTTATAGTGGTACAGTGAAAATTAATGCAATGCCCTGGGTAGATGTAGATTGTTTAACATACCAGTTTGGGTGTGAAAAGTTGTACGCTACTGTTTGCTCATTAACATTAGCTAGGTTGTCAATTGAATCCAAGATCTTCACAGAATACCTTCCTTTCGTCCTGGCAGGTATTTTGACTAAAATTTTAACTAATGCAACATATGTCTATATCATGTGCTGTGAGGATTCAAGAGCATTCCAGGATCTTCTCCAGGTCTGTGATGTTGATTCAGTGACACCTTGGGCACTCGGACTTTAGGGGCCAAGGAGCCAAGAAGGATCCATGATGTAGCCAGCATCTCATTTGGCTTTTGCCTACCCGATCTCTTCCTTCTGTGCCTTTGTTTCTTATACCACAGTGTTTCCATTAAAAAGACACAGTGCCTGGAGATCATAGTTTTGAGGGATTATATTGTCAGGGAAAAAAACATGTGGGTTGAGAAAGGTCCTACCTATATTCAGACAAAATGCACCTTCCTCTTGACTGCTCTTTCTGAGGACACATATACTTCAAAACTGTCCTGAAAAATAGTCTTATGACCCATTTTTTCTAGCAAAATTTTGCCTGTTATCACTACCAATTTTAATGTTTAATCCTACTTTGATTCCTTCTAAATATGTTGATTCCAATAATGCTTCCAGGCACTGAGATCTTTTGGCTGTTGCTGAATACTTTTTGTTAAAATTAATATCCTTCTGTATCCAGCTGAAACAAAGTCTTTAAAAAATTTAGTAAATATCAGTACCAGTTTATTAAACCTGTCAGGCTTATAACTTGTCTCTGTCAGCCAAAAATAGGATTCAGTACTGATCTGGGGCCATCGTTTGCCCTTTTGCTCTCTCTCATGATGATGATTATTAATCATTTATCTTACGACACCAGCAGCAGGCTAGATACTTCACAGTTAAAAAACAAAGACCTCTACTTACAAGGCCTATCATCAAAACAGAATGGGAGGAGGTACAGCATAATGATGACCGAGTAAGAAGGTTTCACTCAGCTTTTTCCACCCTGTGACTTTGGTTCCTGTGGATTGTGTTATTGGGATAAACCGGAGGGGGTTTGGTGCAATTTTTACTTTCTCATATGACACACGACAAAATTAAGATTGATCCCTCTTTTCAGGTAAATGAGCAGAGGTTACCTGATACTGGGTGAGGTCAGACACTCACAGGCACAGTGATGTCCTGGCACTCCCAAGAGGTTCTTCTAACTAGAGCAATGCAGGTGGGGCCACTTATGCATTAATCTTTCCAATGCTAGAATTACACACCTCTTGCTTTGAGTATCTGAGAACCCCTGGTGGCTAAAACAGTCTTTCAGAAGAAAGGAGGAGGAAATCAGACTAAGTTTTCCTATGTCCAACCACAAGGTTATCATAAATGTTGGATGCCACCCCCTTCAACAAAAGAATTAGCCTGCTTAAGCTTTTTTGAAAGAATAATGCTACAAATGTGCTATTGAAAAATAACGTATTTTTGTTTTCTAAATCCCAAATCTAGTTTCCTTCAGCACTGCTTCTCTCCAGAGAACTTAGGCTCTGGAGAGAAATAGATTTTCAAGCACACTGCTGCAAATACCATGCAATGCTTTAGAGGGTGCCTGCTGTTTACATCCTTTTCTGAGGTGCCTGATTCCCTTTCTGTAAAGAAATCCAAGTACCTCAGCACACAAGTCAGTATTTCACTCTGAGGGTCTAAAAATTATACTGTCAGATTTACCTATTAGAGACAAAACTTGTTCTCAGAGGCAGCATATACCTACGCTGCAAGCAAGGACCATTTGAACAAAACACAATAGTAAACAAATGAAATTCTATCTATCTCCCACACTGGAATTTTTCCAGCATTGCCCTTTATGCTGCCTAGATTATCTTGCAGTCATTTACTAAATAATGGTAACTAATAGTGGCTGACAGATCTGTAGCTGTTCCCCATCATCTAGTAATGCAACCTTGTCTGATGGGAGTGCTCTGAAACTGTTGTTGGCATGAGCATTTGGGGGCATCAGCTTGGCCACTATAATCTCACTGTATTTCACAGATAACAAAAGGAAGTAATATTAATGGAAGAGAGTTTTAATGGAGTTGAGGCATTCCTGTTCACACGCCTGTGTGTGACAGTGTGTGGCACCGGGTTGTTGTGTGACAGTGGGTCCTGAGTCACAGCTTCCCGGACCCAGTTTGCCATCTTCTCCCAGTCAGGCTCTTTTGTTTTCTTTCCCTTTATAGTAGCTGTAGAGTATTTAATTTTAAAACATCCTCAGTCAACAGCCAGGATTTATCCTGCTGAGGACAGTTTGGGAACTGTTTAGCCCTCCAATGTGCAGGTCCTGTTGCTACAGCAATGTGACTAGACTTTTAACTTACATTCTGTATTAATATGCCTGATGCAGGGACTGCAAGGCCCTTTTTCTATTTCAAAAAGATATGAACAAACCACGTGACACAGCCGCCTTCAGAAATTACCCTTGCCTGAAATGGTAGGCTGCAAAACCAGCAAGGAATGGAAAACTTGCATTAAAAAGGTTTCTGAAGGGTGTTATTTTTAACATTTCTCCAAGTTCCTGAAAGACTGGGGAGAAGTAATTCTGGCCAGAAAGCAAGCAAACAGCAATGAAGAGTCATATGGGGAGAACAGGGAATGATATCTTCATTTTTATCAACGGAGGCATCTACTTCTGTAATGGTCAAAAATTAACTGGCATGAAGAGACACTAGGAAATTTACATGATATATCATTTCCTCTACCTATCCAAAATGCATAGCATTTGACAACAAGGTGTTTGTAATTAATGTGGTCAGAAAACTACTCCTGAAGCTTTTATTTGCTAGAAAATACACAGGGAAAAAGGAGGACATTGTTATTACAGATTCACATTTCCTGACTTAAGCAATGTGGGCTGAAACTTAAGCAAATCCAAATATGCTCAGACATCCTCATTTGATCTAAAATAATGGAGGAAAATACATTAATGATAGCCAAGAATGGTGGCTCAATAAGAGGACAGCTGTTAAGTAGCTCACACACTTGCTTTCCTTTGAGTCGTTTTCTTTCTATGAGATATGGACAGGGGTTCGAACGATTAGTTTTACCACACTGTAGTCTTTTGAACAGGATAAAAATACAGAAATATTCTATCCAAATTGTCCTCATTCTTCTGAGATAAGAGAGAAGACCACAGAATGCCATCAGGAATATTGTTTTTACCAGGTAAGGAACTCCCAGGAACCTTTATTTGAGTCAAATCCAATCCAACTGGCCATCTAAAGAGAGCAGAAAACTGTGTTCTGGGGACAACTGGTTGCACAATTGGGGTGGTATCCTCACCCTCTAGTCTAACCATGGTGTGTATGGACAAACATCAGATATCTTTATACCTATTAGTGTGAATTAAATAGTTAGCAATGTGGAGTTGGAACAGCCACTAAAAAGATTCCTCTAACAAAATTAATGCTATATAAATCCTGAAATCAACACATCCAGAACCTAGACCATTCTTCTAAATATTGACTTTTGGTTTTATATTCACTTTAATTAACGTTACCATTCTGCAGAGATTGAAGGAGCAGAAGCAGACCACAGAAAGTATGCAGCAAGCCTAGGTTTGTTCATCAGAGTGGTAAAAAGTAATTTAAAATAGGGAATAAACATTGGTGAAAATCAGAAAATAGTAAAGGAAGTACATGATAGAGAAACTGCAAAGAGCACCACAGTATTAGAATGTTTTGCAGGCACTGGGGAAAAGCAGAATTTATATAATCTTGGTTTTTTATCAGAAGGGAGACATACTTATGAATACAAATACAAAACTCCACTGAGCAGCAGATAATTCTTAAGAGAAATATTTATGTGACATACTGAATGATGCTGACAACTTCATTTCTCAATATCTGTGCATATATAATATATGTTTCTTTGACCTGCCTATAGTGTGAGACTGTGCTATAATGAACAGAATATCTATGCAAATGACAATGAAATATTCACTAAAGCAGTCAATACTGCTGAGATACAATCCAAGGTTAAGATACATGTAACCTTGAGACTGAAAAAAAGCAAAGCTAACACAGAATAGTATTTTTTGTCACCTAGTGAAATAAATTGAAAAATCCATGAATCTAAGGCAGTTGCTTGCAATTGTTGAATGAATTATTGTATTATTCTGTGGCTTTCAAATAGAAAAAGGATAACAGTACCCTAGTCTTCTATATTTTAACTGGGGATAAAATAAAAAACTCCAAACTTCATTTACAGCCACTGCTGGGTCATGTCAAAATATATTATAAGACACCATACTAGCATTTTGAAAAATATTTTGAAAATTATTGTAGGAGATACTGGGAAAAGAGATGGTTATAACCTCTTGAAATGCAGCACACACATCTTCAAAAAAGATGTAAAAAGATTGTAAAAAAGCCATACATTTCATACTTATAATACTTTCTTCTAGTAGTGCATATAAAAGCATGGCATAACATTTCTTTATGCTTATTTGACTTCTTTATTTCATGCCAAAGGTTGATGCATTTGAGGTTCTTCTGTCCTCAGTTAGGCATCTAGTTCAAACCAGATTACTGTAGATTCGCTTTATAATCAATAAAGAGAAATAGGTCTCTTTATCAGGCAATTAATTTATTATCAGCAAAAAGGAAGAATCAGCTTGCCCCAAATAGGTATCTTGGGTGTCTTCAGATCCAAGTACCTGCATGCACTTGGCAGACGGGATGCAAAATAGGCAGGACATCTCTGCCCCCATGATATGCAACCTGGTAACCTGAAGTACCAAAAGTGACAGTAATCAAGTGAATCTTTCCCTGAGCATCCAACATAGGAGCTACCCTGGAGGGCTCTGTTCCATTCTCCTAGCTATAAAGGGAACCTAGGATGATGACTTAACTGCTTATTTACAGCTTTTAGATGTTTAAATTGTGTCCTGCCTTTTATGCTAACATACTTCCTACTAATAATCCACATAATTCTTCACACATTCAAATAAACAGATCCTCTCTGCCTTATATTTGACATCATATTGTTGCCTTCGAGAACATTCATATCAAGAGAATCTATGCAAACGTAATGTCCTCAGGTGGCTTTCCAATATGAGATGTACCATAGCAGAGATTAATTTGAGGGAAGGAGGGGCTAAATGTAGTTGTTCATGGGAATGTCACAATACCTACTTTAGATTTATAAAAAACGGTGGGAGATGGGCGAAATTATCTCTTGTAAAGCAAAAGCACATTGCCTGTGATTGTATTTTTTTGTTCTCCAAACCTGTCATACTGCCTAATACTGCCCAACTAAGGGCAGTATTACTTTACGTGCTTAACTTAGCTTTGTACCGCAAGAAGAGAGGAGTGATATAGACAAGGTGCCTCTGTAAGATGCCTTATAGACTAGCCAAGTCCATGCTTTGACCCTAGACAGCCAAGAGGAAGAAGTCTCTCCTCTAAGCCACATCAGTCCCGTTTCATGCTGAACACAATCAGAAGATTTTACCTCCTCTTTTCTTTTGCCTTTTTGTGTCTGCTTCTCTGTATGTTTATGTAGAGAGGCAGAAACACACGCTCACATCATCATTTACCTGCTTTGGAGTACAGATTAGGATATGCCTTGTCAGAAAATCTCCTGAACAATGGAG
>VZTM01038049.1:8722-33885 GCA_013400555.1 Jacana jacana
GAATAAAGGTCTGGTATGACACAATAGTTGGTAATGGTAACTGCAATTTTCTTTGTAGTCAATGATGTAGCTCATCTGTCCAAACAGACTATTGCAGTCCATAGTAATGTGGTTTGTCTTTCACAAGACCCAAACAATATATGATGGTAAAGCACATTCATTGTCAATCAAATGTGAAGAAATCAAGACTGAGGCACAGAAAGATAGATTTCAGAGTCACCTTAGCAGGACAATTTAATTAAGAATGGAGCATAAATTAAGACCAAGGCACCTAAAAGCTGAAAATTCAGCTCATGTTAAAAGCAACAAACTGATGTTTCCTGCTATACATAAATACCCTATTCTCCATTAATGCCTGCTATCATTATTGGAGCACAGATGGTGAAAACACGTACTGTTCAAATTTACAATGTTCATTCACAAGGGTTTTAGTTAAGAAAATAGTGTTAGGCTAAATATACCTACATTTATTCTCTTTTTCATATTTTTTTTTAATTTTTTAATAGTAAGATTAAAAAAACTGGTTTTGCAGTTACTGAAATGTTCCATATACTTTCTAATAATGGAAAGTACATGCTAGCTGGTTTGCAGACATTGCAGTCTATTGCAGAACAAGGTAATTAAAATTATAAACTTTAAAAACACATGTAATTTCCTCAATGATTCTTAATGCCCTCTCTAGAGTCATTACAGCCATTGTGTAAGTATCTTATTAAAGGGTTATTAGACATGGTCTTTACTTGATCACCTCAAATTACTCTTCACTGACAAGTCAAGTTGGCTGTTGCAAAGTTCTCTCACTGAAAATGTTTGGTGACTCATTGAATTCACAGATGCTAGTAGCTAAAAAAGAGGCTTGTGGTCCAAGTTAAAAACAGGGATGAAATGTCTTGTTATTAACTGTTTAGAGATAGATAAGGGCTGGATTAATAAATATTGCACATTATATTAAATGGTAGACCAAAAAAGACAACCTGGAGTAATAAAATGTACCTGTATCTTACTGTTAGAAAAGAAACTAGAAGAGCAGCTGGAGACCAAGTAAAATAGCATCCCATAATAATGATGACCAAACACCCTGAGACAAGGCTTTTCAGCTTGCACTTAACATACCATCAATAGATTTTCTGAAGTGCTTAGTACCAACAGAAAGCCCTATTAGTATTGAAATCTAAACTGGAATGAATTAAAAGGCAGTTATATTTGAAATCCTCATTATAATAATCTTTTACTAAGTCTACATCTTACTAGGCAGCAGGCAAATTTTTAATCCATGTTACATTCTGCTGAATTTACTACCTCCTTCTCTCTCTGGTTTGTGTGTATGTCTGTGTGCGTGAACATCTGGGTATCCTAACCAGCTTTCTTCTTCTACCTACTCAGTTTCTCCTCTTACAAATTGATAAGCTATTAATTGGAAAACACCAACTTAGGTTTTAAGTAGTTTATAGTTATTCTATTTCTACACCAAGTGCTGACAAATACTTTGACACAAGTTCAACTTCTGTGTTTCCCTTCAGAATTTCAGGGTTTTTTTCTGCCCTCAAACTGAGTAAGGTGATTGTTGGGTATTTTTTATCATATCTGGCTACTCTTCTCTTTTTATATATTCTTACACACTGTCCAATTTACATATGTGGTGTCTAATTTTTGCAGTCTTTTACAATTTAGAAACACTTTGTAGAGGTTTTTTTATCAAACTAATAAAAGTTCAAAAGACACAGGCAATGAGTTCTCATTTAATCCTTGCGATCAATCATACCATTTGCTTTCCCTTGAATGTATACTTTGCCACACTATAAATGCACTGAAACCCAGGCCTGGGCATATGCTAACTGGTTTCAGAAGCCTAATGGTGCCCAACTCATTTTGGGTAAGAATTAGTTTACCTATTCCAATCATTCTCCAATATTTATATAACAATATTTGTCTGTAAGACAGTCTCTAAAACCAAGGATCCATCTAGTCCATCACCATGTCCCCAGCTGTGGCTCGTAAGAGCAGCTGGTCTAGGAGGAGAACAGAACAGGGCAAACATATGGTCACACTTCCATACCTGGCTTGCAGCTTGTAGTTGAGCCAGCTGTGGGTCTTTGTGTTGATGAGCACATCACTTCTGAGAATTTTTCTCAAAGGCTTTTGGTATGCATATCTTCCTGACATTCAAGACATTTGGAACAAGGTGTTCCAAAGTTTACTTCTGCATAGTGTGAAAAATTTCTTCTGTCTTTAGTGTATCTCCAATTTAATTCCCTTTGCTTCTTCAGTTTCAGTATTATAAAACTGGTTTGTATTACGTGTACAATAACTGCACAGCTGCTTTCTCCTAGTCAGACATGTTTTTATGACTCTCCTTCATAATTTCTCCAAATTGTAGAGTTCTCAACTAGTTAGTTGCCCCTTGGTCCATCTGTGTAGCCCTTCTCTATATATTTTCTGATTCTATTTTCTTGTAGATCAGATGCAGGCACATCACAGATTTTTGCAGCAGCTTAATGGTGTTTTTATTTTGTTCCTCAGAGCTTTCTTAATAATCTTGGATGTCTTTAGAATACTGAGAAATTAATGCAGGTCAAATCTAGATTTGCTGTACACCAAACAGAGCTCTGAATTTGACTTGATGCACATATAAAATATAGCATAGTTTAATTCATAATACAGTACATAAAATATATACTTTAGGAAATTACACTTTGAGTTTTATGCAGAAACTATATATCAGAGGTACTAACAATTTTTATGATTCCTCTTTCTTAACTGAAAATTTCCACGAATTTAGCCACTTTCATCTTTTGAACTGATTTAGATATTCTGGAAAATAAAACAGAGAAATACACCTGCAGTAACAGAGAGATATTGATTAATCATATAAAGCAGATTAATGAGGAGTTAGCACCCACTCAGGGACATTTGTTACAGCAGATTTCAGAATTACCTGATCTACATGGCAAACCAACTCAATGTTGGCAAATGTATGTAAATAAATCCTTTTCATCAGAAGTTCTGGCTCTTGCACACACATTACACACCATATTATGTCAACAGTATCAGCACCACATTTTTCATTGTTTCCCACATTCTTCTGTTATGGGCACCTTATTTACTTGGAAACACACTGAAGATGAGCTGCCAAATTATATTTGCAACTCTTACCACAATTTATCAAGAAGGAGACTCTGGGACCACTGAAAACTCCACTGATTCTCCTTCAGATACATCATGCTTTGTAGACAGACTGCAGCTTTATCATTCAGATAACCCTGAGGACTGGCAGTTTTGATAAACAGAAGCTTTGTTCTGTATTGTCTGTGGCTTGTGTCCTTCCATTCTCAGTCTCACGAGCAGCAGCTGGGAGAAAAGAGGTCACTGAAACCCCTTAATTATAGAGTCGGAACTATACCACTCCAAAAATAGCAAAGCTTACACAAAAACATTAACAGCATGAAATTACAGAATACTGGAAACAGCTAGCATGACAGGGATTCACTAAAGGTAAACTGAAATTGCATTTAGACAACTTTACATACAGGCAAAATGTTAGACTGCAGATAATTCTGTAATTATCAACAGAAACAACCTCTGTCATAACAGTAATGTTTCCTCAAAATCAAACAATTTTGGGAACAAGCCATCTTTAAAACCATGGATTATTGTTACTTGCATCATACTAATTCTGCTCATTATTGTTGTACCAAAATGTTGCTCCTCAGAGCTTCCCATCTCCCATGGAAAACCTGAGCAGTATAATTCTTTGCTAAATCAGACCTCAGTAACAGCAGGCTTAAAAGAACCCAAGCAACAACAGACACAACAACAAAACCTCAAGCAAAAGTACTACCTCAAGCAATTTGTTGTTTAGGTCAAAGTAACCTAAACACTTACGTGTTTCAGATCAACCCTGTAGTACAAAATCACGTGAAAACAAAGGAAATAATGAATTTCTTAATGTGATGTCATTGAACAGAAGTTAAAATCAATACAAATTTGGTATGCTTTTTAATATAAAATGAATGTACACTAAATGAGTTTTGCCTTTAAGCTGTGATTAAAGAAACTAACAGAATTGAACTTTGAAGTATTTGAAGAGCAGACCACAACAGAGGACATCAGTGTTGAGGCTTTTTACCCTCATGATTAACTTTTTGAGCATCTGCTTTGGTATAGTGCTAATAGGAACTGTTCCACTGTAACCATTACCATTGTAAAAGAACAAGTGGAGCTCCTGGTTACTGTGGTAATTAGAAATCCTATGACACTTATTAAAAGTGTAGGAGCATTAACATTAGAGCTCCATTTAAATTCCCATTTAGATGATTATTGTTAGCTAGCTCAGTTTTGACCTTTTGCTCTTTCAGCTGGCTGTCAAATTTTTCATTTAACCTCCTAAAGACTAGCAGGATGATTATTGTTGTGATCCAGTCGCTGGTGAGGTGCTGCATGCATAAAACTTGCAAAAAACACTGGTGCATCTTTTCATAGGAAAGATTGGGTCAGTATTTTCAGTCTTGCCTTTTTGGAATTCCTGTTTCCAAGCTTGCTCAGAGATTCTCGTCTGAAAAGGTAAGATTTTAACATTTACAACTTGGCCGCTGTCTCATGTTCCCTTAACCCTGCACCAGTACCGTACGATTCTGCAGCATATCAAGGCGGCTGCCTTCTGTCCCTCTGTGCAGCTGATGAGAGGAGAAGTAGCCTTTGGTTGCTCCTCACTCCTCAGTGTCTAATGCGGCGGCTCCCTGTATCCTGTGACTCAGTAGAGCTGCCATCTGATATCAGATATACGCATGGCATCTCACCAGCTGTGGCCCTAACACGCTGGGTATGTGCCATCTCCATACGGTCGCATGGCATCTCCCTGCCAGCAAGCTGTATGTGCCGCACGCCTGCCACTGCCACAGCACTGAATCAACCAAGCACAGGGTGTGTTTAGGTATCAGTTACATTTTAAAGATATGAAGAAAAACGTCCCAGACATGTGAGCATATAAGTCCCCCTCTGCCACTGTGCATCAGCTGAAAATAGATAAGCCCTACCCTTTCCTGGCCATCAAATGCAGCTGGCAGTTACTGGCACCATTTTATGAGAGAATGCAGAGTCTGGTCGTGCACGTTGACTTGCACAAGTAATCATGAATTTCTAAAAGTGAGATCAGCAATTGCAATTAAAAGGGAGTCACAGCACACAAGAAAAGTTTGCTGCTGATGTTTTATAGACATACATGCACATTCCTAGCTCATCTGTAGGCTATTATCATCTTAAACACAAAAAGTGCACCTAGTCACATTTTCCGGTTTTAGGTATTGCAGACTTCTGTCATCATGTCAAGAAAACAGATTTTGTATTTTGTTGAAACAGAAAAACCTGAAGGCATTTTCCCTCATATAGAGAACTGCAATATTGAGTGTACTGCTTTGGGATAACTTTCAAGTTGCTGTGTCTCTACTTCAAGCTGAGAGCGCCAAACTGCACGTGACTCATTGCAGATGCTGGAGAAATGAAAGACGGTTGTGCTATGTCTCAGTTTCTTCAGATAGGCATCTGCTTTGGAGAATCAGATAAAAATTGAGGCTTATAAATGAGAAAACAATTCCATCCCCCCCCCAAGAGAGCAAGAAGCTCATCTGTCTTTTCTTTCAAGATGCTATTGTTTTTTCCAAGGAGTCACCTTCTTTCTTCTGCATCTGCTCTTTTCCTGGCTGTGGAAGACCTTTCCTAAGTTTGCTGCTTTACAATGAGGTGGGGAGGTCTGTTGTAGGTCCAACCATGTATGGTATTCCATTTATAACCATTAAATGGAGATGACATTTCCCTAGAAGCTGGGGTCCCGATTCTCATGCTTAGATCGGTAAATATTATTCCAGACAGAACAAGCCAATAGTTAAAGATGTGGAGGACACATTAGCTAACTAAAGAGCTAAAATAACATTAGCTTGATTCTATTTGAGTGATCTTTGAGACCATCAGCCAGCATCATATTTCTAGAGGCTTCTGTAGGTTTTACTTAAAAGAGTAATTCTTGGTCCCTTAATGTATTTAGATTAATATCTAGTTCTTACTATTATTTTTTTTTTTTGTAAGAAGTGTTTTATCAAACATAAGTAATTAGGTTTAATGGAGAAGAAAGTGGGTGAACTGTAGTAGTCTATGATACAGAGGAAATCAATCCACATCATCTCATGTGCACTCTGTGACTTAACCAGTCTGCGAGCAACCTCTATTCAGGGATAATAAAGTGCATCAGTTTACCTGGCAGGTACAATTACACTTCCAACCAGCCCCAACACAAACAGGCACACTGAACACAGGCAGGGAATGGCTTAAATGTAATCCCATGACCGAAATACAGTCTTTCATGAGGAGCAACAGGGATGTGTGACCTTACTGAATGACTGGGGTAGAAGACCACAGAACTGATCCAGCACTGTTCAATGAGAGGCTGAGTCTGCATGATAACTTAAAGGTACCAAGTACATATAGGAGGGTTCCCTGGATCAGGGCAGGATCCAGCTTGTGAGTTTATCATAGATACTAGAGGATGTTGTTTTAAATTCTCTTGGATGGCCAAGAGAAAATGAGACCTTGATTCCTCCCATCATTTGGTGAGTTTTTCAACTTAGGTATTGCAGGACAAAAAGGATGAGAATGTTACTGCTTCCTTTGGAGGTGGCATGGCTAGAAGCCTGCATGATATAAAGAGAAAATATTTTTTGATAAATTCCACATGGTTCATAATCTTCACTGAACGTCCTTTATCATACAGTGTGTGCACTGAGGGAAGCATGGAGAAATTTATCCTTGGATTCTACACGTATTATTTGTCCTCAAGGAGTTACACTGTGTGGATCTCTAACTATACCCCATACCCCACAGCACTGCGTGATAGAACAGAGATATAGCAGTACCATACTATTTTCTAAATTTTTAACTGAAAAATAATGTGAACAACTTGTTTTAGGAACCACAATTTAGCTGAAACATGTATATATATTTATAGAATTAGGTATTATATTATTTGAAAACAGATATCTGTCGATGTATTAGTAAGCCAAAATTAAAAGCAGAAAGGAATAACCTTTGTTACAACTCTGTACCTCTCTGCAGTATATTTTTTGAAACTGCTTTGGCAATTAAAAACTTTATGAGCAGTTCATTGCAGAATAGTAAAAATGTGTTAAAACCCATTAGCACAGATTGAATATATTCATGAAATGCTTCTTTGGTACAATAATGAAACTCACTTAACTTTTTTTCCCCTCCTTTTAGTGAGAAATTATTCCATTGGAAAGACAAAATAAATTGAGTAAATTGTGAATAAAATGCAGTATAAATGAAAACAGTTATTTTAAAGCAAGTCATGCAGCATTATTTATGCAGCAACTTTCATTTAATAAAAAAAATCGGTGCCATTCTTAACTCTCAGGCAAAAACCCCAGCAACATAGCAGATGTGAGCTAGATAAACTTGCTCCCACAGAAGTGTCTGGGAAGCTGCTATTGTGAGTCCTTGTGCTTCTAAATCCTGTCATATTGGGAAATAAGGAATCTACACAATAGAATTAAATGACATTTTTTTATGTTGCTTCATTTCTTTCACTGCTGATTTCATGTGCATTTTTAAAGTCAGCTTCTTTTTCTCTTGCTTATGAACAGGCCAGAACATACAGATAAGAAAATGTTCCTTGGAGAGTGAACGCTAAAGGTAAAATATGGTGCTTCCTAACATGAATACAAAAATGCACACCTAGAATTGAGGGAAGGCCACTGTAATGAAAACATTATTATTTGAACTCTGAATGTCTGGAAAAATTCCTCAGAATTTATTCAGTAGCCATGGTCTTGTTATAATCAATATTAATTGCTGTATACATCAGAACCAAAAGATACATAAAAATAAGCTATGAAAGCCAATTACAAAATCCTAAATGTCAGCTGTTGTGCTTTCTTTGGAACTCAGGATCATGTATATAACAAACTTGAAATCACGCTGACAAATTCTTTTGCAAATATTTCCCAGCAACCTGCAATACCGTATTCGTTTTTCATTATATGTTTCATAGCCATTAAAATGAAAATTAGAAGCTCAAGGGGCAAACTAATCTATCATGGCAATTTGGTACAAGATATTTGAAACCAAATGAGCACAGACCAACACTACTGTAAACATGTTATTACTAAGGTCAAGTATAATTGATATGAAATGCAGGTGAATAAGGGAATAGTTGCTTTTCCATCTACTGAGAGTGTAGATTATTTTTTTTAGATATTTTCTTTTTAAAATAAAGCTAATTAACTCTGCAATTTTATTTTTATTCCTAGGCTCCTCTCTGTCTCCATATTAGTTCTGAGGGACTCCATAGTTTTACCTCACATAAATCTGTAAACAGATTAATTTATAGCCTTCCTTCTCAGTGTTTTCAAAGGGTTTCTTCCTTCTCAGTTACAATCTTTTTCCTAGTTGAAGCAGCACTTCTCTGTTTGGATACAGGTTTTGCCATCTGGCAGAGCTGATGGACTAGTTAATCTGCATATGATACAAAAGGTTACATCTGGAAAATGTGGGTACATCTGTGTGGAGATCTGTCATCTCAGGTCTATCTAGTTGTCCTCTATCTTCCTTTCTGTGGTGCCAAACCTACAATTTATTGTCTGGAATCATTCAGTGTTCACAGCTCTTACTTACTCATGGATTGTACCTGATTCCTGGGCAGATTATGCAATATACTTACTACAGGGGCGTGGAAATGAAAGAGGATTGGAAGTGGGGGTAGTGTTGTATCTAGAGGTGACCCCTCTCTTTGAAATCTGTGTCTTTTGAGAAAAAGTTATTTTTTTTAGTATGAGTACCGTTCTACAATACCAGCAGTGGTGGAAGGTGGGAGGCCATCTCCTGCTCTGGTGGCTCAGCTGGGGCTGCCCTGAAGAGGGAGGTTGACAGGGGGTCTTAGCTCACACCCGCCATGACACTGAAATACATGCAGCCTCCTCTTTGCTTCAGGTGACAGAAACCGTTCCCTGTTCCCGTGTCCTGCTTCTTGCACTGACCACTAACAAGTAGATACCTGATTGACAAAATTAAACAGGCACTTATCCACATTCAGTAAAAGAGCATTAACCATCTACTTAGTGGAAAAGACAGACTGAAACATCTTTTTCTTAAACTGATCTAAAACTCCCGTGCATTATTACAGTCCCTGAAACAGTGCAGACATTAAACAGAAAGAAGATGTAAAGCTAGGAGTTCCCTGTTGCTCACTGCTGCTTTGGTTGGTATCTGCAGATTAATTTGGATAAGAATTGTTAACAAGATGAAAACTCTGGAGAAACCCCTGTAAGTGGAACCACTACATTAATAGACATAAGGAAACTGTGCTTAGAAACAGAATTAAATTTCATTTTAGGTTTCAGTACATAGTGTAGCTATGTATGATTTAATTATTTCTGTACAGAGCTATTGTGTTTCTGGTTAGATACCTTGAGAATGCTATAGGAGGCGCAACACAGACTGTTTTTCAGAATTCATCACCACTCGGAGTATTTCCTAGTGTCAACTTGAACAACATAATAATAAGCCTGCCATATAATATGCAAAACTGAATTGAAAATGCAACTGGAGGAAAAAAAACTAAGGAAAACCTCAATTATCAAGCATTGGAACAGGCTACCCAGGGAAGGGATGAAATTATCTCCAGAGATATTTAAAAGACAGATAGACATGACGCATAGGGACATGGCTTAGCAGTGTTTTTGACAGTATTAGTTGTTGGTTGTACTCAATAATCTTAAGGGTCCCTTCCAATGTAGACAATCCTATGACTTTATGATTCTTCCCTGGTTTAGATTTTCATTGAAGCTAACCAGATGCATAGAAAGATAGATAGGGTTGAACACCGCCTGAACTACTTACAGCCTCATTTTACTTTTCTGTCAAATAGATTTATCTTTCATGCTTCACATCAATATGCTATGTGCATAGTTGTTAGATGAGAAAGATTTAATTAAATTACTTTGCTTTCTTAGAAGAAATAAACAGTAGATCTAATATTGCCTAGTATAAATATATGAAGCCAAAAGTAAGTTATCTCTGGAATTTGCTTAAATCTTCCATAACTGTATAAAATTATTAAACTAAAGAATCAAATAACTTTGTTTTAAGAGATCTTAATCACAAATCTTCACTTGTTGGCCAAAATAAAAGAAATATGTAAATAACTTTTTATTCTGGATAAAAATTGTACCTATTGTCAATTTAAAAGGCAGAATTGGCCAACTGAATCTGAGAAGTCATGGCAGCGGGAACACTGAGATGCTTCAGAACAGGTAGCATTAAATTTGCTGGAAGAGAGATGCCAAAAGTGAACAGTGCTTTGCAGTGTTGTGACTTCGAAGCCTAAGCTTTTCCTCATTAAAAATATGCATTATGTATCTCTCTCTTTTCGGTTAGCAGATCATCCATGAATCAATATTTGTTATTCATGAGAATTTGCTGAATACACAGGACAAGTAATTCATTAGTTCTTTAAATTCAGTAAGTTTATTCTTCACTGTTAGCATTGTTTGCTTGCTCACCTATAGCATTTTTCTTTTTTTTTGTTGATGATATATTTGTCAAACATACAAGTCATGAACTTCTAGTGGGAGATTCTGGTGGTTAAACAAGAATAAAATTGAATTAAGAAATATTATCTGCTCGTTTAAAGTCTGCTGACACTGAACTTTTGGAATCTGTGAACTAATTTTAAAGGCTTTGAAAGGTAACTAAGGACAAAAGCAAATCTATTTTGTTCTTGTGGTTTTAAATTTACCATTAGTAACTTCTTATGTATCCAAAAATTTTATTTTATTTTTTAAGGGAAGAAAATTTACAGTCAAACATATAGCAAACTAATCTATAATTAACAGTTCTTAATAATGAATTCACAGAAATATTTGAAAACAGGGTTATAGATTAATTTTACTTGCTTAATTTTGCCTTGTTAATATCTGCAATATATTTGAGCTTGTTTTAACGTTTTCAAGAAATTACTTCTTGCATACATAATATGCTTAAAATACATATTCAAAGATTCTCATTTTTTAAAATGAAAAATTGCTTCTTTTGGAAGACTTACCCATTGCATTGTGCCTAAACCTGATGCTTACAATCATTTTCCAGCACAAGTTGGTAACTTTTATTCATTCCTTTACAAAAGCAACCAGTTATGTAGATAATGGCAATGAAAAGTTCTGTAATAAGTCACCGCCATTAAGGATTCTGAAAATTTTTCATTAAAAATATGCTTATTGTATTGTCTGAACAAAAGAAAAGCATACAAGGATCAGTAAGGCACTAAATACAGTTAATATACCAATGGAAAAGTATTATATGGAAGAGTGAATTCCACAGTGGTAATTTAACAGTTATCTCACACTTCCTTCCAAGGTTTAAGCAATAATAAATTTAATCAAATATACCTTAAAAAAATAGCTTTAACATTGGTAAATCTCCTGTACTCTTGTACATGGCTCAATCTCCTATACAGGGCTTTAAAAGCCCAGAAACTTCAGATGGTACAAACAGGATTTTTTGTGCTTTTGTGCAACCTTCAGATCCATTAAGTTACAAGATTTACCTTCTATTTTTGAAGACTTTCTTCTCTTGGTAGACCAAGGATTACTTCCTGCTGTTATCTTTGGGAAAGGACTTCCTTGTCTTCACATCTAGGCAAGCCAAAGGCCCCATCAAACATGACAAAGAAAAATAATTCCAAAGCTCACGTTAACCATCTTTTTTAAGAAATCTGACACTTCCCCGTCTCAAATTTTTATTTTTTGAAATAGATTTTCAAGAGCATTAGACACCTGAATACAGTAAAATTTTTGAAACAGTTGTTAAGTTCAGTGATATTTCCCAGCACACTACACAAACATGGTGAGATGTGTGAGAATGTTCCTTTTTCTTTCTCCTGCTACCTTTTGTTTCCAAGCAAATCTTCCACGAATTTATTGTGAATATTGAAGTGGATGGCTTTTCAGACTTACACCTCATATGAAATGAGAATAATTATGGTCTTTAGTTATTTCACTGCCAAAATGTTTCCGCTACTCATAGCAGAAGGAGTAAGCGTGAACTCCATGTTCTGCAGTAAGAAGTAATGTAGCAGAATAAACTTACCAACATAAAAATAACACATAAACACGTAGAACCAGTTTTTGGAATTATTAAAAGAATGTGGACAATAGAGGAAACACAACTTAATGGATAATCCCTAATCTTGGAGAATACCTTAAAAATGTCTCTTTAGCACTTATTCCTCTCCTCAGGAAGCATTGTTGTTCTACTGAAGAACTCTCAAGGTCATGGCACTGCTTTCTACTTAAATAATTAATGTACCATATCAAAGGTAATAAATGTTTCCTAGAAGCTGAAAAGTGTGTATTTTGCAAGAAACAACAGAGATATCATTCTTAAACACTGTTATCAAATATATAACTGGGGCAGAAGAAACACAAGTTGGTTCTACATAATTGTCCAAGTTTTGTTTGAAGTAACATAGATGAGTTTTCATTCTTGTTATGGAAGAAACTTATTAAATTACATGTTGGATTTCTTACAGCAGCCTTTTCCCCCAAAAGAAGTTCTGTATAAATGAATTGGTGTGGTTAAAAATTTGGCTACTGCAAACATTCCAGTAAAAAGACAGTCGCTGGAGTATACATCAGCTGTGTTACTCTTGTTGCTCTGAGCAACATTGCCTCTGCCCAAGAAGTATTCAGTGGTGTGGCTGCTGATGTTCCTTGCATTCAGCTCGTTACTTGGAAAGAGATAAAAGAAAACCTGCACTTTTGCTGGGCTTGTGTGTCTTGATGATCTGATTTTTGTTGTTTCATTTCAACCCTCCAGCATCCTTGTCCTTGCATTTTCTGGCACTGTATTTTCTTTCAGGTCAATGTAATTACTTCCAAAGATTCCATGATTCCGCTGCCTTTTCAACCATGGGAGTTTGAATCTCTTTCCTTTTAGTGGGTGTATGTGCTGGTTTGAAATGAATCATGTGTCATCTCTCCTCAGCATTTCTTGAAGCAGTATCAGGACACAAATACCATCGTAGCAGTAGTAGTATCAAGTAATTTGTTTTCATGGAAAAAGATGAGAAATAAGGAGAATTGCAATAAGACAGAAAATGAACAAATTATTATAGAAACTTCAGTCTTCCAACTGAAAGGGAATGACTAATGAATGTTTAGAAACCTGCTTAAACTGTTCATAGCTGTAGCAAACTATTAATGAGTGATTTTGAAAAAAGCTTATCATGCCACACACTTTATGCTACATGTGAAACTTGCTTTAGGCATGATTCAAACCTCTGAAAATATCTGAATTCACTAGACCAGCAAACAAAGATCAGCAAACAAAGTTGTGCCACAAGGTTTCAATTTTTTTAACAGTTCAATAACAACCTTTGGGTAAATAGAAATAATTAAAAACAACAAAACCAAATTTTATTCTTGCAGCAAGAAAAATTCATTATGACAGTACTTAACCCTTTCATCTTGTAGAAATTACTGCTGCTAGAATGCACCCCTGATGACAGTGGAGAATTGTTTGGGAAATAAAACAACATCTACTTCTCATAAGTTTTTCTATTTGCTTTCAAAAAGAAAAAAAAATAAAATTAAAATATAGACTTTGAAAACAAATGGCATCCAAGTCATATTTACAGGCTGCTTTTTTTCATAAACAGTAATTTACTCATTACAAGCAGTAAATGATATAATGTTGTCTACATATCACTATACTAATATATGAATTATTTCAATTTCACTGTACTATGCCATATTAGAGGAAAGATGATGCTGACCAAGCATATGCCGTTCTAGTAATAGAAACTGAATGGTAGGCATGGATATTCTTGCAGTATGTAATATTCTTGCGATAAGGAACCTTCTCTTTTAGGATGCATTACTTCTTCCAAGCATCCAGTTAAGCAGCTGCATGTAGACCTGAAATCAATTTTTATGACAAAGAAGAGGACACAGAAAAAGGAATTTAAAGTAAGTAGTCAATAAAAGGTAAGAAGCAACCTTGAAGTGAAATAAAAAGCCAAAAGGATGTTAGAACTTCAAAACAAAATCAGGCCTCCTCTTCAGTGTTTGTAAGTGAAAAGGATATTTGATCCTTTCTACATCCTTGAAGTACCGTGGCTGAAAGTAATGCTTTGCACTGTAATGCTTCATTAGTTCAAAGCGCTGTGTAAACATTAGCTAATGAAATCTCATAGTATCTCTGCAAGGCAAGCTCTATTTCTCTTACATGGCAGACAGGAAAAAGGAGATGTGCTTCTTGTCCAAGGACACACTCCAAAATATGTAGAGCACTGGAACTCCTGTTTTCTAATCTGTGATAATTTCCGTTACCTTACAGTGGTTTTTAGTCCACTTCAAGTACATATAAAAAATGTTTTAACTGTCAGTAAATTACAGGTAGTGGAAGTAAATGTTTTATTGAAAGTATTATCTAAAATGTAGAAACATAATTGTGATAATTTAGGAAGTTTGGATTCATTAAAAATGCTTTTTTTTCTTTCCTCACTCCAGTCCATACAAAATCAGAACTGTAGGGTCATAAATCAAATGCATTGTGTTTATAATACTACTGTGCAAATATTCCACATGACTATACAGACCAATGTACTTCATTTGATATTCTTTTTCTCCTCCTCCTACTAGACAAATCTACAGACAGATAAGGCACTAAATTTTGCCTAAAATGAGTTGATCTCATAGAGTGTGAATTCATGTGTGAAACTGGTTGGACAAATACTTAAAATAAAAGTTCCAAACTCTGCAGGAAAGCAGCTCAGGATACAGCTACGTTCTGCAAAGTTTGAGAGCTCTAGTTCAGTGAACTTGGTTTTTGTAGCAAACTTAAAGCCAGAGAAGTGGTCTGGAATAATAAGTTTGCTTTGCGGAATTTAGGTAGCTCGCTATGCTAAGGCGTGATTAATCTTGGGAAAGACTACAAAAATTATTTCTCTCTTTCTTAATCTCTATTATATTAATATTTCAGATGATCAAACATTACTATATTGAAAAAAACTGCTGTGTTTGCTGTATTTGTCATACAGTCATATCTTGAGTTACGTGCATGTGGTCTCAGGCTTTATTAGGCAAATATATAGATATTTTTAGGCTATGAGAGTACAGGTTAAATCCCCATATGAAGGCACTGCAGTGTTGGCTTTTTCTTTCTCATCTGAGTTACTTTTATGGAGGCGGTTCTCTATGATGATAATCAACAGCGGTAGTCATCACTCTTGCTGCTATTTGCTGAAGATGGAGCAAGGTCTGAACTGATGCATCAGCAAAATTATACTTTGCACCCCTCAAGTAGCTTGCAAGTGCCAGGGTTAAGAGAGATGAGTGCATGAACACAGCTTCCCACACGGTGTGCCTAGCACTTGTCTTGAGCTAGAAACACACTACAGACTTTATGTGTATGTTGGTATGATATACAAGCGTGAATTAAGTGTGGCCAAACTACACTGCAGCCTTCTGCACCACCTGGCAGTTCTGAAAAGGGCTGCAGAGTCTCAGACCAGGTGTGGAATCAGACATTCATTTCCCCCTTCATCATCCTCAGGCTCTGGCAGGGGTAGAGGCTGACAAGAGGACAATTTCCCAACCTAGAGGAACACCCGCACTGCCTTGTACCTTCACAGTCTCACACCACTGGCAGAAATAGAGTATGCCCCATCCTAAGAGGTACATGTACACCAGTGTGTGAGACTGTACAAACAAGTATGTGAGATATATATATACACACACATGTATTTATATACATATATATACATTCATGCACTTAAAAAACCCAATAATCCAATGCTAACAGATACTCCACAGTGAACACTGACTGAAATCAAAAAGATAAATAAAACATTCAGTCTGTTTTCAGGAGTCATCTAAGCTACTGCATATAAAACATGTGGAATATACACCAGAATTATTCAACATGCAGAGCTGTTATTTTCATCTTAGTACATTTTTTGTTATTTGCTTTGTTTCATTTTCCTTGCATTTCATCCAGATTTTTTTCCAAGTTAAGAAATGTGAAGTGATGCCATTGCACATACAGATAAAAGTGAACAGTGACATTTCCCATGAAAACAGGCCCTTTATAAGTAAATGCATTTATAAAACTTGTAAATCTTTAAGACAAAGAGAAGGAAGTTTTTGGGGTGGAAGAGAACAAGTGGACTAAAATATTAAACTTTTTAATGTAGTAAAGCTTTGAAAAGAAATTAAACTTTTAAATTAAACATATTTATGCAGTAAAAATGAGATGAACCTGAAGTTGAAAAAAATCAGCATCTCTACTTTCAGAGTTTTACTTTCTGATAGCATTTAAGGACTTATGTAATGAGCTGTATGTTACACCACCACAAACTTCCAGAGCTTTGCCCCTTACTGCAGGTTCAAACTATCCTTGAAATAAAAATGTTGGTTTAGCGAGGTTTAGATATTAATAGGATTTCTATCAACTTGTGTGCGTGTGTGTGTGCCCTTTGAAAATCCTTTCAAAACTGGCCATATTTACTGTCTTCTTTGGACCACCTTGCCCTCTGAACTGCTGTGCGCAAGCGTCTCCCCAGTGCTCCTGCAGAATGCGAATGACTTCTGCTAGTTACCATGGGGACATGAGCAAGGACCATGAGATGCATAGCAACAATGCTCCTATTTTTTGCCATTTTTGCTTTTGTGACAAGGAACTGCAATGCATACTAGAGTTTTTTTTCTTTCTGTTTAATCAGATGCACACATACACTAAACATTTGCTCACTTTTAGCTAACAGGTAATAAATATATGTTGAATCTTTAAAGCAAAGCATGAAACCATATAAATATACTTTCAGGTCCCTAAAGAAATATCAGGGAATGATTACAAGAACTATTATACTTTTGCAATACAAACTTCTTCAGCAATCTTGAGGCAGTAAAAGCTACCTGAAAAGATACTTTTAAACAAAACTGAGAAGAAAAGAAACTTTGGATAGAATCAAATACATGCATGCATATCTTGAGAAAGAGATATCAAGTCTTTAAAAGAACATGAACTATCCTACACTGGAGTTGCATAAACTGAGCAAACATCAGTGGAATGGATTGAGGGTTGCAGTCTCTTGATTCAGGTTCCCTTTTAGAAAAGCAATAGTGTTCTGGTAATTTTAAAAATAAAACGGGTTAACTTATTTTTTTTAAAGTGAGAAATTATCAAAAATGCTTCCAAGACTGTGTTTCCCTTTCCTGTTCCCCCCCCCGCCCCTTTTTAAATTACTCTTATCCTTTCTAGATCAGTAGTAATGAATTTAAGCACTGTAAAAACTATAATTTTCCAGGGAGATAAGTCACGTAGTCACTAGACAGAAATCAGTGTTGCTTTGTCACATCCTATTTCTTCATTCTTTTATGCAATTGGTATGAAAACCTCAATTTTATTAGATATCATTTTAATAGGTAGATCTAATCATGTTCTCAAAAGATAAAGACAATGAACACTTAAACTCTGCTACTGGAACAATTCAAGCTGTCATAGCTCTCTATGCTCATGTCCCCTCCTCCACTTAATGCATAGACGAATAAATGCTTTGTCATTACGTTATTTTGGTGCCACTATTCAGCTGGTACCATTTTAGAAAACGATTTCATTCTCCAACAACTAGATTGCACTAAAAGTCTTTCAGACACAAAAGCAATAAATATCTAATTAGGTCAACAAGAAGACGCAGCAATTTTGATCTGCCTATGTGATGACATTGATGTAGAAATATCCTGACTTGCAATTTCTAGGGCAGCATAAGTTGGTTTGGCAATTTCTCACTGTACTTTGAGAAGTGCAAAAAAGAAAGAGCAGGTACCTGGGACACAGACTAAAAATCTCCTGCCCAGAAGTGTTGGAGATATGAGCCCGGAAACCAGCTCTTTGAGCATCTTCCTCTCTCATGTATGGGTGAGGTAGGGGCAGCAGATAAATAGCACAGGGTGAGAGCCTGAGGTTGTTTGCAAAGACGTAGCATATGTAAGGGGCAGCAGGGGACAGTGTAGATAATTCATGTCAGTGTGAATCTGAATTTTCTTTTCTAACAGGCTCAGCACACTCAACAGCTGAAAGTTACTGTAATAGTTCTGCTAGAGAATCTGAGTATTTATTAGGGACTATCTAGAGCTATGAATGTTAATTAGGTCTAGAAGTAATTACAGCTTTGTAGCTGTCAGCCATATTCTAAAGTTAAAAAAATCTTCAACCACAGAGTCTCACACCAGCCGTCCTTGTCCTTCTCTTTCCAATCTCAACACCCATCCCAGAGGTCCACTGCCAGCAGTAGTTGATGGAAATTTTCAAAGCCAACCAAATAGGATGGTAGCTATGCAGCTTCATCATTTCAAACAAGTTCTTCCAAGTAAAATGCTTTCCTTCCCCAAGCTTTTAGTCTTTATCTTGCAGTCCTTCTAAGTGGGAGATTGAACCATGGAAGTGAAATCCAGTGAAAATCTGCAATTATTAATGGTTTGGTGGAGGTGGAGGAAGAGTGCAAATGTCAGACAGTAAATGAATGGAACAATGGCAATTAATCTGGCATTACTGGACAAAACAGTTTGTTTGCAATTACATGAATACCAGCATATTACACATATACAGCTGATTTCCCACCTATTTATTTAAATAAGAGCTACATTTATGGTATCACATAGAGGATCATAAATATCTAAGGACCTAAATTTTCATTAGTACATTAGCAAGTAAATTTTCAGTGGTGCACAGGGATTTAACTGCATGAGTCTCATTAATGTCACTACGTTGAAAATTTACATCTGATGAACTTCTAGAGAGAGGATGGGTAAAAAATGAAAAAGACTCTCATAATTTTAAGAAGGGACAGTGAAAAGCTTGTCATCACTTTGGCACTCTGGTGCTTTAAAAAAGAATAATTTAAATCATATCTTCAAAACCCAGATCCATTTTAGGTACAGACACAGATAGTGATATTGCATCTGGATTTTCCACTGCACTTTCCTAGACAATATACTAATAGGCCTTTTCCTTTCCTGTAAATATTAACAGTAGGCCAATCCTGCTTGTCTTCCAGGAAGAGTTTAGTGGGAGCTTTTGGTCTTAAAATTAGAAATCAGAAAACCAGACTCTGTATTTAGGGTCCTGGATTTCAAACTCTGTCTGTGGGACTTTTTTTTTTTTTTTTTGAGAGCTCAGTTGTCCATTGGGCAGCTTTCAAGTTACAGTAATAAGGCTAGAAAATTCTGTCTCACTTTTACAAATAATAAAAAAAAAATATTATGGCTGGCAGAATGTTAATTCAGTAAAGATTAACATTTTTTTGTCATGCAAAGTATTACTAGTATGTTTTCTCTTTCCCCGAAATATGTTTAAAGCACATTTTATCTTCATGCTATATTTTTCTATTCTGTCTATAACACAACATGTGAGAGCAATCACAATCTAGTTTAATATGGATATTTCTTCTCAAAGAATATGTCAAAGACTGTGGCAATTCATGCATCACTGCTAATTTTGTAGTTCAGCTGAGAGGAGCAAGGAAAACCATGACAGACATCCTTGCACTGAAATAAAGAAAACTTACAGGTTCAAGATGTTAAGAGGGGGCTATTTTAATCAATATATATGTTGTATGGGCATCGCTAGAGAAAAGACTCAAGGTGACTGGACATTATTGACCTGATTTCAATATATGGACATGTGTGAAACTGCAAATTCACAATTGCTGTTTCAGTTATGCATCTGTCCTTGGAGATAAAAAGAGCAATAATGAAGATGCAGACAGTTTTAACATAGTTGTTTCCTTGCATCAGCCTCTGCTATAGAATAGCATTTTCTGCATTGGGCTTGCTTTGCCTGTGAATAATGATGAGGAGCTCTTAACGATTGAGTTATTATAAGATGCTGAAAGACAACGATAATTGAAAAGCTTCAAGTCAACAGAACTAACTGATAGACACCATAGAATTCAGAAGAAGCTTAACTTTGAGGGGACAGAGCAGCTAACACAGTGCACAGCCTTTAATTAAAAATGTCTACTATATCAGTAACTTAGAGGGTGACAAATTTTATGTCTCTAATTAAAAAGGCTTCAGAAGTGATCCAAGAAGTTACAGATGAATAAACATTGCATATGTATCAGGAAAGTAAAACAGTAAACACCTGAAAGACCAGGGTGTGATAAAGCCTAGTCTGCAGAGTCTTCTGAGGAGTCCCCACTGATATGCTAAAATTCGGCAAGCGTCACCAAAGTAATAGATAGCCAGCAGTTTATTCAGCTCTTTGACAAGGTCCTTCACAAGAATTAGTAAGGAAAGTAAATATTTGTGAACTAAAGCATAGCTGGGATCAAAAATTTCTAAGAGATGGAAGAGAAAGTATTGAATTAAACCATTTTGCTGTGGGAAAACACGGAATGACTCAAAATCATAAAATCAATGTTTTCTGGCATGGTCATGGTCAGGAACAGGGGACCAGCAAAGTAAGCAAGTTGCAGAACTTGCATAGGTTACAGAAGAGCAAAGAAGACTGTGAGGAAGTTCAGGGAGACCAGATGATGAAGTCACAGAGGCTATTTTAGGTTCAGTAGTGCTGGAGCATAGAAAATTAACAGTAGGAAAAAGTGATTAGATTAGATCATAGAAACTTCATGATTGAAAGGGGCCTTTGAGATTATTGAGTCCAACCACAACAAAAAAACCCTCAACCAACCAACCAACCAACCAAAAAGAAAAAAAGGAAAAACAAACCACCACACGCTGACAACACCACCCCCCCAAAAAAACCCACCATAACAACAACCATTACACCCAACAATCTCAGGAACTACAACATGCCCCGAAGTGCCACATCAACACTCCTCTTAAATACCTCCAGGGATGATGACTCCACAACCTCTCTGGGCAGGTTGTATCAGTGCCTGACCACCCTCTCAGTAAAGTAATTCTTCCTGATATCTAATCTGATTCTCCCCTGCTGCAACTTCAGACCATTTTCTCTGGTCCTGTCATTAATCACTTGGGAGAAGAGGCCAACACCCACATCTTTACACCCTCCTTTCAGGTAGTTGTAGAGGGCAATGAGGTCTCCCCTCAGGCTCCTCTTTNGGCCACACTATTCCTGATACAGGCCAGGATGCTGCTGTTGGCCTTCTTGGCCACCTCGGCATGCTGCTGGCTCAAGTTAAGCCAAATGACTACCTGCACCCCCAGGTCCTTTTCTCCTGGGCAGCTTTCCCGCCACTCTTCCCCAAGCCTGTAGCACTGCATGGGGTTGTTGTGACTGAAATGCAGAACCTGGTACTTGGCATTATTGAATCTCATCCCATTGGCCTTGGCTCACTGATCCAATCTGTTGAGATCCCTCTGTAGACCATTCCTACCCTCAAGCAGATCAACACTCCCACCTAGTTTGGTTCGTCTGCAAACTTACTGAGGGTGTACTCAATCCCCTCATCCAGATTATCAATAAAGATATTAAACAATACTGGCCCCAAACTTGAGCCCTGAGGGACACCACTGGTGACTGGATGCCAATTGGATTTCACCCCATTAATCACAACTCTCTGGGCATGACCAGCCAGCCAGTTTTTTACCCAGTGAAGAATACATTTGTCTATGCCATGATTTGCCAGCTTTCCAGGAGAATGCTGTGAGGGATGTGTCAGAGGCCTTATGAAAGTTCCGGTAGACAATATCCATGGCCTTCCTCTGATCCAGAATGCGGGTCACATGTTCATAGAAAGAGATCAAGTTGGTCAAGCAGGACCTCCCTTTCATGAACCCTGGTGGCTGGCCCTGATCCCTTGGCTGCCCTGCACCTGCTGTGAGAACTCACTTCAGATGATCCTCTCCATGATCCTTCCTGGTACTGAAGTCAGGCTGACAGGCCTCTAGTTGCTCAGATTCTTCTTCTAGCCCTTCTTGTAGATGGGCATCATGCTGGCCACCCTCCAATCATCTGGTACCTCCTCTGTTGACCAGAATTGTTGATAGATGATGGAGAGAGATGTGGTGAGTTCTCCTGCTAGTTCCCTGAGTAGTCTTGGGTGAATCTCATCTGGCCCCATAGACTTATGCAGGTCTAGGTGCAGATCATTAACTACTTCCTCCTGGATTATGGGGGATTTGTTCTGCTCTCCATCCTGATCTTCCAGTTTAGAAAGCTGAACACCCTGGGGGTAGTTGGCCTGAGTGCTGAAGATGGAGGCAAAGGTGGCATTAGGTATCTCAGCCTTCTACTCATCCATAGTTGCAGTGTTCCCCGCCCCGCATCCAGTAAGGGATGGAGGTTCTCCCCGACTCTTTTTTTGTTGATGTATTTATAAAAACTTTTTTTTGTGTGTGTTGTCCCTTATATTAATGGCCAGGTTGAGTTCCAGCTGGGCTTTTGCCTTCCTAACTTTTTCTCTGTATAACTGAACATGATCTCTGTACTCCTGAGTTTCTTGCCCCTTCTTCCCAAGGTGGTAACCCCTCCTTTTCTTCCTTAAGTCCCATCAAAAGCTCTTTGTTCAACCAGGCTGGCCATTCCCCCCACCCTTTAATCTTGTGCCTCAGACTTTATTCCTCATATACTTTAAAAAAATTCAGAATATTTTTCTTCCTGCTTCTGAGAGGAAGGATGGAAATCTAAGGAAAATGAGAGATGGCAGATTATAAATAGATAAATATCAAGATTAAAGACATTTTGCATTGCATTTTACAAAAGCAAATTAGGAAAATAACCCTTGTACAGAATTATAGAGGCTAATTCTAAGAAAAGGGAAGCAAAGAGATGAAAGGAATTTAACCTTGTGTTGGCTTCCCCTTGCCTTTATAGTAATAAATCTGCCTGTAGTTGGGTCTTGTATTCTTTACAACAGTAACTATTTATATAAATGGACCAGTGTTTCTTGATCCAGAAAATAATTTCTGTAATCTTTGGGGGTTTTATCAGTTTCTCTTCTGGATTCTCAAATTAATATGTTCAAATCATAGAGGAAGGAATGGCAAAGTCAAGAGAGTTCAGAGAGTTAAGATAGACCATAGTTTTGCAGACCTTTTTTTTTTTTTGCCTTTTTCAGTGGCTGACTGAAGAGTTATCAACCATTGCCATCACAATTGCAACGACAACTGGGAAACTGAGCAAGTGGGGTGTGGAAGGGAGATAATTTTAAATTTGATCTCTGAAGAAACAGGAGTATCACTAAAGAGATCTGGGTCTAGAGTTCAGTGGATAATCATAAAATATTCTAGGTCGGGAACCAGTGCCCAGTGAAAGCGCAGATGTTTAGACATGGGATTTGAAGGGCAATGAAAGAACGAATTATGACAGGGAAGGACCAAAGACAAGGTCTAATGTATAATGAAAACATTGTCAAGATAATGATAAGTAGATGTATAGATTGGGAGAAGATGAGTCTGGGGCTGGATAGAAACAGAGCCATGAGAAAATAAGTCTTTTAAATAATAGTTCATTCACGCTTGTGTCTTTGGAACCTTGATTTATTTTATTTTCATGTGCCTGCTTGCCACCTGAAGGCTCCTCTACCTCCCTGCGCCTTCTGTTCTGAGATTGTGACAAGTGTGGAAGGTACTTCAATTAGATAAAAAATGAGGTACAAAGCTGTGACTGTTTTTCTCCCTCCCATAGTGACTAACACTTCTGAAGAACCCAAACCTGGGTAAGATGGGAAAAATAAAAAAGTGTTTTAAATGTATGCAGAGAAAACCAAAACTGCCTTAGACAAGCAAACAAAAATTTTCTAACATTAATCTACACAGCAAAGAAGATTATTTTGCCAGTTTAGGTTTAAGTGCAAAATCTTTCATACACCTCCAGAGAGGCTCTTTACTGGCAGAACAGTAATATAAAGACGCTAATGTGTCAAATCAAAATGTCACTCCCCTCCCCCTTATACAGATTCATTTCTCTCCCTCTCTGGCTGCCTCCCTCTGCATTCTCCAAGTTTAATCTGCAGTTTGACTTCAAATACAATAATTCACTAGCTGTAGACATGTGCTTAAAGGACTGAGTATAATTGTAATTCTGAAGAGATTAATACCTTATATTGATCTCCTATTTCTTCATCTGTCTTGGCAGCATGTAGGATTTTGCAAGAAAAGGAAAAATGATTTGTTTCCAAAATGGTCCCGGTTTATTGCCTATTCATACAGCTGTTAGAACCCATGTGTTCTCCAAAAAACACTGTGGTAGAGCATGTAGAGTAAACATATGTTTTAGTTTATTGGTTAAGTTGTCAGCATATAGAAAAAACTATAGTCTAGAATGAAAGCCTGCAAAAGTATCATTGATTTGAAAAGACAAGCTTTAGCTATTAAAAAGAACCCTTGTTGTGCACATGTATTTTGTGTCTCACTTTAATAGCTATATCTTATAGGCAACAAGGACGTCTCCTTTACCATACACTGTGCTGGCATTTCACAACAAACCACTAATTTTCTGGATTATATAGCATGCGCTAACAGAGGTGAACTATGTTTTCATTTGGTAAAAAATTCTTATCACTGGGGCATTTATGTGGTCATTAGATTAGCATTGGTGGTTTATTTACTTGTATTTTGTTTTAAATAAGCACTTAAAATGGAAATGCAAAACTAATATGAAACAGTAGGCTTCATGATACCCTTTAGGATGTACAGAAAGAGCTTGAGTTCCAAAATAAGGGATAGGGTAACACCCTATCTTAAATATGGCCAAAAAATAGGGTCTGTAACTCTGAACTACATAAAACATGAAGGGAAGCACTCTCTAAAACGGTTGCCTTGATTCTGTGAAATGCCAAATGCTTGTAACTCCTGTTTATTTAAATGAGAACTGATGCAATGCAGGATCTTGCAGTGTATCTAAGCTTTTTTTGCATAAAATAGAAAATGGCTCTTTAGTTAAATAGCATGTATCTATGCTGGTTTTGTTCCTTTTAATGGAGGAAGACATGTTTAAAGGCACAAACATAAATGTCATAGGTTTGAAAGGTTGACGCTGATGATTCCAGACCTGGAGAATTTAGGAATATATTAGTAGATGTAGGTATGCAAATAAAAGTGGTTACCACTTAACATAGTCTGCTCTGGTAAATTGTTTAAACGTGTTAGAGAAAATCCACTATTTGGGAA